>CM053032.1:246536267-247053767 GCA_028564925.1 Lithobates sylvaticus
GGCGAAGAGGATGTCAGGAGTGAGCACGGGACTTTCAAGGGGTCAGGTAAGTAAGACCTATGTGAACAAAGCTAAAGGGGGGTACCTCATCCTATGACATTTAAGTAGAAAAGAGGGCAGGAAGAAAAAACAACCTGACGGATTATCTCGGTACCTGAATAGAATACACCTGAATACTTAAACAGTATATTTCTAAATATTTTTATTAACACAGAATACAAAAGTTTAAAATAAAATCTTTGATATCAAAATTAGATTTGCATACACATACGACAAATCTTCAAATATGTCACATATACTGGTTGATTCTGGTTGACGCGTTTCGCCCACGGCTTCTTCAGAACCAGATGGTAGTAGTTATGACATCTAAAATATAACATAGAAAGCATTGGGTCGGGTAAGTAAAACGGGGGGGCTGGGGGGGGGGGCGGTATAGTCGGATGTTTTTTCACCTTAATGCATAGAATGCATTAATATTAAAACATTTTTACCTTTACAACCCCTTTTTAAATTAATGAATGATTGTATGATCATATTGATAAGTGTGGGGCCACCTAAACTCGTACGTCAGATATGTGCCGCCCTGCCTGTATACTGAATTGGTTATACTGTAGGATGTACAGTGATGATACCTATACATAATGTACCATATATACTCGAGTATAAGCCGACCCGAATATAAGCCGAAATGACATTGCTGCAGATGGACACAGTTGACCGACTTTGGGGCCCCGTATCTTGGGGTCACTTGGAGCTAGGAACCCCATCTTTGTATATGTTGTAGTGTTGGTTCCACTGGGTTTGCAGTCGGGTCGGAAAATGTCATTCTCTTCTGCAGAAAAGTGCTTGACTTAAAGAGGGAGTCCGGCAAAACATTTTTTTTTTTTAAAAGTCAGCAGCTACAAATACTGCAGCTGCTGACTTTTAAAATAAAGACACTCACCTGTCACAGGGTCCAGCAATGTCGGCACCCGAGGCCCGAACCGTCCCTCGGTCCTCGGATGCTGCCGCCGCCATCTTGGTTATGGGAATCAGGAAATGAAGCCTTGCGGCTTCACTCCCCGGTTCCCTACTGGGAGTCGCGCAATGCAATGAGAATGCTCCGCGCTGTCTCTGGGACTCGTGTGTGTCCCGGCAGACAGCGCTGCGGTACAGGAAGAGGCATAGACTCCCGTGGAAGTCTATGCCCGGAATTGGGTGCAAATACCTGTCTTAGACAGGTATCTGCACCCCCCTGATAGTTGCCAAATGTGACACCGGAGGGGGGGAGGGTTCCGATAAGCGGAAGTTCCACTTTAGGGTGGAATACCGCTTTAAGTATAAGCTGAGGGGGGCATTTTCAGCAAAAAAAAAAATGTGCTGAAAAACTCGGCTTATACTCGGGTATATACGGTATGTGTCTTCTGTATCACAGATTCATCCATATGGTGCACCATACCCATTACAGGCCATGAGGCTTGTATATGAAAATCATTCTAACAAGGGAATTTCTTGTTGCCCGTTGCAACCCATCCAGCCGTCATTCCTGCAGTGCAGTGTCGGGGTGAAGATCCAATCCGGCTTCTCAGTGGTCGCTGCGGACAATAAGAAATGTTCTGGTGAGGACAGGTATTATACGTGAACCTTGTAATCTGCAGATGCGCTTTATTTGCTGTGAATTGATTTTCTTTCCTGTTTCATGTGGTGTTGAAGCGATTCTTTGCCAAGTATTACAATGTATTGTTTCTGGGTGTCTGCAGAGTGCTTAGAAGGTGTTAGAAAAGATGAATCCAGTGCCCCATTTTGATGGCTAAGGCCTCATGTACACTGCTGCTGCTAAACGGACATTTAGGCTTCAACCTCTCCTGAGCGATTTAACTTGACAGCTAGAAACCGGCGTCTAAAAACGGCTGTTGAGCCGCGTTTGGCGTTTTAAAATACCTCCTAAACACAGCTTCTAAACGCATTTTTTTGGGGTTCCAAATAAAGCCTCTAAACGCAACTGCCTAGGAACGACTATAAAGGACCCTGTGTACATGTACTGATAGGATAACATAGAGGAGATTTCAGGAGCAGTTGAAAAAAAAATGCCAAACTGCTCCTATTCGTCCGTTTACCAGCAGCCGTGTACATGAGGCCTAGGCGCCATGTACACGGGACGTTTTTACAACCTCTCCTGAACTATTTAACTTTACAGATCCACGTTTAAAACATCCGTTTTGCCACGTTTGCATTTTAGAAGCGTTTTTTTTTTTTTGCCACTTAAGCCCCGGACCAATTTGCAGCTAAAGGACCAGGCCCCTTTTTGCGGTTCGGCACTGCGTCGCTTTAACTGCCAATTGCGCGGCGTGGCGCCCTAACAAAATTGGCGTCCTTTTTTCCCCACAAATAGAGCTTTATTTTGGTGGTATTTGATCACCTCTGCGGTTTTAATTTTTTGCGCTATAAACAAAAATAGAGCGACGATTTTGAAAAAATAATTTTTACTTTTTGCTATAATAAATATCCCCAAAAAAAGTATTTTGCTCAGTTTAGGCCGATGCATATTCTTCATATTTTTGGTAAAAAAAATTGCAATTAGCGATTATTGATTGGTTTGCGCAAAAGTTATAGCGTTTACAAAATAGGGGATAGTTTTATAGCATTTTTATTAATATTTATTTTTATTTTTTTACTAGTAATGACTGCGACATTATGGCGGACACATCGGACATTTTTGACACATTTTTGGGACCATTGTCATTTATACAGCAATCAGTGCTATTTAAAAGCACTGATTCCGGTGTAAATGACACTGGCAGGGAAGGGGTTAACCACTAGGGGGCGGGGAGGGGTTAAGTGTGACCTGTGTGTTGTTTTTTTTTTTTTTTTTTTACTGTAGGGGGGCGTGGGTTGGCGTGTGACATCACTGATCGTCTTTTCCTATGACAGGGAACAGACGATCAGTGACAGCCTCACTAGGAAGCACGGGGAGAGGTTTGTTTACACTTACCTCTTCTCGTTCTTCAGCTCTGTGACCCGATCGCGGGACACCGGCGGCGATCTGGTTCGTGGGTCCCGCGGCCACGGTCACGGAGCTCAGGACCCACGGCTGGGCTCTTAAAGAGCAACGTACCTGTGCGTTTATGTGCGGTCCTTAAGTGGTTAAATGGGCAAAAACGAAAAACTCCTATAAACGAAACGCGGGTTACTGAGTTTAGATGCGTTTAACCGCCTTTGGCATCTGAAACTTCGGCATCTGAACCCATATTTTTTTGCTTTCGAAGAAACGCTATTAAACGCAACTGCCTAAAAACAGTAATAAACGAGACTTGTGTACATGGTCACATAGGGTAACATTGAATGAGTTCAGAGGCAGTTGAAAAAAGCGCCCAACTTTTAGCAGCGTCCCGGGTACATGGGGGCCTTAGGAGCAGTTGGGCATTTATTCTCCTCTGTTATCTTATCAGTACACAGGGTCATTTATAGTCATTTCTAGGCAGTGGCGTTTAGAGGCTTTTTTTTTGGAACTCATAAAAAGGATTCAAAAGCTGAGTTTAGAGGCATTTCAAGCGCCAAATGCTTATAAACGCGGTAACTCGCGTTTAGCCACGTTTCGTTTTTCATTTCTGCCTATTTTGAAAAAAATATATTTTATTTTTTAAAACGCGGCATGTAAACGCGGCAAAACAGACGTTTTAAACATGAGTTACTGTCTGCCAAGTTAAATCGTTGAGGAGAGGTTGTAAAAACGTCCCGTGTACATAAAGCCTAAACAAATATCCGGGAAATGCTAGTTGACTGACTTTCTGCTGTTACGTCGGCTTTGAAGTGTATCTTTTTTTTTTTTCCCCCTTTTTTTGGATTAAAAAGGGGAAGGGTTAGATCCCCTGGCAGGGGCTTATTTCTTATATTAGATCAGTGGTGCTAGCGTCTTGCGTAGATAATGCTTTTGTTCTTTTAATTAACCCCTTGCCTAGTGGGCACTTTTATCCCCTTCCTGCCCAGGCCAATTTTCAGCTTTCAGTGTTGTCACACTTTGAATAACAATTGCGCGGTCGTGCTACACTGTACCCATATGACATTTTTTATAATTCTTTTTACACAAATAGAGCTTTCCTTTGGTCACCACTGGGTTTTTTATTGATAAACAAACAAAAAAAAAGACCAAATTTTTTTTTTTAGTTTGTTATAACATTTTGCAAACAGGTAATTTTTCTCCTTCATTGATGTGCACTGATGAGGCGGCACTGATAGGCAGCACTAATAAGTGACATTGATGATGAGGCACTGGTGGGCACTGGTTAGTAACGCTGGTGGGCAAATGTTGGCACTGATCTCCCTTTAACAAAGGCCGTTTATCGGCTTTATTCTTTTCTTCCCTCGCTGTCAGTGTGAGGAAAAAAAAGCCGATAACTGGCTTCTGTTTACATTCTGTGGTCAGCTGTCATTGGCTGACAGCTGATCATGTGGTAAAGGGCCACTGTGATTGGCTCTTTACCCCAATCTGTGACCACAGAGCGTGCCGCCCACATGGAGGTCGTCCTGGCTTTTTAAGCCCTAGCTGTAGCCGTCTTTCGGCTATAGCACGGGCAGGAACAGGTTAAAAAAAGTGCGGAACAAAAACATTCATATTTACCTAGATTGGTCTCAAAACTAAACTGTGGCCCCGGGGGCCAGATGCAGCCCTAATTGCTTTTATTTGTCTCTTGGTGCAATATTTCATCCATTAATACCAACAATGGGGCATAATTCCCCCGCACTGACCCCAAGGAAGTTGCACAATTCCTCTAAATTACACCAAAGATGGGGCAATGTTTTTCTTCCCACTGACATAGGGAACTTTTCTACTCCCAATGGACATAGGCTGCCCCCCCAGAAGTCTGAAGGACAGTAAACTGGCCCCCTGTCCCCTTCTGGACATTAAGAACTGAGTGATCAAAGACCTCTGATCGCTCAGTTTTCGGGTCTGCTCCGTGTTCTGCCCCTCCACACTCATTGGAGTGCTGGGGGCGGGAGGGGGCGGGAGTGGCTGGTTCAGGCTCTCAGTGGAGCGCTGAGGGTGAGCCAGCTTCTGGACAGGAATCTGGGTTTATCCCAACATTATTGTCAGGATAAACAAATGGCAACCACCACAACCTATAACTGGCCCTGCGGGACCTGGACCAGCTCTGTGATTTCAGAAAAGAGTGAACTTTAGCCCAATGTCAGCTGAATATGGGTCAGAGGAGTGCAGACTAAGGCACTTCTGTCACTCACAGGAGAAGTGTGGCCAAAAGAGCAACTTCTGCTTTACGTTATCGAAACTATATTGATGGTATCCCGGTGAGGAATCTGAGCAATATGTGTGCTGCTTCTCTGAACCGAGCAACAGCAAACAAAAACCTTGTGAGTGTGAAATTAATACTCGAGTATGAAGATCAAAGCGCCACACCAAAGTATTTAAAGCCCAAAATGTGGTTTTAGTCTCAACATACAGGGCTCAGCATAAATGAGTACACCCCTTTTGAAAAGTAAGATTTTAATATCTCAATGAACATGAGAACAATTGCCAAAATTTAGACAAAACTGAGACTTTTAGTCTAGATTCACATCTATTTGGCTGCGCTTGATGTGTTTTTCAGGCACAATTTGCAGAGCATTTTGCGTTTTTACACCAGCGTTTCTTATGCGTTTTTGCATGCAGTGTTCATTCATTTTGTGTTTTACTTTTTTTCTCTCTAAACACACTATAAACACACTGTATATAGCTGGTTGCTAAGGAGGGGGCCGGGAAGTCGGCTGTCGCGTCCTTAACAACCGATGAGTCATCAGCTGTCAGCGGGCTTCCCCGGTGAATGTGTAAAAAAAAGAGACCCTTATCCGACCATGCTGCCCAGCAGGAACCATTCCAGGCTACATGCCCTCCACATGGAAGGGGGGTGGGTGCTTTGGGGTGGGGGTTCCCCCCCCAAAGCTCCTTGCCCCCATGTTGATGAGGATAAGGGCCTCTTCTCAACAACCCTGACAAAGTCCTTTATTAGTAAAATAGCTTGGGGCCGTCTTCTCCCCGGGGCCGTCTTCTCCCCGGGGCCGTCTTCTCCCCGGGGCCGTCTTCTCCCCCCCCCCACCCCTTCTTCGCCGTCGTCTCCCCCCCCCCCACCCCTTCTTCGCCGTCGTCTCCCCCCCCCCACCCCTTCTTCGCCGTCGTCTCCCCCCCCCCACCCCTTCTTCGCCGTCGTCTCCTCCCCCCCACCCCTTCTTCGCCGTCGTCTCCTCCCCCACCCCTTCTTCGCCGTCGTCTCCTCCCCCACCCCTTCTTCGCCGTCGTCTCCTCCCCCACCCCTTCTTCGCCGTCGTCTCCTCCCCCACCCCTTCTTCGCCGTCGTCTCCTCCCCCACCCCTTCTTCGCCGTCGTCTCCTCCCCCACCCCTTCTTCGCCGTCGTCTCCTCCCCCACCCCTTCTTCGCCGTCGTCTCCTCCCCCACCCCTTCTTCGCCGTCGTCTCCTCCCCCACCCCTTCTTCGCCGTCGTCTCCTCCCCCACCCCTTCTTCGCCGTCGTCTCCTCCCCCACCCCTTCTTCGCCGTCGCCTCCTCCCCCACCCCTTCTTCGCCGCCGCCTCCTCCCCCACCCCTTCTTCGCCGCCGCCTCCTCCCCCACCCCTTCTTCGCCGTCGCCTCCTCCCCCACCCCTTCTTCGCCGTCGCCTCCTCCCCCACCCCTTCTTCGCCGTCGCCTCCTCCCCCACCCCTTCTTCGCCGTCGCCTCCTCCCCCACCCCTTCTTCGCCGTCGCCTCCTCCCCCCCCCCCCCTTCTTCGCCGTCGTCTCCTCCCCCCACCCCTTCTTCGCCGTCGTCTCCTCCCCCCACCCCTTCTTCGCCGTCGCCTCCTCCCCCACCCCTTCTTCGCCGTCGCCTCCTCCCCCCCCCCCCTTCTTCGCCGTCGCCTCCTCCCCCCCCCCCTTCTTCGCCGTCGTCTCCTCCCCCCCCTTCTTCGCCGTCGTCTCCTCCCCCCCCCCCTTCTTCGCCGTCGTCTCCTCCCCCCCCCTTCTTCGCCGTCGTCTCCCCCCCCCCCTTCTTCGCCGTCGTCTCCTCCCCCCCCCCTTCTTCGCCGTCGTCTCCTCCCCCCCTTCAGAATTCATATACAGTGATGCATTGTTGGCTGATGTATGTTGGTAAAGGTGTTGGTACTGTTTTTTTTTTTTACTGTTGTCCCCCCTTCCCCCCCATGGCTCATTAGGCTGTCCTATTTATTGACTGCTCGCTTACACCATTAGTGCTCGTTCATGTTATGTTAATGACTTTATCTGTTGTGTTTGCAAATTAATGAGATTTCAGAATACATTTTGTAGTGAAGGAGAGTGCATGTGTTGTCTATCATTTTGAAGCTCAAGGGAGGATTGTGATTGATTACTTTGGACATCGTTGCTGATTCTGCTTTTTCCTATTGGGTATTTGGTGTGAATTTGTTAACCACCTTCCGAGCCGCCCACTGTATATATACGTCATTACTTTGATGTTTTATGCAGTGGCTGATTTGGTGTCCGATAAAAGTGGTCCTGGCGGGGGATTCACCACGGGATGGCTTTTATAGGCAGTGAGAGAGGTGCCCCCCCCTCCTGCTGCTTCGTGGTACTTTCCTCGCTTACCGGATCCATCAGTAAAGGGGCGGCCGGAGCAGCATCTGATGCCACTAAAGCCTAATGCCCTTAAAGGCAATTTTTTTTGCTTGTAAGGCTTGTTTCACATTAATGCGTTTTTTGATGCATTTTGTAGAAATGCAGGGACATTTTTTAACATCGGTTCCTATGGAACATGTTAGCATCAATGCATTTTTGTGCCCATGCGTTTTTGGAAAGGGTCGGGGGACTTATTTTCCCGCAAAATGCAGCGGGAAAACACAAGTACAGCGATTTGCGTTTTATATATATATTTTTTTTTTTTTAAACTGTAGCTGGTTGCTAAGGAGGGGGCTAGGAACCCGGCCGTCGCGTCCTTAAAAACCGATAAGTCATCAGCTGTCAGCTGGCTTTCCGCTCAATGTAAAAAAAAAATACTCGCAAAAAAAAAACTGCATGGAGCCCCCCCCCTCCCAGGTCCATACCAGGCCCCTGGGTCTAGTACGGATTCGGATGGGACCCCCATGCCTAAATTTTAAAGAAAAAATGTTGTGGGCGTCCCCCTAAAATCCATACCCATACCTATCCGAGCATGCAGCCTGGCAGGTCAGGAAAGGGAGGGGACGAGCGAGCGCCCCCCCTCCTGAACCATACCAGGCCGCATGCCCTCAACATGGGGGGGATGGGTGCTTTGGGGTGGGGGGCGCAGAGCCCCCCCCGCCTTCACAGCTGGGCATGCACTGCGCATGCGAGAGCCGCGCTGTTACTGGCTGGGAAATCATCTGAGATGTGTCCCAGATGATTGCCGAGAGGGAGGGGGGGAGAGGTGAACTTCCTTCCAGTGCCGCAGTGCCCCCTAGAGGAAGTGGGAGCTGCAACCCTCTAAAAAGAGGTTTTCCGCTTCCACCAAAATAATGACATGCCAAATGTGGCATGTCAGGGGGTCACCTTCCCTTAAAGTGGAAGGTTCTATTTTTGGGTGGAACTCTGTTTTAATGACAACCCCAGATTGGTTTGCAGATCACAGTGTAAACACCCATGCGATCCGATTCTGGTGTTGACAAAAAAAGGGCCCTGCACAAGTTTGGTCCGATTGCAATGTAAATTAAGCCAAACAGTTTGTATGGCTGAATTCGCATTGCACAGACATGGCATGTCATCTGCACAGCAATGCGGTGCGAATGACATGCGATGTCTGGCATCACAGCAGTATGAACCGGCCCGATACCCAAAATTGATACTTTGCGGTGCAATTTGCACCCATACAAAACGAATGGGCCCAAATCACACTACAAAGAATCGTATGCCATTTGAACATGAATGTGGTGTGATTCCTGTGTGAATCGCATGTGGTTTCCTGCACTGCTCCTGTGTGAACCCAGGCTGAAATCAATATGACAATCCTGGGTTTACAAGGCAGTGGTGCTGGAAACCCCATGCGATTTGGATAGGAATCACTGCATTCCTGTTCAAAACGAATGTGATTCTTTGCAGTGTGATTTGAGCCATTCATTATGTATGGGCGTAAATCGCACCACTAAGTATCTGTACTCGGAATCGACACGTACTTGACCGAAAGTATAGGTACTCTCCAATAAAAAAAAAAAAGGGTTTCTGTGCATCCCTGATGGATAGATAGATAGGTGGGTGGTACTAATTCACGGAGTATTGGAGGTTTGATGTACTTTGGAATGATTGTTAATTTGTTGCAGATTATCCTCCTAAATGAATTACTTCCTATATAACAATATACTGTGCTGCCAAGAGGCCCCAACTTTGTGACAAGCCAGTAATTCTTTTTTTTTGGTTTGCAGTCCTCTATAGAACATGGCAGACAATGTAGACATCACTGTGTATCCTGTACATTATTGATGACCTATTGGTGGTCATCTGCCAGTTACGTGCTGACGGGGAGTACAGGCCTTCCTGTGGTCAGCGGCTTCCAAGCAATTCACTTAATCAAGCTTTCTGGATCTCGCACACGTCATTGGTATAATATTATTTGCTCTTTAATCGCCTGCATTTTTTTATAGTAATAACTTACATTTTATATCGTCTTTTTTTTTTTTTCTTAGATTTGCTCTTGGATGATGTTGAACACATTTTGTTATTTAACAAGAAATCGCAATTAAATAAGAAAGCATTTGTTAGTCTGTTTATTCTTTCCAATATTATTAAAGTGAACACGGGCTTTTCCCATCAACATATACTTAAAGCGGAGTTCCAACCGAAAGGGAAGCTCCGCTTGTCTGCCATCCCCCTCCCACCTGTCCCCTGCCACATTTGGCACCTTTTCAGGGGGAAGGGGGCACCTGGTTTTGACAGGTACCTTCTCACACCTCTGGCTCAGTTTGCCATGGTAAAGTGAGCCCCCCACCCTCTCCCTGCAAGCGGCACATTAAAGCGGTTGTATACCCGCAGGACAAAAAAAAAAACCTGTAAGGCAAAGGCATAATGAGCTAGTATGTACTAGCTCATTATAAAATACTTACCTTAGAACAAGGCATCTGTATCTCACCCGATCCACGCAGAGGGAGCTGACATTTTGCCCTTGGCGTGTCTTCCGGGTTCGTGGCTCTGGCGCTGAGAGTGGCCGGAGCCATGATGACATCACTCCCATGCATGCGCTGGAGTTTTCTTTCCGGCAGCATCTGGCGGACCTTCAGCCGGGCATTCACAGTGCATGTGCCGCTGGCGTCAGCATGCAAAGTAAATATCTCATAAACCGAACCGGTCAAAGGAGTCTTACCAGGAACATCTGGTCCATTAGGGGCGCTGGGGTGCCGCCCCCTTGATGATCGCGTTGTAGCCACCATTTGGGATAAAATACTAGTGAAGCCCCGCACAGCCGTGTCATTCATTCAGTGAATTAATAAACTACAATTCCTGCTTGCCATTATGGCAGACAGACTTGTAGTTGCCAATCGAATATGATTGCTGTTATCAGCACACCCCAAAGGCCATTGGCACTTACTCCAGCTTTTTTTTTTTTTTTTTTTTTATATTTTTTCAAATATTTTATTAAAAATAAAATTTCAGGAATGAATTGCATATAAATACTGTGACAGTGTTTACAGACTGGGAGATCATAGTCTCCTAAAATAAGCATATGTTACAAAAGAAACTCAACATATATTAAATTTATACATACAAGAATTCAATAATTTAAGTATCTCCCTGCTACAGTAATCTAAGTTCCTGCTTCTTATCACCTTATCCGACAATATCCGTGTTTCACAGCCCTAAGGCCCCTTTCACACCGGGGCGTTTTTCATGCGGTGCAGCGCTAAAAATAGCGCCTGTTCACCGCATGAAAAAATCCTGCCCCATTCACTCCAGTGTGAAAGCCGGCGGGCTTTCACACTGGAGCGGTGCGCTAGCAGGATGACAAAAAAAGTCCTGCTAGCAGCATCTTTGGAGCGGGATAGGAGCGGTGTGTTCACCGCTCCTATACCGCTCCTTCCCATTGATTAGAATGGGACACCGCGGCAATACCGCCGCAAAGCGATGCTACGGCGGCGCTCTGCGGGGGGTGTTTTAACCCTTTTTCGCCCGCTCGTGGGGGGTAAAACAGCACCGCGAGCGGCCGAAAACCTAAATATAGCGCTGCTTTACCGTCACCGCGGCTTACCGCCCCAGTGTGAAAGGGGCCTAAGAGGGAACTACCCTCTTCTGAATTAATAAACAAATTCCAAGAGGTCCGTGTCTTTTTATATATCTCCTGTCTATCAGTTGCTGTCAGTATCAGGTCCTCCATCTTTTTAATATCTCCCACCTTCCTCAGCCATTACTCCAGCTTTTTAACTAAAAGCCCATCCTCGGAGGGGACAGAGAGGGGGTGGGACGAGTGCCGTCAGATTACATACAGGAGAATCTCCTGTTTACTCATCGGCCTCTGAAATATCAAGTCCCGTCTTCTGGGCTGGCATTGGACGACTGTTCTGTCTATCATAGGAGGTGGGACTTTATATTAAAGAGGCCACGAGTAAACAGGAGATTCTACTGTATGTAATCTGTTGGTGCTCGTCCCGCCCCCTCCCTGTCCCCTCTAGGCTGCAGATGGGCATCGATCAGACTTCATTGATGGCAATGGTGAGGCTGCCTTTGTGGCAATGGTGAGGCTGCAGATGGGCACTGATTAGGCTGCATTGATGGGCACTGACCCTTTTTTGCTTCACAGTTCTTTATTTAAAATTTACGTTTTTTCCTGATACTTCCCTCTTAAAGTGAAAGGTGTGCGTTTACACGTCGATAAATACGGTATATCCAAATAACACGCCCGAGCTCATCTTTAGACTCTTCACCACACACAGCCTTAAAGGCAAGAGAATTCTTGTTGGGCAGTGTAGTGTATTAGTTCATTTGCATTTTAATTTTAATGGTTCAAAGAATGTCAAGCAAAATAGTCAGCCCTCACGCAGGTTCACTTCCTAAAGTCACTTTCTGGGTCACAGCAAGAAGGGGAGAGGAGCAGATGTGTGACCGCTCTTCTCCCCTCCACCCACCGGCACACGCCATGTCAGCCCTGGGCCCGCAAATGGGCAACTGGAGCCCGGAATACATGGCGGGCGCTGGAACTGGGGTGTGTGAGCAATCGGCCCCAAATGCATCCACCTGACAGATGCCTGTCCGTTTTACACACAATCCCAGCGGCTGTAGCCACCAGATTGTGTGTGTGTGAACCCCCCTGCTGTCAGGTCTGTATGACGTATGGACCTGGCAGCGAAAATGGTTGCAAATCTCTGAAATTAAAAATGAACAAATCATATCCTTCTATAGTGTGTTCTTGCCTAAATCCAAAGCACCCAGTGAGATTCCTGTCTCCTCTCATTCCTATGCTGTGCAAATTCTGGACTTTGAGTGGAGGTAGAAGAGAGAGGCTGCAGATAAAAGGGTACAACTTATGGTGGTGGATTTGTTTAATCTCTGTATATCACCTGAGGCCAGTCACTTCAGCCGCTGTATGTAGGGATTACAACCACTTTACGTTTCTGATAATAGTACTATTTATGGCCACTGTAAAGCTACTTATGATGACAGTCACTGGATTAGGCAATGATCACACATCTAATGTATGTCTCTGGCACATGACCCTTGGCTGATTGATGTCACACACAACAGTCATCCAGGCAGGTTTGGGAACCTGTTATGATAATTGCCTCTTCTCTGTAAAAAGCATCCAATGGCTTTGCCCTCCACTGCCAAGTGTTCATATCTATGCAACCAATCACAAGCAGCCATTTTCTAACACTTTGTATAGCAATTGTATGGGCAGAGATTGTTGGTAGGGAGTGATGGGACTAATTCCATAGACTCTAATATATGAATATGGAAAGTAAAATGATCTGTTGATTACCAGTATATCACTGCTTTGTTGTGTGTGGTGTTTGGATACCGATGTATCAGAAGTGTTAACCACTTGCCTACTGGGCACGTTCACCCCCTTCCTGCCCAGGCCAATTTTCAGCTTTCAGCACTGTTGCATTTTGAATGACAGACAACATTTTTATCGTTTTTTTTTTTTTTTTTTTTTGATGGCATGTCATTTTTTATTTTTTCCTAAACATTTTGAAAAAAAAAAAGTTTTTCTTAGTTTCTGTTATAAAATTGTGTAAATAAGTAATTTTTTCTCCTTCACTGATGTGTGCTGATGATGTGCACTGAAAGGCACCTATGTGCCACGGAGACCACTTTTATCAGAAAGAGGACCGTCCGCCGTTTAAGAATATACCTAGGTTATGGCAGCTATCTGGTGCCATAACCCTGGTATTCTACGCCAAAGTATCGACGGCGGGCGGTCCGCAAGTTAAAGTAGTTAAAGTATAACTTAGACCCCTTTCACACTGGGGGAGCTTTACAGGCATAACAGCGCTAAAAATAGAGCCTGCAAAGTGCCCTGAAAGAGCCACTCCTCACACTCCAATGTGAAAGCCGGAGGTCTTGGCTGGCAGGACGGTCCTGCTAGCAGCATCTTTGGAGCGGTGAAAGAGCGGTGTGTATACCGCAGGGCTCGACCAACCCCCTGGGTGCCAGGTCGCATTTGCGACTAGAATTAGCAACCTGGGGCGGCACAGCTGGGGTATCCTGTCTCCACGCTAATGGAGCCCTGCCTATAAAAATAAACCAATCTTTTTTTTGGAGATTAAATAGAACACCTGTTTTTATTGCTGTCTGTGCCCCCATTAACCACTTTCAGACCAGACCATTTTGCTGGCTTAAGACCAGACCACTTTTTGCGATTCGGCACTGCTGTGTCGCTTTAACTGACAATTGCGCGGCCGTGGTCCCAAACAAAATTGGTGTCCTTTTTTCCCCACAAATAGAGCTTTCTTTTGGTGGTATTTGATCGCCCCTGCGGTTTTTATTTTTTGCGCTATAAACAAAAAAATAGCGACAATTTTGAAAAAAACACAATATTTTTTACTTTTTGCTATAATAAACACCCCCCAAAAAATATATAAAAAAACTATTTTTTTTCTCAGTTTAGGCCGATACGTATTCTTCTACATATTTTTGTTAAAAAAAAACGCAATAAGCGATTATTGATTGGCTTTCGCAGAAGTTAAAGCGTTTACAAAATAGAGGATAGTTTTATAGCATTTTTATTAATCATTTTTTTTTTTTAATAGTAATGGCGGTGATCAGAGATTTTTATTGTGACTGCGACATTATGGCGGACACATCGGACAATTTTGACACATTTTTGGGACCATTGTCATTTATACAGCATTCAGTGCTATTTAAATGCATTGATTCCTGTGTAAATGACACTAGGTGGCAGTGTAGGGGTTACATGTTCCTAGAGGCGTGTTTCTAACTGTGGGGGCGTGGCTGTGAGCTAGTGAATGCTGATCTCTGCTCCAATCACATGGAGCAGAGATCAGCGTCACTAGTTGCTAGGCAGAATGGGGAGATGCTGTTTATTTCCGCATCTCCCCGTTCAGCCTTCCCGTGAGACGATCACAGGTATCCCCGCGGCGATAGAGTCCGCGCGACCGTACTCAGAGTGGTCCCGACCGGCGCACGCTCGATGGCACGGCAGCATCTTAAAGGGGACGTACCTGTACGTGCCATTCTGTCGACGTACATCGTTGTTCGCCGGTCGGGAATCGGTTAAGGAGATTCACCCTCTCTATTTGTCCTGTTTACCATTAATAATTGAAAGAAAAACACACATTTTGGGTTGTCCCCAGAAAAGTAATGAAGGGGGAAATCTTCCTATGGTGATACTAGTTCTGGTGACCTGGGGGGGTCCTTAAGCGATTCCCTTAATTTTCAGGGATTTCCTCTCACTTCCTGTTTGGCTATAGGACAGGAAGTGAAGGTAAATCTCTGCCAATGGGACACAGATGGTGACCAAAAAATAAATCTTACCAGGGTTATATCATTCCCTTTACCCAGAATGAAAAAAAACTCCTTGTTTAATGACTTAACTGTTTAACGACCACTCTGACTTACGACCAGCTCTCCCCACCCAAACAACGCACTATACAGCATTGTATTGTACAGTACAGATTTTTCGTTTGTGTTCTGTACTTTCTGTACTACAACGTTATTGAGCTAGAGTTTTTTGTTTTTGACCTTTTTTTCACAATACAGTACACGAATTTAGGAATGCTTAAAATATTAATTACTTGTGGCTCCTTGTTTAACAACCAATTTGTTTAATGACCTGGTAGTTGGCACAGAACCTGGTCGTTCCTGTAGTTGTACTTGAAAAAAATAATAGATTCCCATATTTTTGCAGGAAAAAAATGTGCACTTGTTCTTTTCTTCCCCACAGCAGCCTGAAAAGCATTGCACCCACCATCCATGGATGGTGGGTGCAATGTTAGGGCACACTCTTCCTCAGGCTTTTAGTTAAAAACCTGGAGTAAGTGTCAATGGCCTTTGGGGTGTGCTGATAACATTCCATTCCATTTTCAAATACAAGTCTGTCCGCCATAATGGCAGACAGGAATTGTAGTTTATTCATTCACAGATCCCTGGGAATGAATGACACGGCTGTGCAGGGCCTCACTAGTATTTTATCCCGAATGGCGGCTACAGTGCGATCATCTAAGTCCTGGGATGCCGTGATATGACGGTGTCCTGTGATAGCGCCCTCTGCTGGCACACTGCTTATCACAGATTGAGGTAAAGAGCCAATCAGCGGCTCTTTACCATGTGATCAGCTGTGTCCTTTCACAGCTGATCATGGAGGTAAACAGATGACAGTTATCGGCACTCCTATCAGAATGAGGAGAGTAGAAGAGAGCCAATAACCGGCTCCCCTAAGGCTGCTTTCACACTGGGGTGGTGCGGGGCGGCGACGGTAAAGCAGCGCTATATTTAGCGCTGCTTTACCATCATTTAACCCGCGGTATGCGGCCACTAGTGGGGTAGTTTTAACCCCCGCTAGCGGCCGCAAAAGGGTTAAAAACCTCCGCAAATCGCCGCTGCAGCGGCGGTTTGCGGGCGGTATCCCCGCGGTTTCCCATTGATTTCAATGGGAAGGAGCGGTATAGGAGCGGTAAATACACCGCTCCAAAGATGCTGCTAGCAGGACTTTTGTTGCGGTCCTGCTAGCGCACCGCTCCAGTGTGAAAGCCCGCCGGCTTTCACACGGGAGTGAATGGGGCCGGTTTTTTCAGGCGGTGTACAGGTGCTATTTTTAGCGCTGTACCGCCTGAAAACCGCCCCAGTGTGAAAGCAGCCTAAAAGGGACATCTACACTGATAATAAAGGCACTGATTATCGGTGGAGTCCCACCAGTGCTGCCCATCAGTGTCGCCCATCAGTGCTCATCAGTTCCACCTATCGGTGCCCGTCAGTGCAGCCCCATCAGTGGCGCATATCAGTGAAGGAGAAAAAATACCTGTTTGCTAAATTTATAACAAACTATGAAAACGTTTTTTTTGGTTATTTAGCAAAAAAAAAACCCAGTGGTTATTAAATACCACCAAAAGAAAGCTCTATTTGTGTGCAAAAAAAAATAAAAAATTTAATTTGGGTACAGTGTTTCATGATCGCACAATTGTCACTCAAAGTGTGACTAAATAGTAGCTCATTATGTGTCACTTACCTGACACAGGAGCCTGCGATGTCACTGCTGTCCCCTCTTCCACGGAGCGCCCATTTTCTTGGTGGGTCTCGCTGCTCCGGCGTTGTCATTTGACGGAGCCACGATGACGTCACTCCCGCGCATGCGCATGGGAGCCGCCACTCACGGCATATCGCCGGTAACAGCGGCGTGCCATAGACAGCGGTGCCTGTCTTTTTTGGCAAATATCTCCTAAACCGTGTAGGTTTAGGAGATATTTCTTGGACCTACAGGTAACGGACGGCGGGTGCCAGAGGACATTAAGTGCCTGGCACCCGCAGATCGGATTAAAATCGGAATCGAATCGGAATAAAAGGAATGGGATGGTCCATGTTGAACATAGTCAGGTGTAGAGATACAAGCTGAAACAAAGTAAGAATGGCGGCTTATCCTATCGCCTTTTACTTTGCTCCCTTTTTTTTTTTCTGTAGTAATTCTCTGCGTCTTGTGTCTGTCATTAGACTGGAATTCATTGACTGCTCAAATTCTTAATGAGAGGCTTTCGGCTGTCCAACATGCTGGAAATATGAAAAATACACTTTAATTCTTGGCAACCAATCCCCTTGTAGCGTTGCTTGGTTCTAGGACAGGACTCTCAGGGCTCAGGTTTTAATTAAATGTGTAATTTCTTTTAATCATTTTTCTTCACGCTGGGAAGTCCTCCTTTTGGTCGGTGCCTACTCCTTTGTAAGGTTTGTTTAATGCGTCGCTGAATTTTTTTTGGTTTTTGAATCCTTAAAATGACAGGTAGGTTTGGGCTTCTCACCAACAAAGCATAGCTGGAGGCTTGAGGTTCTGCCTTACAGGGAAATGGCAATTTTATTTTTATTTATATATGTAAACCCATTCAATTTAAAATAGAAAAGAAAAGCAACACATTTGTGTATAGATATAAAAAATATATATATATATATATATATATATATATATATATATATATATATATATATATATATATATATATATATATATATATATATATATATATATTTTTTTTTTTCATTTTATTTCTTTTTTTTTCCCAAGGGATCACATTCCCTTGGGGGGGGGGGGAAATGAACAGTAGTGCACTGGTTTTCCCAGTGAAAGGCTGTGCGGGGGGGGGGGGGGGGGGAGAACAGTAGTGCATTGGTTTTCCCAGTGAAAGGCTGTGCGGGGGGGGGGGGGGACAGTAGTGCACTGGTTTTCCCAGTGAAAGGCTGTGCCGGGGGGGGGGGGGGGTGGGACAGTAGTGCACTGGTTTTCCCAGTGAAAGGCCATGCGGGGGGGGGGGGGGACAGTAGCGCACAGCTTTTCCCAGTGAAAGGCTGTGCGGGGGGGGGGGAGAACAGTAGTGCACTGGTTTTCCCAGTGAAAGGCTGTGCGGGGGGGGGGGGGACAGTAGTGCACTGGTTTTCCCAGTGAAAGGCTGTGCGGGGGGGGGGGGGGGGGGGGACAGTAGTGCACTGGTTTTCCCAGTGAAAGGCTGTGCGGGGAGGGGGTTGTCAGGACAAGTCTGATTATTGGAGGAGAGCAGGCTAGCACAGCTAAAGAACTGACCGTGCTGTGCTATCATGCCTAGTGTGGTCAGCTTTTCTTCTTTGCTTTCCGATTAAAAAAAAAAAGAAAGAGGGACTGGTGGGAACACCAGTGATTTCATACAAAGGAAGCAGGATACCGTTTCATACAAGTACATGGTACAACAGACACATATCAGGAATATAAAATGTTGGATTTACGTATTCTTTAACCTTTTCGCAGTTTTTTGCATTTTTTGCACATATGTTTAAGAAATCATTTTAAACGAGCCCCATGCTCCCCAAAAAATGAAAAGTCAGCTGCTACAAATACTGTAGAGAAAATGGTGGTAATTGGCGCCAAACACAGAATATCATGACTGCTGACAGCCCTATGGATAATGACCTGTAATCATGGGCAACATAAAAAATTCAAATCAATTAAGATATGATGATAAATTCAGTCCAGTCAATGGCTAATGGTGGCAGCCGTCCTCAGAGATAAGCCAACTCTGTGAATACAAACAAAAACAGACAAACACCTGAGTGTAGTATTAAAGTGCACAATTTTACTCATGATTAAAAACCCTCAAAAGGACAAAAAATATTACAAGTTTATCTGGTGCATGGGGGAGCCACTCCGATTTGAATTCCACGGACATCGCGCTCACATCAGGGACACAGTAACTGCTGCTGGTAGACAGAGCTGGATGGCATCCAGAGAAGTCGGAAGAGCCACTGTGGACCGCAGGGCGGATGTGACATCACCGAGGGCGGGGAGTAAGCTGGGATACACAAAGTACTTTCTACAACATCACATTCCACTGCCTGCCTTAGGATAATCTGGATAACTGATAATCTTCTGGATAATTGAGGCCATTCCGAGTAATCTTCCCCCGGCCGAGTGTTTCAAACACCTGTGCCAGCGTGAAACATTTTGGCTCTATTCTCTGGGTACTCTCACAAATCCTGTAGCGGCTGACTTTTTAAAATAAGGACACTTACCTGTCCAGGGATCCCGCAGTGTCCTCACCGGAAAAGTGTCTTCAATCGGCTTCGGGTGCAGGCGCCGGCATCTCTAGTAAAGGAAACAGGAAGTGAAGCCTTGCAGCTTCACAGCCTTTTTCCTACTAAGCATGCGCGAGTAGCTCTGCACCTTGTGAATGGTCCTGTAGTTTTCTGGGACATGTGTTGTGTCCCAGAAGACTGCAGGGGAAGGTAAGGGCTGAATTTCCAGCTCAGATCACTGTTGCAAATAAGTGGAGCTTCCTCTTTGAGTGAAACTCCACATTAAGTTTATTGACAATGGCTTACACTTTGTTCACATTGGATAGATTCCTGGTGGTTCTGCCAATCCCAGGCTGTGTCACTCCCCTTAAGCTTGTGTCTATGTGCTGGGACTAATGGGGAGGTGAAGCCTCCATCAGTCAACATCTTATATCCCAGCCTCATAATGTTTAGCAATATGAGGACATGGAGGAGGAAGGAGGGAAGGGACTTTTATTTATCGCTGCGTATGCACCCACATGTGTGACTTTCTAGTCAGGTGGACTACACAGATAAGAAAAAGGAGGAAACGAAACAGCTTAGAAGGAACTGAAACTGGAAAATGCTCGGCAGATGTGGCAACAGCTGGTGTACACAATCTGAGGCTGCAGGGGAGCACAGACAAGGAGGGATGGACAGTAAACTGCAGGATCAGCTATTTTTATTTCTTTGCAATCTACAGAAAACAAATGCTGTAATGGCAAAGTATGAACAAAATGTAATCCTAGCACAGGGCTCAAAATGAGCTACTAGTCAGGCCTTGAGGGTTACTTGCCACCAGTTGCTCCACCCAAACCCTACCATGCCCCACCCCTAATTCCGCCTTCATAAATTATCTCATGAAATTACACGTAAATGTTTTATGCAGACTTAATTTACAAAAATAAATATTAACAACAACTTTATCAGTGCGGCCTCACATGTGCCCATCAATGCAGCCTCACATGTGCCCATCAATGCGGCCTCACCTGGGCCCATCAATGCAGCCTCACTTGTGATTTGGGTTGATGACACTTTAACTGCTGTTTAACTTTTTCTTGTTTGAGTTACTACAAAACATGAACAGTTGGTGGGACCTGAGTAAAGCACTGGCAAAAACAGTCTCACTAGATTCTAGCTAGTAGTAGTCAGTCACTGGACGTACTCTTTAATTTGGAAGATGTTTTGTAGCTTATCCAAGCCACTTTTTCTGTAAAAACAATCACAGTGGCTCATAGCATTCAGTCGCTTGATTGTTTTTACAGGTGGCGGAGGAGGGCGGGGGGGGGTTCACCATAGAGAATACCGGTGACTAGATAGTCCCCGGCAGTCTCTATGACTCTCGGAAGCCTGGGCGTGACGTTATGACATCATGTCCAGCCTGGCAGTTGTAAATACTGCCGTGTACTTGGCTGGAAAGCCAAAATCGCTTTTGTAATCTCAGGCTTTCCAGCCTGGAGGAGAGATGTGGGGAAAGTATAAAAATAAAATAAACAATAATATGTTTTTTTTTTTAAGTGCCCCCGTCCCCACGTGCTCGCACACAGAAGCGAACGCATATGTACGTCGCACCCACATATGTAAACAGCATTCAATCCACACATGTGAGGTATTGCCGCAAACGTTAGAGTGAGAACAACATGTGACATGTTGGGTATCTATTTACTCGGTGTTGCATCATCTTTCACATTATACTAAAAAATTGGGCTAACTTTTTTTTATTTTTTTAAATGCGTTTGAAAAATTGCTGCACAAATACCATGTGAAATAAAAAGTTGCAATGACCGACATTTTATTTTATTTATTACATTTTCATCTCTGCTAAAAAACATATATAATGTTTGGGGGTTCTGAGTAATTTTCTAGCAAAAAAATGAAGATTTTGGTGCAGAGTGCCCGGATGGCAAGTGGTTAATTAAGTGATCAATAAAAATGATAGTTTTAAAGCTACAATAGCTAAGTAGATAAATAAAAAAATATGCATTTATATGTATATGTATGCAATAAATGGTGATAAAAAAAAAAAATATAATACAGTTAATAAGCTAATAAGTTTACATACCCTGGCAGAATTTATGATTTCTTGGCCATTTTTCAATGAAGAGAACAAAAACATTTCTTTCACTCATGGTTAGTGTTTGGCTGAAGCCATTTTATTATCAATCATATGTGTTTACTCTTTTTAAATCATAATGGCAACAGAAACTATCCAAATTACCCTGAACAAAAGTTTACATACCCCAGTTCTTAATACAGTGTATTACCCCCTTTAACATTAATGACAGCTTGAAGTATTTTGTGGTATTTGTGGATGAGGCTCTTTATCTTCTCAGATGGTAAAGCTGCCCATTCCTCTTGGCAAAAAGCCTCCAGTGCCTGTAAATTCTTGGGCTGTCTCGCATGAACTGCACGTTTTGAGATCTCCCCAGAGTGGCTCAATGATATTGAGGTCAGGAGACTGAGATGACCACTCCAGAACCTTCACTTTATTCTGCTGTAGCCAATAACAGGTCAACTTGGCCTTGTGTTTTGGATCATTGTCATGTTTGAATGTCTAAGTACGTCCCATGCGCAGCTCCCTGGCTGATGAATGCAAATGTTCCCCCAGTATTTTTTGATAACATACTGCATTCATCTTGCCAACAATTTTGACAATTTCCTGTGCCTTTTTGTAGCTCACACATCCCCCAAAACATCAGCGATCCACCTCTGTACCTTTCATCATAGGCTTGTTGACTCCTCTCCAAATGTAGTGTTTATGGTTGTGGCCAAAATGCTAAATTTTGGTCTCATCACTCCAAATGGCTTTGTGCCAGAAGGTTTGAGGTTTGTCTCTGTGCTATTTGGCGTATTGTAAGTGGGATACTTTGTGGCATTTGCGTAGTAATGCCTTTCTTCTGGTGACTCGACCATGCAGCCCATCTTTCTTCAAGTGCCTCGTTATTGTACATCTTGAAACAGCCACACCACATGTTTTCAGAGAGTCCTGTATTTCACATGAAGTTATTTGTGGGTTTTTCTTTGCATCCCGAACGTTTTTCCTGGCAGTTGTGGCTGAAATTTTAGTTGGTCTACCTGACCGTGGTTTGGTTTCAACAGAACCCCTCATTTTCCACTTCTTGAATAGTTGGAACACTGCTGATTGGCATTCTCAATTCCTTGGATATCTTTTTATATCCCTTTCCTGTTTTATACAGTTCAATTATCTTTTCCCGCAGATCCTTTTACAATTTATTTGCTTTCCCCATGACTCAGAATCCAGAAACGTCAGTGCAGCACTGGATGAAAGATGTAAGGGTCTGTCAGGAGTCCAGAAACTCATTGACCTTTTTATACAAACACACTTATTACAAGCAAACAGATCACAGGTGAGGATAGTTACCTGGAATAGCAATTCAAACTCCTTTGTGTCAACTTATGTGCATGTTATCAGACCAAAATCACCAGGGTACGTAAACTTTTGATCAGGGTCATTTGGATAGTTTCTGTTGCCATTATGACTCAAAAAGAGTAAACAGTTGATTGATAATAAATGGTTTCAGCCAAACGCTAGCCATGAGTGAAAAATGTTTTCGCGTTATTCATAAATTCTGCCAGGGTGTGTAAACTTATGAGCACAAATATTATTGTTATTATATTATATCCCATGATGGAGCCCACAAAACCAAGATAAGAGTCTGAAGAGATGTAACCCCCCCCCCCCAAAAAAAAAGGGGAGAACTTCTTGAGGGTCAGTCAGAGTGGGGGATAAGAAGCCTCCAGATTCCAGATAACGAGCATGTCAAACCACCTCAACGAAAGCAGATAAGGGCTTACCAGAACTGAATGACCACTAGAATATAATGGTCAAAGATGCTTAGATCACTCCAGGAGGATATCGCTTCCCCACAGCCAGTAATCTGATCATCGAAACGGGGTAAGATGTCGTCAGAGCAATGGATCTCCCAAGCCTCCACCATGCAAAAATGCCAATGCCCATACCTGTTGATCAAGAAACCGTTCAATTGTCACACCACAATAAAAGGGAACAAAAAGACAATCCCCATAGTGAAGATCAGCAATTAAAAGCAAAAATGTTTTGGGCATATGCATTTACACAAGTAGGAGAATATGTAGCACTTCTAACATGAAAAAGCATCCATCTGTTGGAGAAACAAAATTGCATGCATTCAGTTGCACATGTGTGTTTGGCGTGTCCCGTCTCCGCCCTATGCGTTTTGTCAGGGTCTCGGGACACACGTCGCCACCATGCAATTATATAGAGGATCACACAGGGATGCTTTCACCATGTCATGGTTCAAGACAGATGTTGATTTTCCAAGAACAGGATAGGAGGTGTGAATGTTGTGGAACCATCACAGATAGTCTTAGCAGAATATGATAAGAACTCTCCTGTCTTTTGCCCAATGTTTAATAATGTTCTCTCTTTATATTGCAGATTGAGAGGCTGTGGACTCTAAAATGACCTCGCTGGCATGTGAATGTCCCCATTTAGAATCTGTGGGCGAGGTGACCAAAGAAGAACTAATTCAGAAGTCACACGTAAGTGCATTCTGGCCGGGGGCATCATAGGAGAAAATATATATCCATGGGATGATTGGGCATTTTCTTTTTTTGTGTATATGGTTTCTTAATGTTCTTGTGCTTTTTCCTGTGTATTAAACCAGTAGCACATATTGTTCTTTTTGCTACTTTGCTAGGTAAATATTTAGCAGAAGTGCCTGCATTGTAGTGTGGGAGCCGGTTCAGTGTTCTGCATTTAATAAATTCCTGACATGTCACGATGTACAAATGTAGATTTAGGCTGTACCTGAAGTCCTTAAAGTGGTGTTGCAACCTAAAAAAAAAAAAAAAAAATTTTTGCTTAAAAATCAATTTTTTTTTTTAAAATAAATTGGAAAAATAAATAATTTTTACTCACCTCTAAATGCCTGTTGCTAGGGGGTCCCTCGTAGTCTGCCACCTTCAGTGCCCGGGCTAAACGTCACTTCCTCTCGGCGCCGCACTGTCATCTGGGACCTGTCACGTGTCCCAGATGACTGAGCGTCAAATCACGGCGCCGCTCGCGCATGCGCAGTGGGTGCCCGGCTGTGAAGCCACAGCCGTGTTCCCACATTAAGAATGCCGGCGCCGCGAGCGCCTCCGGGAACGAGGGGGGCCTCGTTCCCCCGCATCGCTGGACGCTGGGACAGGTAAGTGTCCGATTTTTTTTAAAAGTCAGCAGCTGCAGTATTTTTAGCTGCTGACTTTTAAAAAAAAAATTGTGGGCACTCCTCTTTAATTTTATCATTAAAAAGCAGAGCTATAAGCAGCAGACTTTGCCTAGGTTGCATGTATGTAGAAGTATTTCCTCACACTCCTCTACCCCAGTGATCAGACTATATACATTGTATTTCTGTAGCAAGTCACCGGGTGAGAGGTTGCAGCAGGGGCTTGTTGCTTTTGAAAACAACCAGGAACTGCACAGCCACCAGGAGCTACAAGATTGTGTCATCTCTAGATTGCATACAAATGATCAATCCATTGAACATCTGTAAATGTACAGAAGAACCTGCAGTAATGATTATGTATGTTTGTTTCCTGCATGTATAGATGATGTACTCGATTACATTTTTAAGGTATAGAAAATGTTAAAAGTGTCAATACAGTGGGTGTCCATATTGTTTATCTGTTACTGTGTCAAAGCAAGCCAATAGTACCTTGGATGAGGTGGAGACTGTGATGTAATTGTCCCTCTTCTCCACCTCATCCAATCAAGGAATTTCTTATATTCTTTAAAAAAAAATGAAAGCCGCTTACACAGGAAGATGGAACCTGTACGATTGCTCCCATCACTGTAGTTGCGCTAACTACTACAGTGATTGTCAGCTTCCCTAGTGGCCCCTCAGGTATAGTATGCACTAAAGATCATACCTGGAGTTCAACTTTAAATATCCTAATCTAGCAGAAGAAGTCTGTAATAGAAGTTGAGACTAATAGAAAGGAAGTGAGCCTTAGTACAAGGTTTGGAATTGGTAAAAGACCTTTGACCCCAAATTGTTTAATATTTATATCAGGACAATGCTTCCTCTGATTGGCTGAGGCAGAGATCATGACCTCATCCACCTGCCTCTCTATCTCAGGCAATCAGGGATGCTTCGTATTCATTCAGAGAATACAAATCTGCCTAAGAATGGCTGAGCAGCACTTAGTCAGACTTAAAGTGGTTGTAAACCTCAGACCTGAAATATGAACAAAGCATATCCCTCTATAGTGTGTACTTGTGTCAATCCAGAGCACTGAGTATAATTTCTGTCTGCTGCCTTGTTTCTCTGCTATAAGCATGAGTCACTACTGACAAGTTTTCCTGACACCAAGAGAAAAATGGTGATGGGGGAGGGACCTCCAGCTGATTGAAAACCTCAACTCTGTTTCCGTGTGAAGGGGGGGGGGGGGTGCCACTTCCTATCACTCCCCCCCCCCTCTCCACTCCCTCCCTCCCTCCCAAAAATAGTTTGTTTGGGCCAGCTTGGTCCAAATGAACTAGTTAAAGGGACAGAAAGTGGAGATCAGCTTTATGGCAAAATATTTCCCCAGAGCTTTAATCTACTTTTTTTAATTTGCATGTACAAAATTTTGTTTGGAGGTTAAAATGTGGATGAATTTGGTGTAATGTTGATGTTTTGAGATACTCAGTGTTGAGCCTATCAAACCACAGGCTACATTCATATACAGATTTGCGCTAATAAAAAAAATAAAAATAAAAATAAATAAATTATAATCAAACACCAGTGATAGTAAAACAAGTCCAATTGTGATGAAAGGAGATGTGATGAAACAAGCTGGCCAGGTAGCAGCAACCCGTCCTTCCAGGATTCCAGAAGCGTGGTGACGTTGGCACGCTTCTCAAGTCCCAGAAGGACAGGTTGCTGCTATCTGGCCGGCCAGCTTGTTTTTTTCCAATGCGAATATATATTCTTCTTGATATAAGTGCAATATTCTATATGCTCTAAATAAAGTGTTTAAGGATTTTATATTATGGCGAGCCTTTTGTATTTTGGGGATCTCCAGTGATAACGTCACCTGGATAGTGGGTTCTTGTGCCCAAAGAGGTTCCTCGGACGGTTAAAGGCCCTGGATGGGTTTAGTGCCACAAGCGTCACTGACCTTCCATGATAGGAGGTCGGTGCAAGCTGGTAAGAGCCCACCCTGCTTATGGTAGGGGGTGATAGTTGAAGGATCACACACTAGAAGGTGGTGGACGGTGCGGATACTGTTAACCACTTACCCACTGGGCACTTAAGGCCCCTTCCTAACCAGACCAATTTTCAGCTTTCGGTGCTCTCACACTTTGAAAGACAATTACTCAGTCATGCAACACTGTACCCAAATACATTTTTTGTCCTTTTTTCACACAAATAGAGCTTTCTTTTGGTGGTATTTAATCACCGCTGGATTTTTTATTTTTTGCGCTATAAATCAAAAAAGACTGAAAATTTGGTAAAAAATAAATAAAAAATTATTTTTCTATTAAAATTTATGGCAGAGTGTTGGCAGAGTGTTGGCAGAGCACATCCAGCCCACAGCGCTGCTGCCATCTCTCCCCCTCTCCGCTTCTCCCCTCTCACTGTACCGATCGGTACAGAGAGGGGAGGGAGGAACCGGCGTCATGACGTGACACCAGTTTGTTTACATGTGATCGCTCTGTCATTTGACAGAGCGATCACGTTGTAAACAGCTGGTATCAGCGGCCGGTTACCGTGCTCCGGCAGTTCACGGATGTTCCCGAGTGCGCGCGGGAGCAAGGTTCTGGGAGGACGTCCCACGGACGTCCACCCAGAATAAGCCGACCGCGCTGTAGCCGTCTTTCAGCTATGGCCCGGTCGGCATGTGGTTAAAGAAACTTTCATCTCATTTAGACTTGTATTCTTTTCACTGGTGATTGATTTATAATTGTAATTTTTTTTTTTTTTATATTAGCGCAAATCTGTATATGAATCTATGATTTGGAAATGTGCTATATCTCATAGTAAAGTTTGTGGCTTTTTAATTATTTAATTTTAGATTAGTGACGTTTCTACCATGTTTGATTCTTTATAGGCTAGTCTGCTAATATTTCCACTAGGCTTGATAAGGCAGTAAATGTAACTCTTCCATGGTACCTATGAACCTCCATCATAGACCCAAGAGCAGTATCTCACTCCCATAGTCCTCCACCCTTGAAGAAGGGGAAGTAAAAATCATTGTTCAATACCCCAAGGACGCACGTGCATGTAGCGCTTGGCACCATTCTGACCTGTCCTGTGGTTTCTTAGCTAGCATGGTTAGGAGTGCCCCACCCCCAGCGCTGTTTAAAGCTGTTTTCCAGGAATTCAGCAACTTGCAAAAAGTGCAGTACAATTAGGTGGCACCTCCATCCGGCTGTGAGAGGAGAGAAGCACACAGAGCAGCTATGCCCACCTCTCCCTTCCTTCTGCCCATTCACAGAAGCCTTTGTATTTTTTGAATGAGCTGACATAATATAAAAGCTTCTGTGAATGGGCAGAAGGAGGGGAGGGGCAGACAATAGCAGTTCCAGGGACTCTGCTCTTGATGGAACTGAAACCACAGTGGGCAGGATTAGCACAATAAACCTGTTGGATATGAATATTAGAGATAAGCCTCCCAGGCGGCAGGCACCTCATAACTCATGGTACGCCTGCAGTTTTTAAAAGCAGCTGAATTTTTGGAATTCAGCTTTAACCATGCTGTTTAGCAGGAGATGATTATAGACAACAGACAGATGACAGGTAGTGAAATTCAATTTTCATTGCTTTGGGCTATGATATTTTCTATGAGGAGCTATGATGATTGCATTGTCCATTGCAGTTGAAGATCTCCTACAAGTTGGAAAGTGTATGGAGAGCTCCTGGCACTTATTGCAGTGCCCTAAAGTAGCTCTAAAGGACTTGATAATCATCCAAGTGTTGCATTAGTCCATTGTTTGTCTTCTGACTGTGTGGCACAGTACATCATAGCCCATAGCAATAGAAAAATAAAATGTTACTGTCATGTTGCCTGTCTATAGTTCTCTAATCCTGAGGCTGTAATGTTTATAGAGAATATGAAGTGATGACATTGATTTTGGTACTCACTACATACTAGTGCAAGGACAGAACTAATAATCGGGGCTGTGGGTATGAGAATTATTGCTTTGTGACCGAGAATTCTGAATTGGTCACCTAGCTTTGTGAAAGGTCCTCTTTAGTCTTGCCTGGAGTGTGACACGGCATCGCACCATGTATCCGTGTAAACAAGCATGCTTTAACTGCAGCATTTTTCTCATAACATTTCTCTAAACCGCAGCTGTCAGGAGCTCTGAGCTTCCACACGTGCCAATTTCCAGCTATGCAGGCAATTTCCTGCCTTTACTTCTGCACTGAAGTATAATTCAGCTCTGCATCAATTTTTAATCTTAGCATTTTTATCTCCATAACAGAGATGGCGGAACGTGCAGGGTTGCAGTTGTGCGGGTGAAAGCCGGGTTATGTTAGGCCCCCGAGCGCAACATGTTATTCCAGCTAGGGGTGAAAGATTTAGAAATGGCAATGATTCTCCTCTAATTGTCTTCTCTTGATGTTGTTTATAGGGAAGCTGCCTGGACTGCAAAGTCAGAGGACCAAACCTTTGGGCTTGTTTAGAGGTAAGAACTGTCAGGAACATTTGTTACAGATGGCTATACATTTCCCTGTGCTGGATGCTGTAGACTGATCGCTCTTTCTTTTGACAGAATGGCTGTTCTTACATTGGCTGTGGGGAATCTCACGTGGACCATAGCACCACTCATTCTCAGGTCAGTGTTTTCCAATTAAGTTTTCCATATACCTATGGCACTTCCTATATGTTATGTCGGTGTAAACAGCACATTTAGACATCAAAAGGCTATGTTTCCCTGGGTTAAAGCCCAGCTCTGGCCAAGTCTGAGTTAGAGATACAGATGGAGATTAGATATCTATCTATCTATCTATCTATCTATCTATCTATCTATCTATCTATCTATCTATCTATCTATCTATCTATCTATCTATCTATCTCTATGAGAGAGAGATATTGGGACACCTGTCTTTACACGCACATGATCTTTATTGACATTACAGTCTTAGTCCGTAGGGTTCAATATTGAGTTGGCCCACCCTTTGCAGCTTTAACTGCTTCAACTCTTCTGGGAAGGCTGTCCACAAGGTTTAGGAGTGTGTCTATGGGAATGTTTGATTATTCTTTCAGAAGCGCATTTGTGAGGTCAGGCACTGATGTTGGATGAGAAGCCTGACTTGCAGTCTCCGCTCTAATTCATCCCAAAAGTGTTCTATCAGGTTGAGTTTAGGGCAGTTCCTCCCCTACCAAACTCGCTCATCCATATCTTTTATGGACCTTGCTTTGTGCACTGGTCCACATTATTTGGTTGCCGGGGGGGGGGGGGGGGGGGTGGCTGACCGACCCTTCCTGTTCCAACATGACTGCACACCAGTGCACAAAGCAAAGTTCATAAAGACAGGGATGAATGAGTTTGGGGTGAAGGAACTTGACTGGCCTTCAGAGTCCTGACCTCAACCCGATAGCACACCCACGGGATGAATTAAAGCGGGGACTGCGCTTCTGGAAGAATGGTCAAACATTCCCATAGACACACTCCTAAACCTTGTGGACGGCCTTCCCAGAAGAGTTGAAGCTGTTATAGCTGCAAAGGGTGGACCGACTCAATATTGAACCCTATGGGCTAAGACTGGGATGCCATTAACGTTTGAGCATGTAAAGGCAGGTGTCCCAATACTCTTAACAATATAGTGTATGTATGTATATGTGTGTGTATGTATATATATATATATATATATATATATATATATATAAAAAATATTCCCCACTAACAACTAACCTCGTAGACATTTTCCAATGTATAACATGCCCGCTTACTCCCAAGGACACATTTATGAAGCACTGAATGTGACATTCGCTCAATATTCACTTCAATTGAATCATTATAACCAGTTCAACTTGTTGGGTGTGCCTCATGTGTCTAGGCATTGAAAGGGTCTAAACAAGCTCAAGGCTACAGCCATGTCCTCTGCATAGTGTGAACCCAGATGCGCTCAGCTTTGAGCATTTCTGGATTGAGAGCTAACAAAATGGATCAAGCACAGTCTTTGGTTGATCAGCTGGAGCAAAGGACAGAGGAGACATAAGGGGTTTTAATAGACATCTGAGAACCTATCATCCGCCCAATAGCAACCCCCATGTAAAAACAGTAATGTTAAGTAATCACAAATGTAAAACATTAAAAAAAAAATGTAAATGAAATAAAAAATACCCCAATTGTTTTGGCACACACATTTGTATTCAAACACATGTGTAGGCTCCTATTATGCAGTATAGTATATTGAGTAATTCAGATGTTCCAGTACACTTTTCACCAGGGCCATCTTTTATATTGATTGGGCCCCCACATGCAATTTCTCTCTCCACCCCCACATCCAAAAAAACAAACAAAACTACCCCCATCATTACACAGGCTCCCCTCCCCATACTACCCCCATTATTACACATGACCCCTCCCCCATACTACCCCCATTATTGCACAGGACCCCTCCCCCATACTACCCCCATTATTGCACAGGACCCCTCCCCCATACTACCCCTATTACACATGACGCCTTACCCATACTACCCCCATCATCACACAGGATCCCCCTCCCATACCCATCATTACGCAGGACCCATTTTCCCCATGTTACCACATCATTATGCAGGATCCCCCTCCCCATAATACCCCCATTATTATGCTGGATCCTCTTATCCCATACTAACTCCATTAATACACAGGATCCTTCCTCCATACTACCCCTATTACACAGGACCCCTTTCCCTTTCTCCACAGACCCCTGTATTGCCCCCTCCCCCAGTGGTCTCTTTGATAGTGTCCAGATGATGTCAGGTGAACGCCAAGCACACCCCGCCAAACCCTTTGGCGAAGAGGTTGAGAGGGGTTGGTGTAACTGTACCTGGGACTGACAGGTGCTCTCCCGAGACAAGGTTTACCTTACCGAGCTGGCCAATCACCGCACAGGCTGCAGACATAACACCCAATCACCAGCGCCCCAACATTCAATTCCACCATAATCTCAGGGGTGATAGTTAAATCCTCTTCTTAAGTATTTGCAGGCAGCATGCGCTCAAGGTGCAGCTGCTTTGGGCTCCACAACAAAGACTGGGCTCAGGGCAGCTGCCCCTTTTACTCCGTGTTAAAGACTGCCCTGCTTTTCACTGATGTAAATGTACAGGTGTATAGGAAAAAAAAATATAACAGTAATAAGGTAGCCTTCTGCTGTAGGAGCTTTCATATTGCCCTTAAATACCTGCCAGGTTGGGCAGCCAACATCTGCCCAGGCCCCTGCGCTGTCCAGGATGACCTGCTAAATAACGTGGTCTGCATTGTATGACTGGCCAGACACGATTCCCATCTCAGTAAAGATTTGCAGCAAGTCTGTTGCAATTCACATGCTCAAATACTTACACAGCCAGTCTAAGTGCAAAAACATTGTTGTCAGGGAACCAAATTGTTTAGACATTTTATCAGGAAGCTTCTTAAGGCCAAGGTCACTGAAGAGCTATAACTAGTTGAAGGCAACCTTCAGAAATAGCAAGTGTAGAGTGATGCAGACGAGAGATAACTGCATAACTACAAGAGATATACTACATAAATATTTCCAAAATAAAAAATAGTTGTGTAGTTACTGGTATTAAACACATGCAGACATCTAATGCCCTGGTGCCCAACCTACTGCCCTTTGGTGTTTGAATTTTGTCCCTTGGGCCCCAGCAGTCAGTAGTCAGAGCACTGATTTGTCAGGTCTCCCTGGAGGCATGTGTCCCTGGTATCTGACTGTTTCCTACAGCATGGCTTTATTCTCCAACCACCCCTGTAGAACAGGCCCTCTCTATTTCCTGTAGAATTTTATAGCATTTCATAAATGTACAATATTATTTTATATGAGCGCCTTTTGAAGACATCAAGGCTGCATTTAAAGCCCTCTTTTCCTTAGAGGTTGACAACCACTGATGTCATGGATGCAATGCAGCTGTGCTAAAGTGAAAGAGCTAGGCTTTGTACTTCGTACTGTGATTATGGATTGGACCTTTGTCACACATAAAACTGCTGTGCAGCTTCCTCTTCCATCTCAGTCCCAGTTTCAGCAGGGAACCTGCAATGAGTGGAGCTGAGAATTCTTGGCTTGCACATTTACACGTATATCGCACCCCCTTAGGAGCTGCAGATGAAGGTGGATTCCCCACCCTGCACAGCCAGGCTCACCAAATTCTTCTTATAGGCAGTCGAGGGAACAGTCCGTGACCTTGTTTTTGTTATTTATTGAGGGTTTATAACGTGGATAGAGATAGGAGGTTAAGGGATGCCCACTTGACTTAGCAAAACTTCAGGGACATTTTCCTATATGCAGTCTATATACAGTCTCCTCACTTTTTTCCTGCACACACTTGCATGCTGGCTCCAGTTGAATTACTGTAGGTGGAACTGACAGGCACACAGTCAGTAAGCAATAGCCCTTTGTAGCAATATACAGTGATCAGCTTGTACTCCTCCTCCTGTGGCTAGTGATCCCAGCACTCTTCAGGCACTGCCAACCGCCTGGCTGCAGCTGCCCCTTACACTACACCCCCAGGCTAACTTTTCCACAGCAGTCCTCCAGACTGACTCTTCGCCAGCACACCCGGCTGACTCGCAGGAGATCTCCTGGGGAAGGATGAAAGCTTGTCCCACCGCTGTCTTCAGGGAGAACTGGCTACATGTGGCAGTCTCCCCCTTTTGAAAGTCCCCAGTAGTGCTGATCTCTTCACTGTCCTCTCTCATGCTCCGGGGGGGCACACCTGGGGGCCACTGACAGCCTCCTCAGCATTAAATATCCATCTTCCACCTGACTGCCCTGCTGGCATGGCCCTTGCTTATTTATGAGTTAAGCTTTGCCCCTGCCAGCCCACTCCTGAGGATTGGCCGAGGCCTCATAAATATTCCAGGCAGCTCCTCCTAACCTCCTGCCCACTAGCTCTAGAAGTTTCTACAACCTTCTAGACCAGGGGGAGGCACCAGAGGAGCTGTCAGGATGAGTCATCCATCCCTGAGTCACTGAACACTGACCCAGATTCATAGCTCAAGCTTAGCCCTGAGCTAAACAAAATTTACCTACTCTAATGCCGCGTACACACGATCGGAATTCTCATCGGAAAAAGCTCTGATGTTTTTCCCGTCGAAATTCCGACGGAATTTTGCTCAAACTGTCTTGCCTACACACGGTCACACCAAATTCCGACGGTCAATAACACCACGACATACAACACGTTCGGCACTATAAAAGGGAAGTTTAATGCTTCCGAGCATGCGTCGGAATTTTGCGTGTCGGAATTTCATACACGCGATCCGATAAAAAGGTTTTCCTTCTGAAAAATTAAGAACAGGCTCTCAATCCCAAGTCCGTCGGAAATGCCGACAGAAAAAGACCGATGGGCATACACACGGTCGGAAAATCCGATGAAAAGCACCCATCGGACTTGTATTCCGACCGCGTGTATGCGGCATTACACTACTACTAGCACAACACGGATCAGCGGATGTTGTTCTCGGAAGCCCAGTAACTGATGTCCGATACTACTGCTATTGTTGACTGAAAACCAGAAGCCATGGACAGGTAAACTGTGTATCCATTGCAACGCATGCCTCGCACTGCTTGTTGGGAACAGCCTTTGCACAACATGGCATTTCATAGTACCATTAAATTGCGGTCACTATCCAAATTATGATGCAAGTACCAAGAAGAAAAAACTGCAGGCAGGAAGGACAGATACCTTCTCCCTGTTTCCCATTCTTCTACATTGCCCTGGGAGCCTTGAAAACCAGAGAGGTCTGTTGTACAAATATGACCAGCTGATGTGGACAGGGGCTGTGGTCCACCTCCCAAACCTCACTGCTAACCTATAATTGTGATGGATGATGGGGGTGGACCTGGACTCACAACAACAAAAGCTGGTTGCTATTTACAGAGCTCCCCCAGATTTCTGAGATTCCAACTGTAAGCTTGGCCTAAAGCCACAGTTCTAATCACCACGGCTGTACCAGTCGCAGGACACAGTCCTCAATCCCCATCTCTACAGGCACAGCGGCACAAAATGAATGAACAGGAAGAGCTCTGCATAGGTTTCCTGTTCATTTACAGGCTGGAGCATAGTAGACAGTTTGCTATGCTTCAGTTATGAATGAACAGTGAGTGATCGGTACTGATGACTCACTGTGTTCATTCAGAAGAGGAGGGGGTCAGATATTTACATATTTACTGGCCCCTTCACCCGCTCTCCATCCTTGGGGGAGTGGGGGCTCGCACAGAGGGAGCTGAGCTAGGAGGGGTGGAATTTACACGAAGCTATCCTTGATATTTTCCTCCTGCAGCAGCTGAATGCTGGCGGAAGGGAGAGGAAGATAAGCAGTATTTCAGCTGCTGCAGGCAAAAAAATACATGTCCAGTAAATGCCGCCCCTGCTCCTGTCCAGCAAGGAAGGGACGCGATCTACTTTTCACCTCCCCGCGATCGAGGGGTTGTCGACCCCCAAACTACATCATATATGCGATCTTTGATTTTACCCATAGTTCAGCTTTAAAACCTTCCCGCTTGGCCTATAGCAGAATGACGGCTGGGTGGGGGTTCCATTGTTCTGACTGTACATCATATGACGTCCTTCAGAGCAAGCCGCTCGTGTGCGCCGATCATGGTAAAGAGCCTATGACGTAGGCTCTTTACCAGGTGATCAGCTGTGTCCGATCACAGCCGATTAGTGTAAATAGGAAGTGCCAGTTATCGGCAAAATGTTGTTTGGGTACAGCATTGCATGACCATGCAACTGTCATTCAAAGTGTGACCGTGCTGAAAATTGACCTGGGCAGGAAGGGGGTGAAAGTGACTGTTATTGAAGTGGTTAAGTAACCGGTACCAGATTTGTAATCTTCTCTTTGTTTCCAGTGAAATGTGAATGTGCGGCTGGTGGTTTGGGATAGATGAACTTTCCTGAAAAGTATTTCGGAAACACTGATTGGGCATTACGCCAGCTTCCTGTGTCTGGCGAAACCTGCTGTAATTTTCCAGCACTGTGTGTATTCTCTGATGCAATCAGTCAACTCTCGGGAGATTAGCTGTGTATGATTGCTTATTGGAAGGAAGAGCACCCGTCCCTGCCTGACACGAGCGAAGAAACAAACTCTTGTTATTGTGCCGCTTCTCCTGGGATTGACACCCTAATAATAGTCTTGTACTGAGACAGACGCACAAGGGTCACCATTGCTAGCCATCTATGGGAAATGCTTGTTGCAGGGTTATCTTTATACTCCAGATTTTTGTGTCACTGGTCTGTAACAAACATGCAGTTAGTGAAATTAGAAGAAAAGTCACTACTCATGATCTGCATGCATGTTTCAGGCAAGTGATACAAATTTATTGAAGCTTTTTGGAACAACATAACAGCCAGGCAACCATTTTCAAAAGATGAGTTCACCAGTGACAGGCTGGTATTTCTCCAACTATATATTATAATACCGTATATACTCGAGTATAGGCCGATCCGAATATAAGCCGAGGCACCTAATTTAACCACAAAAAAATGGAAAAACTTATTGACTCCAGTATAAGCCTAGGGTGAGAAATGCGCAGCTACTGTAAGTGGAAAAGAGGGTCAACAATGCCCATTTGCAGCCTCACTGTGCCCATTTGCAGCCTCACTGTGCCCATTTGCAGCCTCACTGTGCCCATTTGCATGCCTCACTGTGCCCATTTGCAGCCATAGGTCCCCCAAACTTCTAACTTGGTAGTTAAGGTTTCCTAGATGCCCCCTATCTGCAGCCCAAAGGGTCCTGAAATAACATTGCTGCAGATTGACACAGTTGACCGAATTTGAGGCCCTGTATCTTGGGGCCACTTGGTGCTAGGAACTTCAAATTTGGTATGCAAACCCAGTCGAACTAGCACTACAACATATCCATATGGGGTTTCTATTACCAAGTGGCCCCGAGATACGGGGCTCCAAATTCTGTTCAGAAAATGTCAAGCACATTTTCCGAACCGACTTTGGGGCCCCGTTTCTCGGGCCACTTAGAGCTAGGAACCCTATCTGTTGTAGTGTTGGTTCCACTGGGTTTGCACACCAAATTTGGGGTTCCTAGCACCAAGAGGTCCCGAGATACGGAGCCCCAAAGTCGGGTCGAAAAATGTAATTTTCTGCTGCAGAAAAGTGATTGACTCGAGTATAAGCCGAGGGGGGGGTACTTTTAGCACAATAAATTTGCTGAAAAACTCGGTATATACGGCAATACTTTTAGACTGTAAAGTACTAAGCTTCCACCTTACTTATGAGATCTTTGCTTTCTGAATGATTATCCTGGTTATATCTGTTGTGTATCTTTTGCAGGACACCAAGCATTGCCTCACTGTGAACCTCACCACTCTCCGGGTCTGGTGTTACACCTGCAGCAAAGAAGTATTTCTGGATCGAAAGCTGAACTGTCAATCCCCAAATACCAAACCCCAGGACTCTGCTACACAGGTGCTCACTGTGTTTTTTTTTTTTCCTACATATTACTCACTGTTTACCAAGATCACCCCAACACATCCCACAGGGAGTCTTGGATGCCCATATAATGGTCATAGCAGATACCTGGAACCACAAGAGCAAAAAAAAAATATATATATTTACTGAGTTAACTCTCCAGCAGCTACCAAGAACTGAATAGAGATGGGCTCAGGCATGTTGGGGATCCTAGTCCCAACCCACCTACCTGATCCCACCAGGATCCCAACACTGCACACCGCTAACCACAGGCAGTGAGAAATTTCCAGATCTGTGCAGCTGCGGACTTGGAAATTTCTCACTGCCTGTGATTAGCGGTTTGCAGTGTCGGCTTCCTGGCAGGATCAGGGAGGTGGGTTGGGACTACGATCCCGAACACACCTGATTCCATCTCTAGAACTGAAATATCCTTTAGGGCTCATGTAAAAATCAGGTGCATTTCCATGCCGGGAAGTCACAGCTGCAGCATACAGCCGCATATAGTATAAAATGTCCATACGCGGGTATATGCTGTACTTTATTATTTTTTTATTACAGGTATTCATACAGTACTGTGCAAAAGTTTTAGGCAGGTGAGAAAAATGCTGTAAATGAAAGTGGTTGTAAAGGCAGAAGGTTTTTTTTTTTGTTTTTGTTTTTTAATCTTAATGCATTTTATGCATTAAAGTGGATGTAAACCCAAATTTTTTTTTTTTTTTTTTTTTTTTTTTTTTGATGTCATAATGTAGAGAATACGATGTCCTTTCATTTGAGCCCAGTCTTGCCACACAGAGGCCTGAGAAATCCTCTTTTATTGTTCAGTTAGAGAAATCTTGACAAAGTCTTGAAAACTTTGTCAAAAATGCCCCCTTGCTGTGAGTGACAGGTGATTTACATATCTCATGCACTAGCCTGAGACAGGTTATCATCAGATCACTGGATGTTCTACTCTACCCAGCTCTGACTACATACATGTCCCCTAAATCACTTGTCTGTCTATAGTCTGCTGACTGTTCACTGCATCCCATGATGAGAAACATCCAGTCAAAACACAGTAAAGCTGGGAGAGCTGGAGGGGAGGGGGATGTGAATTGTGAACTTTTTACACAGGATGTGCCTGTCTCAGGCTAGTGCATGAGATATGTAAATCACCTGTAACTCACAGCAAGGGGGCGTTTTTGACAAAGTTTTCAAGACTTTGTCAAGATTTCTCTAACTGAACAATAAAAGAGGATTGCTCAGGTCTGGAGTAAATCTGTGTGGCAAGACTGGGCTCAAATGAAAGGGAATCCTATTCTCTACATTATGACAGCAAAAGAAAGAAAACGTTTTTTGGGTTTACATTCACTTTAAGATAAAAAGCCTTCTGTGTGCAGCAGTCTCCCCTCAGCCCCTCTAATACTTACCTGAGCCCCCTCTCGATCCAGCGATGTTGCACTAGAGACTTGGCTCTCCGGGGCCCTCCCTCCTGATTGGCTGAGACACACAGGGGGCACTATTGGCTCCTGCTGCTGTCAAAGTCAGTGAGCCAATGAGGGGAGAGAGGGGGTGGGGGCCAAGCCGTGGCTCCGTGTCTGAATGGGGACACAGAGCATCGGCTTAGTTCGAGTGCCCCCATAGTAAGCTGCTTGCTGTGGGGGCACTCGGCAGGAGGGAGGGGCCAGGAGCTCCAGTGAGGAACCCAAAAAGTAGAGGATCTGGGCTGCTCTGTGCAAAACCACTACATAGGGCAGGTAAGCATAACAACATGTTTTTTATTGTTAAATAAAATTTAAAAAAAAGACTTTAGTATCACTTTAAGAAAGCGCTCAGAAATAGAAGTGTTAATAGTTTATTTTTATCAACAAAATGAGTAAAAAAAGGTAAATGAGCAGAAGGGAGGCGTGTGATTGGCCCCAAATGTATTCTGCAGCAGAACAACAACCCCAAACATACAGCCAATGTCATTTAGAATTATCTTCAGTGTAAAGAAGAACAAGGAGTCCTGGAAGTGATGGTTTGGCCCCCACCGAGCCCTAATCTCAACATCATGGAGTCTGTGTGGGATTACATGAAGAGACAGAAGGATCTGAGGCAGCCGATATCCACAGAAGATCTGTGGTTAGTTCTCCAAGATGTTTGGAACAACCTACCTGCAGATTTCCTTCAAAAACTGTGCGCAAGTGTACCTAGAAGAATTGATAGGGGGGGTCGCACCATATATTGATTTGCTTTGGTTTTCTCTTCTGTTCATTTACTTTTTTTTTACTCATTTTGTTAATTGATAAAAATAAACTATTAACACTTTTATTTCTGAAAGCATTCTTCATTTACAGCATTTTTTTTCACACCTGCCTAAAACTTTTGCACAGTACTGTATATCGTGGACAATTTTAATGCAGAGCTTTACATATATATTGTACTTTCACATCAGTCCTTGCCCTCAAGGAGCTTACAACCTAAGGTCCCTAACTTGTATTCATACATACACATATTGGGGCCAATTTAAACAGGAGCCAATTTTCCTACCAGCACGTCTTTAGAGTGTGGGAGGAAACCGGAGTACCCGGGGATAACCCGCACAGGGAGAACATGCAAACTCCAGGCCGGTAGTGTTGTGGTTGGGATTCGAACCAATATCCTGTATTTGTGTAAATTTGTGCACAGGCCCAAATCCATCATGTGGCTTTGGGTGCGTCTGGGAATTTATGATTCTGCATGAGTTTATGCAAGTATGGTATATTCTTGCATACAGTCATTCATTACTATGGCTGGCTGTATGCTGCCTCTGTCTCCTGGGTCTGAAAATACGCCTGCAATTGTGAGTGGAACGACCTTTTAAACTGGGCACACATGTTACAGTTTGATTGTACAATTAACGACTGCCTCATGATAGCCTACTTAAAGGGTTACTCCACTTTCGGGGGGGGGGAGGGGATATTGAGTGTTATGTTTCTTTTCAATCTGCAGCTCTGTAATTTTATGTAAAATGTAATTCAATATGGCTACCTGGAGGCTTTCTGTACACGGATGTGTACAGAACGCTCCCTGAAAATGTAATTTCCTACTTGTGTGATTGGCTCACTGATTTTTCCCAGAAGTCTGCACCAAGAAACAAGTCAGATTTTTTTTGTTGCATCCCCTGCAACAAAAATTTCATTTTTGGTGAGATACTCCTAAAGGGAAATTACGTTTAAAGGGATGCAGATCCTGCCACTTTCCTCATTAGAGCGCAGGAGGTGCAGCAGCCGATTTGTAATTCTAAAACCAATCCCATACTTAACACATGGACACAGACAAACAGCTATTTCTTCAAAATAACAAAAGGTTACCTGCCACAAAAATTGTTAAAATCCCTGCAATGTACATAGATCACCCAGAAGGGAATGTTTTTCTGTTCAAATTTTTTTTTTATTGGTAACACTTAAAAGGAATGTTCATTGGTTTCACATGACCAAAAGGAGCATTATTGGTATGTGGGGTAGAAAGTGTTTTAGAATGCCATTGCAAAGGGGGGGGGGGGGTGATATTTGGTATTCATGTTTTAGGCATAAACAACCAAAAAAGAATCGCAGAAAAGAAAAGGCTGGAGGAGGAGACATACCAATACAACACGCTACCAATGGTGTTCAAGAGAGGAAGGGGGACATAGACGGAAGAGGGGAAAAAGCTGCGAGCGGAGGAGAGGTCAGGAGTGCCATACAGGCCTGGGTCATGGAATGTTTATATTGAGGGGAGGGGTAGAGGGAAATTCAGGCTCTAAGAGGGATTTGTCAAAATCCAGAAGTAGAAATTGTTCCACCCAGGGTTGCCAAATTTTAAGGTGTTGGGGGATTCTGTCTTGAATAGTGGCCCTGAGTGATTCAGTTTTTAACCTCCAGGACACATAGTTTAGGGGATTTCCAGGCTCTGGCTACCGTTTGTTTAGCTGCAGTCATGAGCTGCAGAAGGAGACAAAGCCGAGTTCTAGCACAGTCTAAGGTACCATGATTCAGCAACACGAGGGATGCATCGGGGTCCAAAGGGACTGCTGGTGACGAGATCATATACCGTATATACTCGAGTATAAGCCGAGGCACCTAATTTTACCACAAAAAACTGGGAAAACTTATTGACGCGAGTATAAGCCTAGGGTGAGAAATGCGCAGCTACTGTAAGTGCAAAAGAGGGTCAACAATGCCCATTTGTAGGTCTCGCTGTGCCCATTTGCAGCCATAGGTCCCCCAAACTTCAAACTTGGTAGTTAAGGGTTCCTAGATGCCCCCTATCTGCAGCCAAAATTGGACCCAAAGGGTCCCGAAATGACATTGCAGCAGATGGACACAGTTGACTGACTTTGGGGCCTGTATCTCGGGGTCACTTGCTGCTAGGAACCCCAAATTTGGATATGTTGTAGTGCTAGTTCCACTGGGTTTGCACACCAAATTCCTAGAGATACAGGGCCCCAAAGTCGGGTTGGAAAATATCATTCTCAGCTGCTGAAAAGTGCTTGACTCGAGTATAAGCCGAGGGGGGCATTTTCAGCACAAGAAAATATGCTGAAAAACTCGGCTTATACTCGAGTATATATGGTATATGACTCAAACCCGCTGAAGACTATGATTTGAACGAGGTTGGGTCACTAAAAGCAGGGTAGAAGTTTGGATGGTTAACAAAAGAAAGCAGTGGGGTATAGGGGGCGATGTTTTTTTTTTTTTTTTCTTAACAAAAGTGGAGTTACTCTTTAAGCAGACCATTCAATTCAGATCAGTGTAAATTATCTTAACAGTAGGTGTCATTGTTTTAAAAAGGTTATTGAAATATTTTCTCATTGAATAAATATTTCAGGCTCTGCTTCCTGGTGCTACACAATGGCCTTACTACGACTCTCAATAGACTTAGTATGTCAGGGAAAGACATCAGAGTTGTTTGTTTCCCTGATATGCAGATGACATCTAGAGGAAGCATTTACAAATTTGCATATGATATACAAAAGATAGTGTTACTAAACCCACAACAGTAAAATCAGTCTGTATATGCAGTAATTCAATTGAAATTAGAGGAAAGTAATGGACTTTAAAGGCACAATCAAATGTATTAGTCTACTAGTAAATTACTTCTAGGACGTAACATAAGCACAAAATTATATATGGTGCTCATGGGCCACTAAATAAACACCAGACCAACTAATTTCAACTGTATATGCGGTAAAGCATGATTGTATATACTCGCTGTGGAACTTAAGGGGTTAATCCTCTGCATTGTGTAAAAAAAAAAAAAGCAGTTTGATCCTGTTTTCTCTGATCCTCCCCTTCTTCTAAAGTCCCTAATATATCTCCTGATAGAACAGAGGCTTAGGGGCACTCTGCACATGCTCAGTTTGGTGTGTTTTGCTAGAGAGTTTTTTTTCTTGGGGGGGGGGGGGGTGCATGTGATCAGCACAGGGACAATCAGCACTGTCCAGAAAGAGTGTTAGGGGTCCTGCAGCCTAACAGGACAGTCTGAGTAGAATGAAAACTCCACATACAAGTTTTAACCAGACTCCGATAGAAGTCACAAGACTGCTGATGAGAAAAGGTATTTAGCAGTTTATTATTACTAAAATAATTGCATTTCCATGTTCTGTGTACTATGGGAGACCAGATATAGTGAATGCAAAGGTTTAGTAACACTTTAAATTTGATTAAAAAATATATGTACCGTTTATACATGAGTATAAGCCGAGGCACCTAATTTTACCACAAAAAAATGGGAAAACGTATTGACTCGACTATAAGCCTAGGGTGAGAAATGCGCAGCTACTGTAAGTGTAAAAGAGGGTCAACAATGCCCATTTGCACCGACTTTGGGGCCCTGTATCTCGGGGCCACTTGGTGCTAGGAACCCCAAATTTGGATAAGTTGTATTGCTAGTTCCACTGAGGTGGCCCCGAGATACGGGGCCCCAAAGTCAGAAAATGTCAAGCACTTTTCTGCAGCAGAGAATGACATTTTCCGAACCATATCTCGGGGACACTTGGTGCTAGTAACCCCAAATTATATGATATGTTGTAGTGCTATTTCCACTGGGGTTCCACACCAAATTTGGGGTTCCTAGCACCAAGTGGCCCCGAGATACGGGGCCCCAAAGTCGTGTCGGAAAATGTCATTCTTTGCTGCAGAAAAGTGCTTGACTCGAGTATAAGCCGAGGGGGGCACTTTCAGCACAAAAAAATGTGCTGAAAAACTCGGCTTATACTCAAGTATATACGGTATGTAGAAATTCAAGAAAAACTAAAAAAATTATTTAAATAGCTGAATAAAAAAACACGCAAGCGAATCACATATTCAAAAGTCCATAACAAATGGATTCATTATTCAACATAAAGTGTCCATGTGCCTTCAAAGTGCTCTTGTGCTCAAAAAATATAATGGTGCTCCTCAGAAAATGAAGCCTCTTAGCAGACAGGGGTGATCTCATATTATAGAGATTGTATGCACTTCATCTCTCCAGGACGGCCAACGCTCTCATCATCAAGCATCCAGGAAGCTCATTGGCCCCTTCAGTAAGATAGAACTGTGATGTCTCCACAGCAAGGATACAAACCTTACTTCACCCAAGAATCTCCAGAAACCATATACAGTACATTAGGCACAAAAGGGAGAAGCCACTTGGGGGGTTATTTACTAATGGAAAATCTACTTTGCATTGAAAGTGCACTTGGAAGTGAAGTCGCTGTAGATCCGAGGGGGACATGCAAGGAAAATAAAAAACAGCATTTTAGCTTGCACATGATTGGATGATAAAATCAGCAGAGCTTCCACTCATTTCAGATCTAGCCCTTAGATTTAGAGCGACTGCACTTCCAACTGCACTTGCAGTGCAAAGTGGATTTGCCTTTCGTAAATAAACCCCTTGGTGTATTGTTGCAAATAAATTCATTTTTTAATAAAAAATTATTACGCTTACATGCAAAGAGAAAATACATGCGGTATACTAAAGCATGACTGCTGTATATGGGCAGAGCCCATATACACATATACATATTTAAATATGTGGAGTCTTATTTTTATTTTACTATTAAAGGTAGGCACATCCAGGTGCCCACACACCATATCTGATCCCCTGCATAGCTCCATTGAACCAGCAATATCTGTTTTGGACAGAAGTGGAGATCACTTCTCATCAGCTTTATTTTCTCTTTCCAGCCTCAGTGGTCTTCCTCTTTTATGCTATATGGAAGGGAGAGGCTTCATTTTGCAAAATGAGAAAGCATTAAAGGCAGTTTAGTTTATAAGCAGGTCTGAGTGCTAATTGTTTTCCATTCTATAATCCTAAAAGAAAGTACTTACAAACATTTTTTTTTTTTTTTTTTTTTTTTTTTTTTACTTTTACAAAGGATTTAAAAATGACAACAAACCTTACATTGAAAACCCCACCAGCCGTGGTTTATGATAACCTGGATGTAGAACTTGAAGAGGAGGATGAGCTGAAAACTAGAGGTAAGTTTACATTTTTCAGAAAATCCTTTCATAGAACCTATGGGATATATAATAATGAGCCATGTGTGGGAAAAAAACGCTTCCACAAAGCGTTGCCAACTTCCAAAAATTTTGGTTAGAAAAAAATCCCCATAGAATAGGGACAAACGGTAGCCCCCCCCCCAAGACCCCCCCCCCCCGTACGGTGGGATTTTTAAGGCGAACAATAAAATATTTATAAAAAATAGATTATTTATTTAGAAAAAGGTTTACCATAAAAAACATGTAAACAGACACAGTGATGGTACATACAAAAGACATCCATACATGGATGTACAGATACATCAATATCAGCAAATTTGATTGTATGATTATAGGAAAACTCTGCTCCATAAGCCTGACATGTTTCAGGGTGTATCCCTTTCTTCAGAGGCGTTTATTAGGAGAAACGATATTATTACAATCTGCAAGATAAATTTGGAATGACTTGAGACAAAAACATTTCAAAAACAACACATCATTACTGTTACATACCAAAGAGCACGATATACATACCAATATATGCTTTTAAAGCGGAAGTAAACGCATCGATTTAACAGTTTAAAAAAAAAAAAAGGCATGCCGGGAATGCTAACTGCACATTGGCTGTGCTCTCAACCAAACAGTCAAACCATCCAATGGCTGGTGTCATAACGGATCACATGTACAGCACCGTGGCAGTTGAAGATTAAACAGAGGCAAAGATGGCAGCTTCCTTGGCTGAAAACGATAGGGGGGTTTACTTCCACTTTAAAGTAAATATCAGTTGATACAACAGATTTCACATGACTATTAGTAGGGAATTGGTTTGCTACCAGGAATATCCCAGAAGTGGGAGGGTCCCTGTTTAAAGCGCAAAATGAACCCCACACAGGCATTCGCAAGAGACCGGGCGATCCAGACCACACAAAAGATGTCAAAACCTACAAAAAGCAGCATGACATATATTGTAATTGAAAAAAAAAATAAATGCTTAGAATAAGGAATAAGAGGGCAGGTATTCCTAGATGAGGATAAGCCAAATTGGCTCTTATAATTGAAAATAGTGGAAAGTGAGATGCAGAGCATAGCTGCAGCAATGTATATCACCAGACTTGATATATTCCAGGAGTTGTTATTAAAAGGTGCCCAGACCCACAAGAAAAACAGAATGTATTTGTATAAGAAAAGAGGGAGAGGAGGCAAGGGATATACAAGCCTCCCAATCACTGATGAACTTACTTGTAAAAGGAGATGAAACCAAAAAAGATATACTCTGTATGTGTGGAGATGAGAGATAGAGAGAGAACAGGGGAAGTTATCAGCGACATCGCGTCGAACGCAACGACATCATCACCAAGAGACCGCCGGGGCCTGCGCAGTAAATAAGCGAGGGCCGTGGTATCCGCAGAGAGGTACGAAGACAGGAAGGAGCAGTGGAGTGATCGGCGTCGAACGCGATGACGTCAGCACTCCGTGACTTAAAAGGGCATAGAGCGTCGTCGCAGTGAAGTACGCAACGTGAAAAATATAAGATTTTAAATCAAAACACCATTGATGGGCATATATATGAAAACAATATAGCAATTTTATAAAGTGGGCAAACCACCTAGAAACGGAGAGGAAAAAATGGAGGGTTTTAGTGAAAATAGATGAATGATAAATAGTGTAGATTTATTTTAAGTTATGCAGATAGACACTCCGAAATAGGTGTGTGGACAGAGTCCCCCAATTCACAGGGAACCCCATAACCCAAAGGGAAGTGAGCAGTGAGGTGTCGTGCAGAAAAAGAACCTATCATAGAACCTAAAGCCACTTTAAGATTGTACAGGAGGATGCCATTTACTGGCCCCTTCCTTTCCTGTATGAACACAGTGAGCAATAGATACCAATGACTCCTGTGTCCATTCATCACCGAAGCATAGTAAACTGTGTTTACTATGCTTCTGTTGTGAATGAACAGGAAGCTTCAGAGTGTTTCCTATTCATTCATCTGTGCAGCCGAGGCTGTAGAGAAAGGGACTGATAAATCTATGTCCTCAGTCACTCTCGGCCAGGGTGGGCCCTGTCAGGTAGGCTGTATGGGGCCCTGTGATTTATAACAGCAGCCCAGTAAATAACCACCATTATAGCTGTCCCATTCACTAACTGGAATTCGATCAGTGTGTGGGCCCCCCTACTCGACAGAAGTTGATTGGTTAATCAACTTCTGACAAAAGGGCATGTTGAAAAATTTGTAATATGTAGTTAACAAGACACTGTCATCTTGTCAGTGCCTTGTACTCCCCTTACCCCGGCTTACTTGAGGTTCTATGCGCCTCTGCCAGGAGCAGGCAGAAATCGGCCAGAGCAACCTGGAGGAATGGTGAGGCCATACCCCTGATCAAGTGACACTACTCTGGCTTATTGATTGCTAGGCCCAGGCAACATCACAGGAGAGCAAGTCCCATACTCCTTCCATACCATGAAGTGCCAGGTATACTCCAACAAGGAGCTGCAAGGGAACCAAGAGAAGGTGACTATATGGGGAAGGTGGTAGACTTTTCCAGAGACACTGACAACTAGTCCCTGCCTTAGCAAGGTGACAGTGTGTCTTTTACATAGAAATGGTGAAAACCACATTGGTCATAGGGAGCAAACACTGTTACAGCTAGTGAATTATCACTAGCAGATGAAGGCTATCACAGCTAGGGATGCTCCGCCGGTAGAACACTATTATAGGGAACAGGGGCGGACTGACCATTCGGGCTCTCGGGCACTGGCCGAGGGCCCCATGCCACTAAGGGGCCCCATCAGGGTTGCCAGCCTCAATAAAACCAGGGACAGTATGTAAAAATCTGTGTTTTTAAAAAAAATCCCAAGATTATAGCTGCCCCTCCTCTCCAGTACCTTTTCAGTGTGTGTATGTGTATTCTGTGTGTGTATATTGTGTTTCTGTGTGTGTATACTGTATATGAGTGTGTGTATACTGTGTGGCCCCATAATCTCCTATTGCCTGAGGGCCCCATAATCTCCTATTGCCTGAGGGCCCCATAATCTCCTATTGCCTGAGGGCCCCATAATCTCCTATTGCCTGAGGGCCCCATAATCTCCTATTGCCCGAGGGCCCCATAATCTCCTATTGCCCGAGGGCCCCATAATCTCCTATTGCCCGAGGGCCCCATAATCTCCTATTGCCCGAGGGCCCCATAATCTCCTATTGCCCGGGGGCCCCATAATCTCCTATTGCCCGGGGGCCCCATAATCTCCTATTGCCCGGGGGCCCCATAATCTCCTATTGCCCGGGGGCCCCATAATCTCCTATTGCCCGGGGGCCCCATAATCTCCTATTGCCCGGGGGCCCCATAATCTCCTATTGCCCGGGGGCCCCATAATCTCCTATTGCCCGGGGGCCCCATAATCTCCTATTGCCCGGGGGCCCCATAATCTCCTATTGCCCGGGGGCCCCATAATCTCCTATTGCCCGGGGGCCCCATAATCTCCTATTGCCCGGGGGCCCCATAATCTCCTATTGCCCGGGGGCCCCATAATCTCCTATTGCCCGGGGGCCCCATAATCTCCTATTGCCCGGGGGCCCCATAATCTCCTATTGCCCGGGGGCCCCATAATCTCCTATTGCCCGGGGGCCCCATAATCTCCTATTGCCCGGGGGCCCCATAATCTCCTATTGCCCGGGGGCCCCATGAGTCGTCAGTCCGCCCCCTTGATAGGGAATGATCACCACCAGCCACACTCAGCAACCAGCACTGAATTCAAGGAATGACTTTAAAATATTAATTGAATGACTCACCTAGACAACTGCTCACTTTTTTCCTCCATCCAGCAATTCTCACCTTTTTTCCTCCATCCAGCAGTCCTCGTTCTGCAGCCCTGCCAGGTGCACAGTTTTTTTCCAGCAGAATTGCCTCCATCAGGTCCTTTTCTTCGTGCATGTGTATGCCATACCCCTGTTCATTCCTATGAGTAAGCAGTAGTGTCCTTCATTATTTCGATAGGACAGTGGTCACCAACCTTTTGGATCTCACGAGCCCCTAAGCTTACAATCCTGTGGACCACTAACATGAATTTTGCATGCCTTTTTCAAAGAATTCTCCGACTCTCTGCCCCCCCCCCCCAACTCTGCATCACGCTCCTGCCTTACACAGACTAGTCACCTCTTTATCCAGCCATGTGCTTGAGCTTTGTGCTCTCTTCCACAGTCTGTCTGCCATTGGAAGGTCCCCTCCTTCACCCACCGCTCTCTGCACTACTCCCAGCACCTCCCTCTGAGTTCACAGGAGCTGGTATACAGAGGAGGCGTTTGGTATCAATGCACGCTGACAGTATTGACTTGCCAGCGCGCATTGAGAACACCACTGAAAACATCATTGGGCGATATACATCCGCCACAACAGTGATTTGCGGCAGAAACCCTGGAGATCACCACAATGTTATCATGGAAATGTGAATACCGCTCTAGTCCGCTGACTCGCAAACAGGAAAATGTCCACCCTAATGAGGTGCAGCTGGTGCTGGCTCTGCTCACGATAGAGAGAAAAGGGAAAATCTGGATGGCCGCACTTTAGCAAAGCTTCTTTATTTGACGATAGATAAAATCTAAAACAGTTACATCTTAGGAGATACAGCAAACAGCATAAATGGCTTACGCGTTTCACGCCCAAAGGCGCTTAGTCATAGCTAATGTTATCATGGACCATCCGTGGTCCACGGACCTCTGGTTGGCAACCTCTGCAGCAGAATATGCCCCCCCCCATAGGAATTAATGGAATAGTGGTACACATGTATGTGGATGTTTTTGCTGGAAAGGCCTCTTTGATGCCAGACAGGGACACACAGTGAAGATTGCTGGATCGAGGATAAAGGTATTTGGCCAGGGTGGGATGGGGGGTTGATTCAAGGGCAATAGTACCACAGATCTGGTTGTCCTTTAAACAAAATTGGTATTTTGGTCACAAGATTGAGCTCCAGTGACTGCCGTTTCTACCCGTCTGTGCTACCTGCCAAGGATTCAGAGCCTCGGGCACTTCTGGCTGTCACATCTCGGTTCTTTTGTTACATAATTGTTCCATTTCACTTTGTACACAGGTGGCAGCTCCCGACTTGTGCTGTTTCCACTCAGTTCTTATCTTGGTTGAGTTGTGCACTTGCTTGTTTTTCATGTTTTGGTGGCTCAGTGGTGAGGTCTCTGTTCCCAGATTTCCAGCTTTGCCCTCTGGGGATCCCCTTCACAAAGTGATCACACTCCTTCCTTTAATTTAAGTTGTCTTGCATTAGCACAAATACGTCAGGAAGCGTGAGACTCTGACAGGGATTAGAAGAGCAAGAAACTGATGAATGTTCCATGGTCTAAAGACTGTATTGCCTTCACACGCATATGAACGTTGATGGCATCCCAATTTTAGTCCGTAGGGTTCATATTGAGTTCACCCTTTGCAGCTCTAACAGCTTCAACACTTCTGGGAAGGCTGTCTGCAAGGTTTTGGAGTGTGTCTATGGGAATGTTTGATCATTCTTCCAGAAGCGTATTTGTGAGGTCAGGCATTGATGTTGGACGAGAAGGCCTGCCTCGCAGTCTCTGCTCTAATTTATCCTAAAGATGCTCTGTCGGTTTGAGGTCTGGACTCTGTGCAGGCCAGTCAAGTTCCTCCAACCCAAACTCACTCATCCATGTCTTTATGTCCCTTGCTTTGCGCACTGGTCCAAATTACTTGGTGAATGAATGAATGAATGAATAACTTGTATAGCGCTACATATGCAAACTAAATCACCTAAAGCGCTGATTTGTTTGAGGAATTGCAGGGCTTTTCCTTGTGTACATTTGTGAGTGAGGCAGAGGGTCTTAAATGTTACCTGGTTCTTCACAGCTAGCCAATGGAGGGTCCTCAGGGATCGGATGATTGATTCCCACGGTTTTTTTTTCTCCAGTTACCAGTCTGGCTGCTGTGTTTTGGACGATTTGTAGACGTGAAATTTGTTATTTTGGAAGTCCTAGGTAGAGGGAATTTGCGTAGTCGAGTCGGGAATTTATGATTGTTCCAACTACTGCTGCTGTATCTCCTTCCGGGATGAAGGGGATGAGTCTACACAATAGGCGAAGAAGGTAGTGGGATCTGCGGACTACTGATCCTATTTGTGCATCCATCGTCATGTTTGAGTCAAAGATGACTCCGAGGCTTTTGGCTTTAGTGCTGGGGGTGATGGGTTGTCGGAGGATGGTGAGTGGTGTGGACATCGTGCCAGGGTTTTTGTTTCGGTTTGCATGGAGAAAGAGGAGTTCGGTTTTGGATCCGTTGAGTTTAAGGGAGCTCTCCATCATCCAATTGTTGATCAATGAGAGACAGTTTTCCAGTGCCTGGTATTGGTCTTTTTTGTTGGTGATGTGTAGGTAGAGTTGGATGTCATCTGCGTAGGAGTGATAAAGTAGATCCTGGTTGCTGATGATTTTGAGGAGTGGGCAGAGATAGATGTTAAAGAGCACGGGCGACAGGGGTGATCCTTGAGGGACTCCGCATGTAATTTTTCATGCTTCCGAAGTGAAAGCTCCTAGTTTCACTTTCTGAGACTAGCTCTCTAGGAAGGATGCGAACCAGGGTAAGTCTGAGTCTGCAACTCCAGCTACCTCTGTGAGACGAGTGAGCAGGGTTTTGTGGTCTACCGTGTTGAACGCTGCACTGAGGTCCAGCAGCACCAGGAGACAAGATTCTCCATCTACTGCTTCGAGGGTGTCATCCCAGATTTTGAGGAGTACAGCTTCTGTCCCCTGGCCAGGGCAAAAAACAGATTGTAGTGGGTCCAAGAGTTTATGGGTGTCCAGATGTAGCTGTTGTACTACTGCTTTCTCAATAATTTTGGAGATGGTGTTGAGGCTTGTGACAGGTCTGCAGTAGTTTTTGGGTCTTTTGGGATCGAGGTTAAAGCGGTTCTGCACCCATTTCATTTAGTAAATCTCTTTGCCTTCCAAATCAGGCAAAGAGTACTAAATGAAATGTTTTTTTTTTTTTTTTTTTTTTACTTACCTTGTAATTGATGACTTCCGGTCTTCTCTCTCTTCGGCGGCGGGCCGGGTCTCTGCGTCGATCGTCGTCACGCCGCACTGTCTCCTGGGATCTGGTGTCATTGATCCCAGGAGTCAGTGCGTGCATCTTCCGAAATCTGCCGAAATCTCGTGAGATGTCGGCAGATGTGCCGTTACTGCGCACGCGCGAGTAACCGCGGTGCATGCTGGGCCATCTAAAGGTCCTGTGGGGTTTCACATGCCCACAGGCAAGATGGACCCCAGCAGACAAGAAGAAGACAAGAAGAAGATGAAGATGAAAACCGGTGGCGATCGAGATGGAAGATGGAACAGGTAAGTCCCCCAATTGAGCTATATGCCCTTGGCATATAGCCCAAAAAAAATTAAAAAAAATAAAGAGTGCAGAACCGCTTTAAGCTTTTTTAGAAGATGGTTTTGGAGAAATGTTATTTTTTTGCTATGAAGATGGATTTGTGCTATCTTGTGGTGGGTGATTTGTAATTTGTGTGGTTTTCCATTGTCGGGTTCCTTCTCCATGCTCCTTCAGCTCTTCTGTGTTCTTGTTTAAGTGATGTAAGAGAGTCATTGAACCAGCTCGAATTGTTTTTGCGGGTGGGTGCTCTGCGTATTGTCTTCTGTCTGTAATAATGCTGTGTTAAGGGAGTTGAGTGTGTCTTCCGTGGAGTAGTTTTGGGTTAACACGCTATTTTGTTGATTAGTGCAGTTTAAAGAGTTGAGAGTGTAGTTTCTTCTGCAATCTAGTCCAGTGTATTGTCGTTGTTGTTGTGTGTTGGTATTTGGTAAGTGATGTTTATTTTGAATTTGATAACGTGGTGGTCAGTCCAAGGCAATGGCATGTTATCAAGTGCATCAATATCAATGTTTTTTGTTTGAAGATGAGGTCGAGGGTATGGCCCGAAGCATGCATGGCAGCATTTATCAATTGCTGCAGACCTATTGCTTCCAGTTGGTTGGGGTTTGGGAGGGGGTTTGAGATTATGGTGTGGTGTTGTTTTTTAGAGGTTGGGCTTGGCCCTCTAGTTCCAGTGAAGGGAACTCCTAAGGCGTCAGCATGCCAACACATTTTGGACCATTTCATGCTCCCAACTTGGGGGATGGCCCCTTCCTGTTCCAACATGACTGCTGATGGACCACTTTTTGGATGAATTAGAGCAAAGACTGTAAGCCAGGCCTTTTCGTCCAACACCCATGCCTGACCTCACAAATGCGCTTTTGGAAGATTGGTCAAACATTCCCATAGACACACTCCTAAACCTGGTGGAAGTTGTTATAGCTGCAAAGGGTGGGCCAACTCAATTTCGAACCCTTCGGAGTAAGACTGGGATGCCATTAAAGTTCATGTGAGTGTAAATGCATGCATCTCAATACTTTTGACAATATAGTGTATGAAAATCTGCCTGGGTCTTAGGCCGCTGATATAATAATATTTTTGACTGACTCTTTAGTGTATAAAAGGTTTGTTTCACAAAATGTCATGGTTCTGTTTTTTTTTTTTTTTTCTTTTTCATTCTCTGTTGATGAGATTTTACTTTTATCATTCTTATTACAGTAGTGATTGGATCTTGTATTCTATTTAGGCCTCACCGGACTAAAGAACATTGGCAATACATGTTACATGAACGCTGCTCTGCAGGCCCTGTCCAACTGGTAAGTGCATAAAGACAGACACTTGTGTGCATGCTCTTTTCTATCTTTGGGGTTGACTGTACACTTTTTATGGAATAACTCCAGCAAACAAAGGAAAATACTTTTAGATCACTTATGTCATTTAAAAACTCACAAAACATTTTCAATTCAGCTTGTTGAGTTTAAACTCTAGGCAGAAGTAAAAGACACAAATTATTGCAGCTCTGTAATCATTAATACATTACCAAAGGTATTTTTTTAAATACAAGCAGTGTAAGAACCCAAATTTGACCCGGTCTTAGCCTCCTTCAGTCCCCATACAGCAAAGTTGGGGTTGGAGAGGAAGAAGCAGCACAAAAAGCTAATCAGTTCATACGCTGACAAAAATCTTGATGGTAGGAAGAGAAAGCAGAGTGACAGAGAGATGAGCTTATCACCGTGCTGCCTCTCCTTTCACTGTCTAGTCACAGGCTATGGACAGGTCCAGGACAATTGGGCTTAGAGGAATGTTTCTGGCAACAGATTCATGTTAACCACTTTCAGACCGGACCAATTTGCAGCCAAAGGACCAGGCCCCTTTTTGCGATTCGGCACTGCGTCGCTTTAACTGACAATTGGGCGGTCGGGCGACGTGGCTCCCAAACAAAATTGGCGTCCTTTTTTCCCTACAAATAGAGCTTTCTTTTGGTGGTATTTGATCGCCCCTGCGGTTTTTATTTTTTGCGCTATAAACAAAAATAGAGCGACAATTTTGAAAAAAATGCAATATTTTTTACTTTTTGCTATAATATCCCCAAAAAATATATAAAAAAAAAAACATTTTTTTTCCTCAGTTTAGGCTGCTACGTATTCTTCTACATATTTTTGGTAAAGAAAATCGCAATTAGCGATTGATTGGTTTGGGCACAAGTAGCATTAGCGTTTACAAAATAGGGGATAGATTTATAGCATTTTTATTATATTTTTTTTTTTACTAGTAATGGCGGCGATCAGCGATTTTTTTATTGTGACTGCGACATTATGGCGGACACATCGGACATTTTTGACACATTTTTGGGACCATTGTCATTTATACAGAAATCAGTGCTATTTAAATGCACTGATTCCTATGTAAATGACAGTGGCAGTGAAGGAGTTAACCACTAGGGGGCGGGGAGGAGTTAGTGTGACGTGTTATTTTTATTTTTTTTTACAGTAGGGGGCGTGTTTGCTGATGTCTAACGTCACTGATCGGCGTTCCTGTTGACAGGGAACAGCAGATCAGTGACAGGCAGTGTAGGAAGCGCGGGAGAGTTTTTTTTTACACAGACCTCTCCCCGTTCTTCAGCTCTGTGACCCGATCGCGGGACACCAGCGGCGATCGGGTCTGCTGGTCCCGCGGTCGTGGTAACGAGCTCCCGACCGGGTCGCGAGCGCGCCGCCGGCTAGGCAATTAAAGGGGACGTATATATACGTGCTTTTGCCTAGCCGTGCCATTCTGCCGACGTATATTTACATGCGGCGGTCGTGAAGCAGTTAATGTCACTCCTCCCAAGCAGTATATGCTCACCTTTCTTTTATTCTCAGTTACGTAAATTTTTTATACAGCTTCTCCAGCGGCCTCCCTTATTAGTGAGGTACATACACTATATTGTCAAGGGTATTGGGAAGCCTGCCTTTACATGAACTTTAATGGCATCACAGTCCTATGCCCTGTACACACGGTCGGAAATTCCAACGGAAAAAGTCAGATTGGATTATGATGTCGGAAAATCCGATCGTGTGTGGGCTCTATCTGACTTTTTCCATCGGAAATTCCGCCGGAAAAAATATTTGAGAGCAGGATGTAAAATTTTCCGACCAAAAAAGTCCGATCTGACTTTTTCAGATCGTTTCAGAATTCCGATGGACAAAGTGCCACGCATGCTCAGATCAAATTACGAGACTAAAGCTATTGGCTACTCGCCTCTACGTAGTTCCGTCATACGCAACGAACGTCACCACGTTCCGAGCGATCGGATTTTCACACAACTTTGTCCGACCGTGTGTATGCAACACCAGTTTCGGAAAAAATCAGATGGATTTTGTGGTTGGAATTTCCGACCGTGTGTACAGGGCATTAGTCTGTAGGGTTCAATATTATAACGGCTTCAACTCTTCTGGGAAGGCTGTCCACAAGGTTTAGGAGTGTGTCTATGGGAATGTTTGACCATTCTTCCAGAAGCGCATTTGTGAGGTCAGGCCCTGATGTTGAATAAGAAGGCCTGGCTCGCAGTCTCCGCTCAAACTCACTCATCTATCTCTTTATGGACCTTGCTTTGTACACTGGTGTGCAGTAATGTTGGTACAGGAACGGGTCATCCCCAAACTGTTACCACAAAGTTGGGAGCTTGAAAATGTCTTGGCATGTTGACGCCTTAAAAGTTCCCTTCACTGGGAAGCCCAACCCCTGAAAAGCAACCCCACACCATAATCCCCCCTCCACTAAATGATTTGGACCAGTGAACAAAGAAAGCTCCATAAAGACATGGATGAGCAAGTTTGGGGTGGAGGAACTTGACTGGCCGACCACCTTTAGGATGAATTCGAGCAGAGACTGAGAGGCAGGCCTTCTCGTCCAACATCAATGCCTGACCTCCCAAATGCACTTCTGGAAGAATGATCAAACATTCCCATAGCCACACTCCAAAACCTTGCAGACAGCCTTTCCAGAAGAGTTGAAGCTGTTATAGCTGCAAAGGGTGAATGCAATATTGAACCCTACAGACTAAGACTGGGATGCCATCAAAGTTCATATGCGTGTGAAGGCAGGCGTCCCTGTACTTTTGACAATATAGTCTTTAGACCATGGAACATCCATCAGTTTCTTGTTCTTCTAATCCCTGTCAGAGTCCTGACCTCAACCCAATAGAACACCTTTGGGATGAATTAGAGCGAAGACTGCAAGCCAGGCCTTCCCGTCCAACATCAGTGCCTGACCTCACAAATGTACTTCTGGAAGAATGGTCCAACATTCCCATAGACACACTCCTAAACCTTGTGGACAGCCTTCCCAGAAGAGTTGAAGCTATTATAGCGGCAAAGGGTGGGCCAACTCAATATTGAACCCTACGGACTAAGACTGGGATGCCATTAAAGTTCTCGTGCGTGTAAAGGCAGGTGTCCCAATACTTTTGATAATGTAGTTAGTTTGGGCCAGCTTGGCCCAAACGATCTATGTAAAGTGGAACAAAAGGTGCACTTCGGCTTTAAAGTGTTTGTTAAGCCACTCTATATTATTTGCTGTGTCTCCTGATGACCGGTGCCCCTGTGTGTGTGATTTATAAAAACAGCTAGAGCGGGAGGGGTCGAGAGTCCCCCACTGATGTCAGTCGGGAGGGAAGGAGGATTGGAGAGGGAGCGTCGGCCGGTCACGTGAGCACCGAGCAGCGCTCTAAAATCAGGTATATACTGCATTTTTTAAAATAAATCACACACATAGGGGCACCTGTCATTAGGAGACAGAGCGAATAGTATAAAGAAGTCGGAGTTATTTCAGCAGCAACAGAAGGGGGCACTGTCACTAACTGACTGACAGACAGGGAGGGGAGAGGAGGACGGGGGAGGAGAGAGGAGAGCTGCGGATGATGGAGACGAGCACACTGACCACAGTGTCGGGGCTTAGCAGCCATGATAAACTGTGGTCAGTTTACAGGGGTGAGGGCAGAAACTGGCAGGATCACCCAGGCATTTCAGGTGTTACAGAGGGCCAAATTACACAGCACAAGCACTGTGCTATATAACATGCTTTAAGGCTTGATTCACACTAATGCGTTTTTTGATGCATTTTGCAGAAATGCAGGGAAACTTTTTAACATGGGTTCCTATGGAACATGTTCACATCAATGCATTTTTGTGCCTCTGCATTTTTGGAAAGGGTCGGGGACTTTTCTTCATGCAAAATGCAGCGTTTTGCATGTAATAGAAGTCAATGGGCCCGCATCCAAAACGCAAGTACCGCATTTTTGCAGTGTTTTGCATTTTTTTTTTTTACAATGTATATAGCTGGTTGCTAACCACAGTGTAAAAAAAAAAATGCAAAACGCAGCAAAATTGCAGTAAAAACGCATGTCCAAAAACACGGAAAGCACTGCAAAAACGCTCAACAGCAACATGCATAGATGTGAATCGAGTCTAAAGGGACAGGAGCCTTCTTTTTTTTTATTATTTTTTTTTTTTTTTAGGGTAACAAATACTTTAATCATGTTAATTGACTGACAGGCTCTTTTTCTAAATTCACATGTTTGCTCCGCGGATAAAAAAACATTTTTATCGATTTTCAATATTAATCTTTACAGTCCTCCCCTTACGTACTTCTTCCTGGACTGTGGTGGTCTGGCACGCACTGACAAGAAGCCAGCTTTATGTAAGAGTTACCAGAAACTGATGAGTGAAATCTGGCACAAGAACAGGTATATCCAATTTCTGCTCAAATTTCCTTGTCAATAAACAAATATTCCACTGGCTCCACTAATCTCACACACAGGCTTGTATATTAAGGCAGTGCAAGAAGCAGTTTTGCAATGACCAGATTGCAGTAATTCTAATGGTTGTCTTAAGTTGACCTGACTTTTCTCTACTGCACTTTGCACACCACTGTTGCCAATCTTAATAAATAAGCCTGACAATGCATTAGTGTGTGTCTTCTAATTCAACTTGGTAATGAGCTAACAAAATTCCTTTCCTGGTGTTCTGTACTTTTTGTTCCTCTACCCAGGCCTGGTTCTGTTATACCTACTAACTTGTTCCAAGGCATAAAGACTGTAAACCCAGCTTTTCGAGGCTATTCCCAACAGGTAAGAAGTCTCTGCTTAGATTCAGTCTCTTGATGATAATTTGATTAGCTCTGAATTTCACGTTCAGGCAGTTTCTCTTCAGATCAAAGAGCCCTTTGAGGCTTTATAGAGTATCATTTTGGTCTCAAGGGACCATTTGGTTCTTTTATGTGAGTCATGTTGTTTATGTCCTGCGGTTACATTTATTTGTTGTGAAATCCGCTTTGTACTGCACGTTTCTGATACTCTGGTTCTTCTGTTTTACCTCGCCATTGCATTGCCATACAGAAGAATTTGGATTTCTCTCACTTTATTCCTGAGATTTAGGTCGGCCATGGATGGAGTGAATTTCTTTCCTGCAACCACGGGTTGACAGGGAAATCCCTCCCGCTGAGCCATTGTGTTCTCCCTGCAGGGGAAGCCTTCCCCGCCAGGAGAACACAGTGATTATTGCTAACTGCTATAACAGCCGCTAGCAAAAATCGCATGTAAAATCCAGCAGGCTGGTTGTACCCTAGTTGATTGATCAATCAACTTGGGTACATTCAGCCTGCCCTACACATGGTTCGAATCTCAGCCGGTTCCTGCTGAACCGGTCGAGATTCAATCCATCTATGGACAGCTTTACAGGGCCATTCCATCCAGCACAGCCAGACTTGAGACCTGACTTTTTTGTACTGCAATGGAATAGAACAACTAGTTCTTGCCCCTGCCCCCAGCCTTTGACTGGACAGTGATAGGAGAAGAAGCAGACTTATGAGCTGATCTCTGTCACTCTCCTGTCTCCTCATATCAGCATGCCCCTTATTAGCTCATGATCATTGCAACACTGATTGGCTCCTTGTGCTTATTGCAAATGTTATATTTCGGCAGTTAAGCTATTTGCTTTTAACCCTGTCAGGTCCCGGGGGCCTTTTGTGACCAAACCAAGTTGTTGGCATAGCCCAGTTTACTCAACCATAACTTTGTAACTGCTTTGCCAACCAAATTATTTTTACCAATATTTTATTTTTTTTGTAAGCACATGTAGGATATTTACTTGGTGATTTGTTTTCTAATATAACATCAATATATAAAACAGGGAAATGGAGAAAAGTCAGTTTTAGTCTGTCTTAGGGCTGGGGAAAAAAATCGATTTGAATCCAGTTGAGAGGTCAAATCGATTCAAATTTTCAGCAAATCGATTTTTTTTTTTTTTTCACCAGGACCGGTGCTGACACCGCGCCAGTCCTGAGGAGCTGCGGGCAGGAGTTTTTAGGCGAGGCCGCGGTTTCGACCTAGTCTGCGAGGCCGGACGGCGCGGACTAGGCCGAAGCTGCAGCCTCACCTAAAAACTCCTGCCCGCAGCTCTTCAGGACCGGCGCGGTGTCCATCAAAAATAAAAAACTCGATTTTGAATCGCGAATCTATTTTTTTTTTTTTTTTTTGTCTGGCTAATGCATATCATTTTTTGGTATAGTTAAAAATACCATAAATATTTTTTTTTAAATAGACAGAAACCTGTTAAACAGTTTTATTCTTTTTAGTGCATATTGTTGTTTTTTTTTTTTTTTTTATTATTTGTTATAAATTTCGATAAATCATTTTCTTTTATTTATTATGAGCACAAGGATGCCATTGCTGTATGGTTGATGAAATTAGTGTGTATGTTTTAGATTTCAAGATACTAGTAAAGTTCCATTGCTGTGCTCCCAGTTCAGTAGCTGTAACTTAAAGCAAAACTAAACTCTTGAAAATAATCACCTCCACCTTCCAGCAATGCAATGTCTCTACAACACAAAGCAATCTCCTGCGCTCAGGTGCTTAGTCCATATGTAAGTGGTGTAGTCAACCCTTTGAATAGAGCAATGGGTGTCCTTAGAGCTGAAACATAGAAAAACAGGGGGGGCGCACCGACCTGGCGCATTACAGATTAAAATTTATTTAAATAATAAAAGCAAGAGTCATTCTCACAAACGTTTAAAAAGGCTTAAAGTGGAAGTAAACCCCCCTATCGTTTTCAGCTAAGGAAGCTGCCATCTTGGCCTCTGTTCAATCTTCAACTGCCACGATGCTGCACATGTGATCAGTTATGACACCAGCCATTGGATGGTTTGAAAGTTTGGTTGAAAGCATAGTCAATGTGACAGGTAGCATTTCCGGCATGCCATTTTTTTAAAACTATTTAAATCAAAGGGTTTACTTCCGCTTTAAGATTTCTCCAAAAGTTCGGAACTGTGTCATCTGCAACCTGGACCGGGTGTTGAGAGAAACCAGATGGTATCACGAACGGCTTACACGTTACGAGGGAGTACCCTCTTCATCAGAGCCTCAGCGATAACAGACAATGCACCATGCTGTCTGTGCAGGGGGTGCTAGCTTCTTCTTCATGGGATCAAATACGCATTTGCGAGTGTGATAACATGATGTAGCATATGGTCATATGATCTGATGGACTGGCATGGTGGGCGCGGTCCACCCGAATGGGCGTGACAGGCTCTGGTGGGCGTCACCCAGACATGTCAACTTAGAGAAAGTTAGTCCGTTATCGCTGAGGCTCTGATGAAGAAGGCACTCCCTCGTAACGCGTAAGCTGTTCATGATACCATCTGGTTCCTCTCAACACCCGGTCTAGGTTGCAGATTGATAGTTTCACATTTTTGGAGCAACGTTAAGCCTTTTTAAACATTTGTTTGTGAGTATGACTCTTGCTTTTATTATATAAATAAATATTACCTTTGGTAATGCGCAAGGTCGGTGCGCCCTCCCTGTTTTCTATATGCATCTATCTCTCCCTGGCCGCCGCCATCTTATTCCCAGGTTACTTCTGGGTGCTGAATATTTGGCCTCTTGATTGGACGTGGGGGATTCACTTCATCCCACCTGTTGCACACGGGAGTCAGTCATTCTGGCACAGCTGAGGTGTGCTGTAAATGCATATGCGCAGTTCAGTGTACATTCAATAGAGAACTGTGAACAGGCAGGTAAGTGTGGTTGAATATCAACCGTCAAGCCTAGTAATGGATGGCTTTGTTTATAAACAAAGCTATGTCACACAGCACAAGAGTCTGACGTAGCTTTATTTACAAAGAAATTTGTACAAGGTCATTTGCCATATGTCAAAGTTGTAGACCAATTACTGTGAATGCAAAATCCATATTTTTTTTGTTTTTTAAATATATAATTGGCTGCTTATCCATAGTAATGAATGTTAGATAACATAATGCACACTTTCTGCATTTGGGGCCACTCACCTGCACAGCTGTTGAAATTGGTTTGAGCAGCTGAGTCCTCTTATGCCCCATACACACGGTCGGAAATTCCGACGGAAAATGTCCGATCAGACCATGTTGTCGGAAAATCCGCCCGTGTGTGGGCTCCATCTGACTTTTTCCGTCTGAATTTGAGATCCTGCTCTCAAATTTTCCGACAACAAAATCCGATCGGACTTTTTCCGATCGTGTGTAGAGAATTCCGACGGACAAAGTGCCATGCATTCTCAGATCCAATTACGAGACCAAAGCTATTGGCTAATAGCCTCTACGTAGTTCCGTCGTACACAACGAACGTGGCCGCGTTCAGAAAGATTGGATTTTCCGACAACTTTGTCCGACCGTGTGTATGCAACACCAGTGTCCTACAAAATCCGTCGGAAAAAATCTGACAGATTTTGTGGTCGGAATTTAAACGCACAGCCTGTTCATGGACTATGTGTCTCAGCGCCCATATAATGATATGATAATGACGCCTGAGGATATATAAAAGAATTCAATATTTTACCTTTTAATGATTGTTTGCTCATCAGCATCACTTGAAAAGATCTACAGTATGTATGAGTGGAGCTATAATACAGTTTGGCTTTTAAAGGCATGGAACTAAATCTAATTTGTACACTTCTGACCTGTATCTCAGGATGCTCAAGAGTTCCTGCGATGTTTGATGGATATACTGCATGAAGAACTTAAGGAGCAATTGGTGGAAGCAGAAGATGACACACATCCTGGCATCCTGGAAGAGTTGATGGAGGAGGACAAGAATCAGTCGGACAATGATTTTCAGTCCTGTGAGTCAGGGTCAAGCAGTGACCACACTGAAAGTGAAAGTCGTAAATTGTCTGAGGAGCTCTCAGAATCTGCTATGCTAATCCAGGAGGACCAGAAGGACCAGGATAATCAGAAATCCTGGCAAAGGGAGAAGAGGTTCTCCAACCACATAAGCCAAAACAACTGTCTCCAGGATTTGGAGAAGAACCTTGAGAGTTTGTCCGAGGACAGTGATTACAGTTCCCAAGGAACAGTGAAGGTTCAGATCCAGAGTCGAATATCGGGTAACAAATTGTGTTGTGCGTTCTAGATTTGTTATCTCAGGTCTACAGTTTAATATTCCTAAATAAATTGCCATTGTCACATGTTGTAGATTACGCCACAGAGGTCAACATTTGTGATCTATCAGCTTCTCAAACACCCTTGCTAAGCGAAGGCTCAACATCTCACCTGTCCAGCAGCCCACCTAAATCTGGAAATCTTTGGACGAGTCACAAAAAAGGTATCTGGGGAATTTTACATGCTATCCAAATTATTATTTTTTTAAGTATTGACCTAAAACTGGTGTGATTGAACCTGTAACAACCAGTTTGATTTCACTTTGGATCTGTCAAAGATTGGTTAATATGGAAATGTTTGTATAATCTGCTCTTTTCCTTATGAAATCAGGGTGGAGGTACAGTTCCTCAGAGTAGTTTAAGTTTGGTGCATGTATCTGTGTGCTTTTTCTTGCTATTTGTGCAGAGACTTCCAACACAAAATAAGGCTAGAGGTAGGGTATGGTTTACTGTATATACTCGAGTATAAGCCGACCCGAATATAAGCCGAGGCACCTAATTTTACCACAAAAAAATGGGAAAACGTATTGACTCGAGTATAAGCCTAGGGTGAGAAATGCGCAGCTACTTTAAGTGGAAAAGAGGGTCAACGGAGCCCATTTGCAGCCTCACTGTGCCCATTTGCAGCCATAGGTCCCCCAAACTTCAAACTAGGTAGTTAAGGGTTCCATGATGCCCCCTATCTGCAGCCAAAAGGGTCCTGAAATGACATTGCTGCAGATGGACACAGTTGACCAACTTTTGGGCCCCGTATCTTGGGGCCACTTGGTGCTAGGAACCCCATCTTTGGATATGTTGTAGTGCTGGTTCCACTTGGTTTGTGCTGGTTCCTAGCAGATACAGGGCCCCAAAGTCGGGTCGGAAAATTTAATTCTCTGCTGCAGAAAAGTGCTTGACTCGAGTATAAGCTGAGGGGGGGGCATTTTCAGCACAAAAAAATGTGCTGAAAAAGGCTTATACTCGAGTATATACGGTATAGGTTTTAGACCTACTTTAGGGGTTGGTCAAGTGTTGGGGCGTGTTTTAAATGTTGTTGACTGGCTACCCTAGTCACTTGGGTTCTTAGCCCTAAGTATCACGCAATGGAAACTACCAGTAATGAGCTTTCAAAGCTGTAAACCGGGCTGTCCAAATTTTTGACCTCCCTGGGCCACATTGGAAGAAGAGAAATCTTCTTGGGCCACACATAAAATACACTAACAATAAGAATAGCCGATGAGCAGAAAAAGCCGGGCAGATCACAAGTCACTTTTCACTGTTATAGATAATGTACCTATCTAAGTAATAAAACATCTTTTTTTTAATTTATTTTTTTACATTTTTTTATTATAAAAGTAAAAGAGGGCAACATAAAACGAGTGCGATATTTGACACTGTTTTTGATTAACACGTACATTTCTGGTTAGATGGATAAAGTAGTAATTCTCAATGAATTCTCAAGGTGCTCATCAGATATTTTGGTTCTTATTTTGCCCATTCGTGTGCTTCATTCTTGAAAATAGTTGCTCACAAATATAGGTGCTGCTGAAAACTTATGACATGAATAAGGCGTGATTGTGAAGCGTGAAATATTTTTTTTGGGGAACATAAAACCTATAAAAGTCCAGAAACGAGAAACTGTCAAATGTTTTTTTGGCCGCATGTATTCGCTAAGTGTAAACACCGTTTTACAAAAAATTCCATCAACCACTTGCCGCCCGCCCACCATCAAATGACGGAGGGACGGTTCAGCTCTTGTTATTGTTCTGAGTCATATGACGGCACTCTCCCTATTGCTAGGACATGGCGCGACCCTGATCTCTGTAAAGAGACACTGACGCGGCTCTGTAACCATGTGATTGATTGAATGTGTCTAATCACAGCCGGTCACATGTAAACACAGAAGTGCCGTTAATAAGTTCTCATTACCTCACACTGACAGTCTGTGGCGAGGAGAGCCGATCGATGACATCTCCTCGCAGGGGACGCACAAGATGTTATCAGGGCACTCATAATCAGTGCCTTGATTACAATAAAGCACCAGAAGTGCCAGCAATCAGTGCTCATTAGTAATGCCAGTCAGTGCTGGCTATCGGTGCCACCCATCAGTGCCGCCTATCCTTTTTATTTTATTTTTTTTTATCAAGTAGTTTTTATTTCATTTGCAAATTTACAAAAAATAACTTCAAAACACACAAATCATTCCCACAACACAACCGCACTCAACAACAAGGAGAAAAACAAGAGATTGTGCCCTGCAGTTGCATGTTGAGTTTTGCTTTAAACCTTTTATCACATCAAATTCAATTTATTATTAAAGTGCCACCTATCAGTGCTCATCTGTGCCACATATTGGTGCCCATAAGTGCGGCATATCAGTGCCACCTTATCAGTGCCCATCAGTGCAGCCTCATCAGCGCACATCAGGGAAGGGGAAAAATTGTAGCACGACCACGCAATTGTCATTCAAAGTGTGACCGCGCTGAAAGCTGAAAAATGGCCTGGGCAGAAAGGGGGTGAAAGTGCCCTGTACTGAGGCGGTTAAACAATCAACATTTTTAAGTAAGTTTACAATTTTGTGTTGGGCCGCATTCATAGCTGTCTTAGCCCACAGGTTGGACACCCCTGGGGTAAACAAAAGTTATTAGAGGTCCCCTTCCTAGTAGGCAAGGTTCTAGGAAAACTATTCCTTATTTATCACAGAATTGACCTTGTATTGAAGAATTAAGTACAGCTCCATCAATATGATTACCATATACACTGTTTCCTATTCTCTAGTTCCTACCATCTGTCTCCCTAAAAAGAAAAGGCAGAAGAAGTACCGCAGTGTCATATCGGATGTATTTGATGGCACCATTGTGAGCTCAGTGCAGTGTCTGACCTGTGACCGAGTAAGTTCCAGATACGGTCCTTTTTCATTGGCATTTTCATTGCGAGAAGCCTGATTCTGAGATCAGCTTTGTATGAAAAACTGAATATGTGTGATAAGAAAATAATAATTTGTGAATAATGATTATGCCTGATCTCCAGAACCTTCAGGCTCTTTTGCTTGCCACAGGGTCACTTCATTTTTCCTCTGACCCACCTCTTCTTGATGCAGTGCCTCTGTTAGCCAGTCTTACAAGCAAAAAGAGGCTTTGTAATTGTCTGATAATCCAATATATACTATATGTAAATGTTTCTGGGAATTGTAGGAGATTGTGTATTTGGGAATGATTGTAACTGTAGTTTTTTATTCTATTCTTAATCAGATCTCTGTAACACTGGAAACATTCCAAGACTTATCCCTGCCAATACCGGGGAAGGAAGATTTGGCCAAGTTGCACTCGTCAAGCCACCAGACCTCCCTGGTTAAGGCCGGATCATGTGGGGAGGCCTATGCTCCTCAAGGATGGATTGCATTTTTCCTAGAATACCTTAAAAGGTAAAGATTGTAACTCGTCTATGACAGACCACTACCGTCATTAAAGATGAATTCCAGGCATGGTGTATTTTTACACATTTTAGATAGCAGCGAACAAATACTCTTGCGCACAAGTGTGTTGATCATGTGATATAAAGTACAGGGTGGACAATGTCTCAGGCCTTGCTGCCCTCCAGGATAGGGGTATCCTAGAAGTCAGAAAAGAAATAGAGAAAAGAGGGCGCACCAGCCTTGTGCATTATCCTTTGTTAGGTTTATTAAAAGAATTTATTGAAAATTACTCACAAGCATGTGAAAGAAACCGGCAATATAAAAGCTTATAACTGATGGCAATCGGCCCGATATCAACAGTCTCCAGGTATTTAGGTAGCTGAAGGGGGTAGCACTGCCAGGCTCTGAGGAAGAAGGTATCCCTTTGAAACGCATCAGCCAGCAGTGGTCCTCGTGTCCTCTCTGTCAATACCTGGAGACTGTTGATATTGGGCCGATTGCCATCGGTTATAAGCTTTTATATTGCCGGTTTCTTTCACATGCTTGTGAGTGTTTTTCAATGAACTCTTTTAATAAACCTATCAAAGGATAATGCACAAGGCTGATGCGCCCTCTTTTCTCTATTTCTTTTCTGTATTCTTACACAGTTACATGGGTCCAGCTTTGACCCATGTAACTATGCATATATCATACCTCACTGATGCCCCGGGAAGCTGGGAAGTCATTTAACCACTTTCAGACCGGACCATTTTGCTGGCTTAAGACCAGACCACTTTTTGCGATTCGCTTTAACTGACAATTGCGCGGTCGTGCGACGTGGCTCCCAAACAAAATTTACGTCCTTTTTTTCCCACAAATAGAGCTTTCTTTTGGTGGTATTTGATAACCTCTGCGTTTTTTTTTTTTTTTTTTTTTTTTTGCGCTATAAGCAAAAAAAGTGCGACAATTTAAAAAAAAGCAGCATTTTTTACTTTTTGCTATAATAAATATCCCCCAAAAATATATAAAAAACATATTTTTCCTCAGTTTAGGCGGATACGTATTCTTCTACGTATTTTTGGTAAAAAAAATCGCAATAAGCGATTTATTGATTGGTTTGCGCAAAAGTTATACCGTTTACAAAATAGGGGATAGTTTTATGGCATTTTTAGTAATAATTTTTTTTTTTACTAATAATGGCGGCGATCAGCGATTTATTTTTATTTTTTTTATTGTGACTGCGACATTATGGTGGACACATTGGACATTTTTGACACATTTTTTGGACCATTGTCATTTATACAGCAATCAGTGCTATACAAATGCACTGATTCCTGTGTAAATGACACTGGCAGTCAAGGGGTTAACAAGGGGGTGGCAGTGTAAGGTTTAAGTGTGTCCTAGGGACGTGTTACTAACTGGGGGGGGGGGCGTGGCTGTGTTAGTGAACACTGATCTCTGCTCCAATCACAGGGAGCAGAGATCAGTGTCACTTGTTGCTAGGCAGAACGGGGAGATGTGGTTTACTTCCGCATCTCCCTGTTCAGCCTCCCTGTGAGACGATCGCGGGTATCCCGATTGAGTCTGCGGGGACCCCCGACCGGCGCGTGCACGCCCCACCGCACGCGATTGCACGGCGGCTTTATTAAAGGGACGTACCTGTACGCCCTTATGCCTGTCCGTGCCATTCTGCCGACGTACATTGTCGTGCGCTGGTCGGGAAGTGGTTAAGTGGACACCGCTACTTCAGTGATCTCCACTTGCTTCCACTTGATCGGAAGAGGTGCAGAGACAGGGCGGCGACATCACGCTCTTTACCTCGTCCAATCAGAGAATACTTTGCATTAATTCGGAAAATGCAAAGCATTCTATGAATGGTGCCTGATCTGAGTGGACGACATCCTGTGTTCACAATGTCTCCGGCTGGCTGCTCAGCACGGGGCCTGGAAGCAAGCGGAGATCACTGGAGTAGTGGTGTCTACTTAGTTAATTTCCAGCTTCCAGGAGAGTTGGCCAGGTATGGCAGATGTATAGTTACATTGGTCCAAGCTGGTATGAAGGCTTTAAAAATGAACTCCGGGCAAACAGCCAAGTAAACCATTTAATTATGTGGAAAGTATTTTACCTGTCAAAGAATTTGTAATTCCGTCCAGCTTATTATAGGGTTTACACAGTCCTGGAGCCCAGTACCGCTAGGCTGGTAATTTGACTGTTCTCTGCTGCAGTTAAGAAATACAGCCAGATCACCTTCCTACCCTCAGTCTGTTACTGGACAATGAAGGAGCAGTACCAGGCCGAAGTGCTCATCCATCTGCTTCCATTTGTGTTCCATTGCGGAACATAATTCTGTTTGCAATCATCCATCCATTTATAAGCAATGAATATCAATTATTTATTGTCCTAGCTCCTGTTAGTAATTAATGTAATTGCGAGTGATTGGGTGGGAGGGGTTGCACACCAAGCTCAACCCATAACATATAGACTGGCTTCTGTTACTCCCTGGCTGGAGAGTGGAGAGTGTGCAGTCTTGCAATGTGCACTGCATTTTGTAAAAAAAGAGGAGTAATATTTTTCTTTGACTTAGTAGAAGATCCAAATTACTTTTCATTTAAAGACATACTGCTTCTAAAGGAAGCTCATATTGAATAGGTAAGAGGTCCCAAGGAATTATTTACTAGTTCAGTTTTAGGGGAAAAAGATTTGATATGTTCTATTCCCTGTACAGCAGAGCTTAGGCTGAGAGAGGGACAAGCAGAACAAGGAACCAGTCAGTTGTGCTGCAGTGCTCATGTGGTAACAAGAAACATGCTAATGGGAGGAGAAAACAAAGTGAGAGAGAGATGATCTCATCACTGTACTGCTCCTTGTTTCACTGACCAGTTGCAGGTTGGGGGAGTGAGACAAAAAATGTAAGTACTAACTAGAACTATAGTACGTCCACTCTCCTCCCCTTCTAGTTCCGGGTCCCCGTTAGACATGTGCAATTCGTTTTAGTTCCGAATTCGTTTTTTTTTTTTTACGAATTTTGACTAATTTGTTCATTCACAATTTTTCAGTTTCCCAATTTCCGAAAGTTCGAAATTCGCACATTTTGGACATTCGGACATTTGAATATTAAAAATGTCATTGAATTTTAAAATTCTAAAATTTGGAAATTTGAAAATCCAAGAATAAGAATGAAAATCACAAAATTCGAAAACCCGAAAATCTGAAATAACAACTAATAATAAATATTAAATTTTAGGTATTGGAATTTACTTTCAAATTTGTCTGTTAGTTAACGTAACGAATACAAATGTATCCAACGTTACGAATTATCTGAAATAACGAATGTCGAACAGCCAAAGTTGAAAGGAAATTCCAATACCTATAATTTTAATAGTTATTTCAAATTTTACTGATTTTCTTTTTTTCAGATTTTCTAATTTTTGAATTCCCGAAAATTAGGAATTTTGAAAATCCGAATTTTAGTTTTTCCAAATTTCCGAAAAAAGCAAACAAATGAAACGAAAAAAAAAAAAAATATTTTTGTCAGTCCACATGTCTAGTCCCTGTTGACATTTTCCCCAGCTATCGTGCTCAGGAAAGAATGTAATGCAGTGTAATTGCATTCCATTGAGTGGAGCACAGGGGAGACTTGCAGGGTCTTTTAGGAGCTCTGTAGAGCTGGTGTTGAAGTATCCCTTTATTGGCAGAAACTAGAGAGGAACCATGAGAATATTTCACCATTGTTTGCATTTTTTTTTTTAGCTGGTTTTGGGGTCCCACAGTCACGCTACAGGATTGCCTTGCAGCTTTCTTTGCCAGGGACGAACTTAAAGGTGAGCTACTTGTAATTCTATTTGGTTCATAATTTTATATTTTAGGCCTCTTTCACACTGCAGCTTGAAAATGCTCAGTACAGCTTATTTTTTTTACTGAGCTAAAATACAGCCCATTAATTGTAATGTGCCTAGGCACACAGGCGTGCGAACAAGCGCTGTGTATTCTGCAGTTAAAAAAAAAAAAAATGGAAAATTAGTATTTTTGGTCAGCAATTTATGCCTCGTGCGCGCAAGTTTGCACGCAAATGCACACAGATTTGTCCATTGTCAATCCGAGAACAAGCTTCCGCGCATGCACGGAAATGTGCACGAATTTGCGTGAACGCATATGGGCGAAAAATACATTTAACAAAAAAAATAAAAAAACTTACGAAAAAGTAGATGCTCAAACCGGAGTATCGTGTGCAAGAGACCGAACACATAACTATAGCTGCCAGAATCTAACTGGTTGTATTTTCTTCTATAGGTGACAATATGTACAGCTGTGAAAAATGCAAAAAGTAAGTGTGAAAAAAGATTTCTTTCCCTTTTATGTGAAAGTGCTGATAGTGTGTGTGTGTGAGAGAGAGAGAGGGATCTAAATATGTTTATATATACACGTTGCGGCATTGAAGTGGTTTACCAGGATTATGGCTGAAGATAGCCAGTCGCCGGCTGTAAAAAAAAACAATGCTTTCTCATGAAAGTGTACTAAGCGGCTCATAAGCCTCTGGAACACTTTCAGACGCAGCAGGAGGGACTTAAAGCCGATTTTTACGTGCCGTAGTTTGTCACCAATTTTAAAGCGTGACATGTTCGGTATCTATTTACTCAGCATAACATAATCTTTCACATTTTACAGAAAAATTAGGGTATATATTGTGTTTTTATTTATTTTATTCATTAAAGTGTATTTTTTTCCCAAAAATTGCTTTTGCAAAACCACTGCGCAAATACCTTGTGACAAAAATTGCAGCTAATTTTATTCCCTAGAGTTTGACACCCTTGCTGGCCTCTGCTAAAAAAAAAAAAAAAAAAAAAAAAAAAAAACTATAATGTTTGGGGGTTAGAAGTAGTTTTCTAGCAAAAAATACATATTTAAACGTGTAAACAAAGAGTGCTGAAAATAGCCTGGTCTTAAAGTGATTAAAGCTGAATTCTAGATATGTTTTTTTTTTTTTTTTTTGTATAGTTACATTGGCCCAGTTTGGACCAATGTAAGTATACATATGCCATACCTGCCCGATCTCTGTGGAAGCGGAAAATCACTGTAGTAGCCAATGCATGTCTTGAACGGAGCTATGGATTTGGGTATGTTCTTGCTGTAGTCTGACAAGTGCTGCTCTGATTTCTGAAGATTTTTTTTTTTTTTTTCATTCTTTTTGCAGGTTAAGAAATGGTGTCAAGTTTTGCAAAGTGCAAAAATTTCCAGAGGTGAGTTGTTTAAAACTTCCTTAAAAATATTACATATTCTCTGCCAGGGAATCTGCAGGTGATGTCTTTGGACAGTCTTCCCCAGCTGTTGAACACAGTGCCCACCATGCTGTTATGTTTGGCAGCTGGCAAGACATGCTGGGAGATGCAGATCACTCATATCCTAAAACCTTCACAGAGATGGATTTTAAAGTGGATGTAAACCAAATTTTTTTTTTTTTTTTGGATGTCATAATGTAGAGAATAAGATTTCCTTTCATTTGAGCCCAGTCTTGCCACACAGATTTACTCGAGGCCTGAGCAATCCTCTTTTATTGTTCATTTAGAAAGATCTTGACAAAGTGCTGAAATCTTTGTCAAAAACGCCCCCTTGCTGTGAGTGACAGGTGATTTACATATCTCATGCACTAGCCTAAAAGAGGCACATCCTATGTAATTATAAAAAGTGAGAAATCCTCCCCTCCCCCCACATAACAATTCCTGTGATCAATGTATCCTCAGAAACACACACTGCACTATAACAATCATCAGATCACTGGATGTTCTACTCTGCCCAACTATGACTACATACATCTCCCCTATATTCTCCTTGCTGTTCACTCAAAAAAATGTATTTTCACTCTGGTCTGTGGATCTGTGGTCTGTGCCTGTCTCAGGCTAGTGCATGAGATATGTAAATCACCTGTCACTCACAGCAAGGGGGCGTTTTTGACAAAGATTTCAACACTTTGTCAAGATCTTTCTAACTGAACAATAAAAGAGAATTTCTCAGGCCTCAAGTAAATCTTTGTGGCAAGACTGGGCTCAAATGAAAGGAAATCTTATTTTCTACATTATGACATCAAATTTTTTTTGGGGGGTTTACATCCACTTTAAATTAGCCCAGTAGGAGCAGTTGGGCTATGCAGGATGTCACTCATTTCCTATACCTGAATCCTTATCACAGAGATGGGTCTTAATTTAGCCCCATGTGCATGCATTAGGAAAACAATTGATCAGAAAAAGACATCGGACGGCAGGCAACCAGAGCAAAAAGTCGATATCGACACAAACATCTCACAACCACCAAAGTTTTCTCTGATCCCAATCACCACGGATACCACTAAAAACATCATCAAAAATCTCAGAGACAGCACATCGTCTATTGACATCATCCCCACAAAACTCCTGAAAGAATGCTCCGACATCCTGGCTCCCACCATAACGCACCTCATAAATCAATCGTTCAAAGAAGGGATTGTTCCAGGCGCCCTCAAACAAGGCATCATCAAACCCCTGCTAAAGAAACCCAACCTCGACCCCCGGGACCCCAACCATCGCAGACCGATAACAAGCTTGAACAACATTTCCAAGATTTTGGAGAAAGCGGTAGTACAACAGATACAACGCCACCTGGACACACACACACTCCTGGATCCGTTACAATCAGTATTCCGCCCAGGCCATGGGACAGAAACCGCACTCCTGAAAATTTGGGATGATGCCCTCGAAGCAGCGGATGACGGAGAATCGTGTCTCCTGATACTGTTGGACCTCAGTGCAGCCTTTGATACTGTGGACCACAATACGCTACTCATCCGCCTTACAGAAGTAGCAGGAGTCACCGGCTCAGATCTACAATGGTTCGGATCCTTCTTAGGAAATCGCTCTCAGACGGTGAAACTAGGACCCTTCACATCTGAAACCCGGGCAATCTCCTGTGGAGTCCCTCAAGGATCACCCCTGTCGCCGGTGCTCTTCAACATCTACATTCGCCCACTCCTCAACATCATCAGAAGATCAGACCTGTGCTTCCACTCGTACGCCGACGACACTCAATTATATTTTCGTATCACCGGACAAAAAGACCATCATCAGCAATTAGGAAAATGCCTCACGATGATAGACGACTGGATGACTACTAGCTCCCTCAAACTAAATGAATCAAAAACAGAACTTCTTATTCTACATGCAAATCATAACCCCCGAACCAAGATCCCTTGGACACCTCCTACCATCTTTGGACGGACCATCACCACTAGGACCAAGGCCAAGAGTCTCGGAGTAATTTTTGACTCAGAAATGTCAATGGATGCCCAAATAGGATCAGTAGTCAGTGGATCACACTATCTGCTCCGCCTGCTACGCAGACTCATCCCCTTCATTCCAAAGGAGGACAAAGCAGTGGTAGTTGGAACAGTCATCAATTCTCGACTGGATTACGCTAACTCCCTTTACATAGGATTACCCCAATATCAACTTGCGCGCTTACAACTTATCCAAAACACGGCGGCAAGACTGATAACAGGGAAAAAACCCTGGGAATCCATCTCCCCATCCCTGAGGAACCTACATTGGCTAACCGTAAAGAATCGGGTCGCATTCAAGACCCTCTGCCTCACCCACAAATGCACACATGGAAACGCTCCGCAATACCTTTGCGAGAAAATAAAACACTACACACCGAATCGCAGTCTTCGATCGTCTAATCAAAATCTGCTCCTCATTCCTAAATCCCGCTACAAATCAAAGGGGGAACGGAGATTCGCTGTCCAGGGACCACGGCTATGGAACGCTCTACCAACCGACATCCGCATGGAAGAAAACCATCTGGCCTTCAGGAAGAAACTCAAGACCTACCTCTTCTAGAAGCTTGATAACCAATCGCCAATACAGCGCCTTGAGGCGATTCAGTTCGCATTTGTAGCGCTATACAAGTTATTTCATTCATTCATTCATTCATGCAGTTTTGAGTCATCTTGTCCACACTCCCTGGACTCTCCTTGTTTTTTGCAAGTTAAACCCCTTCGTGATAGAAGGTAAAACAAATCTTATCGCCTGAACCCAGTTTTGCACCTTTACATATGTTAGTAAAACTGTACGTATCACAACTTAAAACGGAGTTCCACCCATATTTTACATGTGCACTGTATCTTATGGCCATAATGGACGCTCTTTCCAATGGCAATTTTTTTTTTTTTTTTTTTTAAAGTAAATACCATTTTTATCGTATTTTCAGCAGCACTTCCAGCTGCGGCCACCTATGTGATTTGCAAGGGCTCCTGGTATAGTGGCTTCATGTATCCCAGGAGTCCATGCGAATTGCCTAGTGATGATATCTCGTGTTATTTCCAGACTGGAAATGACGTGAACGGGAGGACCAGGATGTCCCGATTGACAAGTTGCTATTGCAATGCAGCGTGTTTGGGGTGGAGGAACTTGACTGGACTGCACAAAGTCCTGACCTCAACCTGATGGAACACCTCTGGTATGAATTAGAGGAGAGACTGCAAGCCAGGCCTTCTCGTTAGACATCAGTGCCTGATCTCACAAATGCGCTTCTGGAAGAATAGTCAAACCTTCCCATAGACACACTCCTAAACCTTGTGGACAGCTTTCCCAGAAGAGTTGAACCTGTTATAGCTGCAAAGGGTGGGCCAACTCAATATTGAATCCTATGGACTAAGACTGGGATGCCATTAAAGTTCATGTGTGTGTGTGTAAAGGCAGGCGTCCCAATACATTTGGTAATACGGTGTATCTATAAACAGGAATAACTCGGTAGATTGCTTTAAGAAAGGCCTGGATATTTTCCTAAATGTACATAATATAATTGGGTACTAACATTTTATAGGTAAAGGTGATCCAGGGAAAATCCGATTGCCTCTTGGGGGATTAGGAAGGGATTTTTTCCCCCTGCTGTAGAAGATTGGAGAATGCTCTGCTGGGGTTTTTTTTTTTTTTTTTTGCCTTTCTCTGGATCAACTGTGGGTATAGAATTGGGTATATTGGCTTGTACGATATTTTTAATTTTTATTTATTATTTCTTATTTTTTTTTTGGTTGAACTGGATGGACTTGTGTCTTTTTTCAGCCTAGCTAACTATGTAAGGAATGTCTGCTCTCAAAATAATAGGTCTATATATTGATGAACACACTGGCTTAGTGGTTAGAACTTCTGCCACGTATCACTATTTGCATGTTCTGTCCCGCACTTAGAAGACATGCTGGTAGATTAGTTGGCTTTTGTCTAAAAGTGACCCTAGTATATTATTCTACTAAATATGTTCAAGATGGGTTTCCCCATCACCAATTTGAGAAAGACTTTGAGTTCCAGGGAGAAAAGTGCTATGGAAATATAAATTAAGGATAAATAATAATCCAAAATGATAAATAATATGTGAAATTAATGATGAATAATGAAAGTAATAATAATGTTACATTTGCTGTATTAAAGTACAACTAAAAGGCAAAGTGGTTTTTTTTTTGGTGGAGAGGGATTAGAGCACCTCTCAGTTTTTATTGCTGTCTGTGTCTTCTTTAGGGAGATTCACCCTCTCTATTTGTTCTGTTTACAATTATCATCGAATTTGAAAGTAAGAGAGAATCACAAATTTTGGGTTTTTCCCAGAAGGGGAAATCTTCCTATGGGAACACTAGTTCTGGTGACAACCAGAGAATCCAAATTTTTCTTTTCACTTCCTGTTTTGGATATGAGAAGAGAAGCAAATGGAAATCTCCTTTAATGGGACACAGATGGGGGTCATAACCCTCCCGTACTCTGTCCAAATGGAATAAAAAAGGTTTGATCTAATTTAGGGAAGAGTGATGTTTTTAGCAAAAGGTTCAGGTGAGTCCACCATTTATTCCTATGGAGAAAAGAAAGATGATCCAGTAATTCAGTGTTCCAAATGGATTTATTAGGCAAGCCACTTGGGCTGATGATAGCATCAATTTACCTAAATAGCGAGGCATAAATCTGCGTATTCTCCTAGATGGCAATTTTTTCTGGTAAGCAATCCGACCTTTTCTAACCACAAGGAGAAATCTGGGGTAGAGTTGTTTTTTTTTAAATCACATGTGTTTAGTAATTATGATTTGGAATCGTTTCCATTGTATTTTTAATGTCATATTAATTAATGATTCTCCTTTTTGCAGATATTGAGTATACACCTGAAACGTTTTAGGCATGAGCTTATGTTTTCAACCAAAATCGGTACTCATGTATCGTTCCCACTGGAGGGTTTAGACCTGCAGCCTTTCCTTGCCAAGGACAGTCCGAGCCAAATAATAACTTATGACCTCTTGTCTGTAATCTGTCATCATGGCACTGCCAGTAGTAAGTACTTTTACATAGGAATGGATGCATCCTGTTGTTTTGAGTAAAGTCCTTGTGGACATCTTCTTATACCTTTTTTTTTTTAAATCATTGTCCAGGTGGCCACTATATTGCTTACTGTCGCAATAACCTGAATAACCTCTGGTATGAGTTTGATGACCAGAGTGTCACTGAAGTGTCTGAAGCTACTGTGCAGAATGCTGAAGCCTATGTACTTTTCTACAGGTAAGTAGTTCATTTTAGTTATTTAAGTGATGCTGTCACCACAGAGGATGCCTTGTAAAAGAAGCATTTGTATACATACCTTTCTAGTGCTCTGTGTCTTGAAACTCCACCACTTTACTGCTCCCTGGCTGCTAAAGGGTGCTTACAGGAGGAATGTATGACATATAGGGGCTGATTTACTAAACCTGTGCAAAAAAAAAAAAATGCAGCTCGGCATAGAAGCCAATTAGCTTCCAGGTTTTATTGTCAAAGCATAATTGAACAAGCTGAAGTTAGAAGCTGATTGGCTACAATGGACAGCTGCACCAGATTTTTTCACTCTCTCTGATTTTATTAAATCAACCCCATAGTGTGTTTTCATGTAATGCGACTGGTTTCCCAATTTAATCGATCTGTCACAGTTCCGCTGTAAGAAGAGATTGCTTCTCAGGGGGAACAGAGGCCCTATGGAGGCTCCCTTCTGAACAGAAAAGAAAAGGGAATTCCCAAACGTCAAGCATATTATAATACAGCGAAAACCTTGGTTAACAAGCGTTTTGAAAGACTAGCAACTTTTTTTGCGGGTGCTGTCTCGCAAAACTAGCAGAATTCAAGCTAATGGGGTGTGCACTACCGCATTTGGCCAGAGATGCGGGGGCGCCGGTGACACTCGGAATGGTTTGGAGCCGTTCGGAAATACTCCGTACCTGAGTGTTTCCGAGCCTTTCCAAGACTTTCCGAGTTCAGCCGAGCTGTCCCCATATATTTCTGAGGCTCTCCGGTGCCCCCCCACCTCTGGCCAAATGCGGTATTGCATGCAATAGAAGTCAATGCGCAACTAATTATCTTTGTTTCCATTGACTTCTATGGGGAAACTCGCTTTGATATGCAAGTGCTTTGGATTACAAGTATTCTCCTGGAACGGATTATGCCCGTAATCCAAGGTTCCACTGTATATGGGGTGTAGAGAGCACTATATAAACAAGCTTAGGGTATTACCTGAATCAAAACCAAAGCAAAAAAAGTTATTTTATTATCAAAAGGGATTTATTTAGTTTTTTTTATAGGTAAAATAAGTAAGCTCATAATCAAGGATTATGTACCTATTTATATACACATCCTTTAGCTGCTGTTTGTACTACCAAGTGTACCACATAATTTAGAAAATATAAAGTGCAGCGGTGCTTTGTATGTGTACAAATAAATATTCCCAATGTTTACCATAAAAAATAAAATAAAACTGTCCCATTCACAGGGACATACTTTTTCATCTTGTGTATTTCCATGCTATGCACTCGTCAAGTTACCTAATTTAATGGATCCGGCATGGTTCTGCTCTAAAACGAAATCGCAGTGCTTGTGGTATCCGTATCTTAATTGCTTTGTTTTTGTCCCCCCCAGGAAGTCAAGTGAAGATGCTCAGAAAGAGAGGAGAAGAGTGACCAGCTTACTAAACCTCACAGAGCCCAGTCTTCTGCAGTTCTACATCTCTCGCCAGTGGCTCAATAAATTTAAGACATTTGCTGAACCTGGCCCTATATCCAACAATGATTTCCTGTGTGTGCACGGGGGTAAGTCATGGCTATTAAGATGCATTTTTTCTTGCAGCTCTGGGATCTTAGTTTCAATTCCACCTAAGAGATGCTACTTTGTACAGTCTGCCTTATTTTTTATGGGTCTGATACTGTTACCTAATGGCATTCTCTTAGGTGGTTTGTTGTATGAAAGAAATAAGAAAATGTGAAACGTTTATTGTAAATTAATTCTAGAAAGCTTGTCTAATCCTGCAAAGTTGAATTTGCATGGTGCTGTGATATCGGTGTCACTTGAGAATGTACTTTGTTTGATTCTTTCTTTGGTTACTTCCTAGGTGTTCCTCCACGTAAGGCTGGCCTGATAGAGGACCTTGTGGTGATGCTTCCTCAGAATGTATGGGACCATTTATATAGCAGGTTAGTGCTATATTAATTACCCATATGCTGAAAAAGTTTTAAATTAACTTGGGGGGAAAGGCTAAATACGCAAGTATTCAGTACCGTATATACTGGAGTATAAGCCGAGATTTTCAGCCCTTTTTTTAGGGCTGAAAGTGCCCCCCTCGGCTTATACTTGAGTCACCACCGTCTGCCTACATGATCAGCGTGTCATGCAGACAGACGGCAGTGTTCAAAAGCCGCGCCTCCTCTCCCTCCTCGTCTGTGATAGGAGGAACACTAATTTTCCCAGCAGTGAGTCAGTGTTCAGTGTTCCGCCTATCATGGACGTCCTGCCATTCTCATCTCATGGAGGAGGATGAGAGGATGTCCGTGTCAGGCGGAACACTGACTGCTGGTAAAACAGAGTGTTCCTCCTATCACGGACGAGGAGGCGGCGCGGCTTTTGTATATTGGAATGGCCGCCGTGTATGGGGGACACAGGATGCAGATCGCAATGGTGGACACAGATCGCACAGGGAGGCATACACAGGACACCGAGGATGCAGATCGGCACAGGTAGGCTGCAATGGACACAGGGGGGTATGTACAGGACACAGGGAGGCATGCAGATGGGCATTGCTGACCCTCTTTTCCACTTACAGTAGCTGCTGCATTTCTCACCCTCGGCTTATACTCGAGTCAATACGTTTTCCCATTTTATTTGTGGTAAATTAGGGGCCTCAGCTTATATTCGGTCGACCTATACTCAAGTATATACGGTATATTTTATATGTAAACTCGTTATTTCTCAATGTCTGTTTAACTGGGTGGTAAACAATGTAGCGCTAGCCAGTGAAACACAAATATAGTGATATAAGTGATGAAAATACAATGGTGATACTGAAACCAATCCAATGTGTAAAATTATATAAAAAATATACAGAATGTCCAATATATAAAAAATAATGTATGGTTGGGTGGAAACCAAAACATACAAATACTGAAAATGTGATTTAAACCAGTGAAAAAAATAAACAAAGTGTAGTCCAACATGGGCCAAATCGTCCACCACAGGGTAGTGAAGGGACAGAAGAACCCAAATACTGAACACTGTTCGGTATGGAGAGCATCAAGAATATTGCATCCTCAACAATGGAAAGAAGTGCATGTGCCCTTACCGGAACTGTTGGACTCCAATGTCAGCGATATGGAATCATACAGGCATGGTGCCACAGATGGTCTGTTTAACTGGCCTTGGGATATAGACAAAATAGTCTCCATTTTTCTCCATTGCAATTAAAGTAGATCTATGAGTAAAGTCTAACATGTGATCTTTTATGAAGTTTCCTTACATGAAAAAGACTGCTCTGTCTGATTCCACAAAACCTCCCGCAATGTGAGGTACATACTTGTTGGTCCTGCCAGCCAAACAGTTGGTGTATCACTTTTGTTATCTAAGAGAATAAAAATCTGAATTGGCACACTTGCAGCTGCCGTACCTGTTTACATTACAGTGCTTTGTAGGGAGTGGGCATGGCTACCTACTTCCTTTCACCATACCTGGAAATGTCCTTGTTCTCCACACCCGACTGCCTAGAAAACCTTTTTATGAGATATGAAATAGCAGTTTGCTAGTTAGATGTGTAGGGTATTATTTCTTAGTGTTTAGCGGAAGTCTAGATTAACTTGATTTTTAATGCAAACACTTTCAATTTGCAAGTCAAAAATATAAATAACTATAAATTGCAGTGCTAATTCAGTGAACAAGAATGCAACCAATACAGATCAGTCCATAAATACCATAAATTGAACCGGGTAAAAAAACTAAATAAAATGAATAAACTCTTAGGCTCCATGCACACTGAAGCTCAAAAAAGCTTTTTCTGGATGCCAGATTGCTGGCAGAAAACCCTGGTTGAAAAACGTGCTTTTAACAGCATTTTGTACTAGTGTTTATGAGCGTTTTATAGCGTTAGCGTTTATGGGCGTTTTTAATAAAAATACACAGAGGACACTCAAAAAATCACACAATGCATTACAAACTCCAACAATGTATTGAAAAAAATAGAACGCTGAACGCTCATAAATGAGCGTTTATGCGCATTTATCAGCGTTTGGCTTTTTTTGGCGGTGAAAAACGGCACTTTGAATGCAAATTTCTGGCGTTCAGAAAAAAGCCCACTGCTCATTAAAGCTAAAAAACGTCCATGTGTGCATGGACACATAGGCTAACATAGAGTGGAGTTTATGGGCTTTTTAAAAAAAATGCCCAAACTCCAATAAACTGCAGTTTATGAGCTTCAGTGTGCATGGAGCCTTAATGCATAAAATAAAAATTGTGTGGTATAACACAAATAAAGTTCATTCAATAGACTTTTATGTTTCCAAAAAGTGCTCAGGTGTGGCGTTGTCTTAATACAAGTGTTCATTCAGTACTCCAGTGACCAACACCCATAAGAAAGTAACTCACCAGATTAAAATGCCTTTCCGTCTCTAGATCGGCATTAAAGACAAACTCCTCCAGATGATAAACTGATCTATTATAGGTTGATCTCCATTTTCCTTCTTCCATAAAGATGCTCATTGCAGAGAAACATAAAAAAAGGGGGAACCCAATAGTGTAATTGCATAAATAAAAAGTACTTTATTCAAATAAAAACTCACAAAATTGCAACTGAAACATTGCACAGAACCGCTGAGAACCTCTCATAGCTGCTAACATAGCAACGCTACACTGCCGCTCGGTATAGATAAATAGCTATAGGATCTCGGCTCTGGATGACAGACGGTGCACTCCATCTGCTAGGCCACACCCCAACGCGGTCCGTCTAGAAAAGACTTTCTCAAATTAAATATAGTGCATACATACATTGGTGGGAAATGATGAAGGTGGTGCTGCTGTGTGAGTTAAGTGATGATTCTCTGTAGGAACTATTTTCATTCTTTGCCAGGTGTTCTAGGGTCCATAATGGGGCAGTTCCATCAATGAACAATCCTTTCCGCTGTCCTAATTTTTATTTTATTTTTTTAATCAGCCACTTGTTAATTTTTTTTTTTTTTTTACTAAATGTAGCTCGTCACTCAAATGAGAAAGGAGAACAAAGGTAGAACTTGAAGAAGCCACATTGTCTGTGCTATAATGTGATCTGCCTCTTATTTATAAAAAAAATTTGCTCTGCAGATGACTTTAGCATTCGCAGAGGCACAATGAATGATTGCTGCATTGTTTGTAATAGGATTATCTCCTGTGATCATTAGCCCCATCTAGTGCCCATAATGCAATACATTCCTGAAATACCTTAAAGTGGAGTTCCACCCACTTCCGCTTTAAGTACTGTTGACCCCCTCACATGCCAAATGTGGCATACCCAGTTTTGACAGGCTCCCAACTTCTCCCCTGGCGCTACGGCGCAGAGTGGAAGTTCACTTCTCCCCCCCTCACTCCCTGCAATATTCTGGGGGCACTGGTGCATGCTCACTCCTGAGCTCTTATGGACACATAGAGCTGCGGCTCTGCACCCGCATCCCCCCGCTTTCTCCTCATTGGCTCACTGGTGTCCTCAGCTAATGGGGAGAGGCAGTCCCGGGACAGTCGAGGCTCTCAAGCACATCGCTGGATCAAGAGGGGGCTCAAGTGAGTATTAAGATGGGGCTTTGGGGGGTGTATCACACAGAAGGTATCCTATAGAATGCATGAAGGTAGAAAACCTTCAGCCTTTACAATCACTGTAATCATAATGCAGTACTAACGTGAAAGTCAAAATGGAACTTCCGCTTTTCCGGTTCCTCCCCCCCTCTGGTGTCACATTTGGCACCTTTCAGGGGGAGAAGAGAGCTGATACCTGTCTAATACAGGTATTTTGCTCCCACTTCCGGGCATAGATACCAGAGCCACCCGCGGGTATCTACGCCACTTCCGGGCATAGATACCAGAGCCACCCGTGGGTATCTACGCCACTTCTGGCCCCTTCTCTGTACCCCCCGCTGTCTTCTGGGAGACACACAGGTCCCAGAAGACAGCAGGGACCAGTGGGATAACGCATGAGCCGCTTATGCGCAGTATCCAGTCACAGAGCCGGAGTCCGTGGCCCCGGAAGGAAGAGGGGCGAAGATGAATGCGGCCACCAGTGGGGACATCACGGGCTTCGTTTGCAGGTAAGCGCCACATAATGGACAAGTATGCGATGCATACTGGCTCATTTTGCTTTTACTTTGCAGGGGAAAAATAAGTAAAACCCATCAGGGTTTACTTCTTTTTTAAGGCCACTAGATGGCGCCGATAATCATATTACAAGAAAATATGGCAAACATTCGTTGTTTGCTTAGTACATCTCCATGGCAGAGATCCCATAGATTTGCAAGTCTGCATTCACTATTGTTGCAATTTGAGTGTTTGCTTTAAAAACATGTTTGCTAAGCAATTATTTATTTTACGATAGTTTCTGTGTGTTCCTGTATCGCAGAGATATGCAATTAGGGGACCTCCAGCTGTTGCAAAACTACAAGTCCCATCATGCCTCTGTCTCTGGGTGTCATGCTTGTGGCTGTCAGAGTCTTGCTATGCCTCATGGGAGTTGTAGTTTTGCAACAGCTGGAGGTCCGCTAATTGCATATCCCTGCTGTATCCTATGGAAGTTTTCCAAATCTAGCTCCCCAGCTTTGGGTTTTTTAGGGGTTCCAATAGGAGCAGTGAACCTGTGCTCAGCACATGCAGGGAACTGCGGCAGGTTCACGTTGATAATTGGTTGCCCCACCAGCAGCATATACTTGCCTTGACTTTTATTCCTTGCTGCTCTGTCCAGTTACCAGGGATAAGGAGAACAAGCCCCCCGTGACCCACAGCAACTGATCTGATCATCTTTCAGTTTGTTACTGCATCTTGCACATTACTGCAGCTCTTTGCACCACCTTATTAAATAAGCACTCCTGCACTTATGTACTTAATAGTCGGTTAATGCCAAGGCTCCCCGGTGTTTCCTCTTTGTGAGAGATGAAATGTGATTACACTGAATAAAGTTCCCAGGGCTCTCACTGTTCTCAGATTACACACAGAGACGCTTGCAGGTGGCGCATTAAGAGCTAATAACACCCGTTTCATGTATTTTCATGTCTCGGTCATTATATCTGATTGCACTAATGCATAACTATATAATAAAGGATAAGTGTAGATTTATTAAAAAGCGCAAGCGTGCTATAGGGAGCCAGTATAATGGCAAGTCATAAAATAACAATTCCTATCTGCAGAGGTCTGATGAGTATAGGATGGGAAAGGGGAAGGAGGTCACGTTTTCTGTGTCATTTTGGCTCATAAAGAAAAATGGGCAGCTTGAGTTGGCTGATCATCCTTACTAATACTTCATAGAGCTCCAGAGGGTGTAAATTAATATTCCAGTCTTCTAAAGGCTGTGCAGTTGTAAAAGGGGATCCCTGCTAACAAAAGGAACCAAATGTTGGGTTGTAAGTGCCTAATCTTCTTATAGTGCATTGTATTTTATATTGTAAAGTGATGTTCATATCTGTTGGTGCTATATAAATCCTGTATAAAAATTATAAATTTTGCCTACCGCAGAGGCAGTATCTTTGTATAACCGCACACTTACCAACTGAATGTGCATTTACTTTGGTTCGACATTTACTTTTTTTTGTGGTGTTTGGGCTCAGTTTACACTGCCGCGGTCTCGCCAAGCGACTTCCTGGCGAATTGAGTACTACTTAATGCGGCTTTGAAGAGACTTTTGGCAAAGCCCTGGGAAATCTATATGTAATGTGGGATCCAAATCGCATTAATATATAAATGAGGATCCAACTTATGCCATTAAATGCTTTAAGAAACGCCCCACGTCCATTTACTGCGGCAGGGCAGCCCTTTAGTGCAAAATCACGATTTTTGTCTTCTGCTCTCGTACGAGTGCGTGCCACCAGAGCCCTGCTTCTGCTGTGATTGGGACACAGAGGGAGCTAATTGGTGCAACTGCTGGGAATCATCGTTCGTAGAGAGGCAGAACGGCGGTCTGCCTATGTAAACAAGGCAGACCGCTGTTCTGCCAGAGAGGAAAATGGAGATCTCATGTTTTTGCTAAGCAGAAATCTCTGTTTTCCTTTAATCAAAGCACTTCCTGTACAGTTAGAAAGCACACATAGGGAACACATTTAACCCTTTGATTGCCCCTGATGTTAACCCCCTCCCTGCCGGTGTCATTTATACAGTGTCAGTGCAATTGTTTTTAGCACTGATCACTGTATTGGTGTCACTTAGCATCCAATTTGTCTGCTGCAATGTCACAGTCCCGCTAAAAATCGCTGATCGCCGCCATTACTTGTAAAAAATAATGAAAGGTCCCTAAATCTATCCCATAGTTTGTAGACACTGTAACTTTTGCGCAAATCAATCGGTATACGCTGGTTGGGATTTATTTTACCAAAAATATGTAGCAGAATACATATTGGCATAAATTCTATTTTTTTTTATTGGAAATGTTTTATAGTAGAAATCTACAAATCTATTGTTTATAGCGCAAAAAATAAAAACCGCAGAGGTGATCAAGTACCACCGAAAGAAAGCTCTATTTGTGGGAAAAATACATTTTGGGTACAGCGTCGCACAACCGCTCAATTGTCAGTTAAAGTGCCGTATCACAAAAAATGGCCTGATCAGGAAGGTGGTAAAAACCTTCCGGAGCTGAAGTGGTTAAAGTCTATGAGCACAAGTCAGATAGAAGTCACCTTGAAGTAGTATAGGAACCTTTTCTAAAGTCGGAGCGACTTCATTAGTGCTAATTAAGACTTCTCTCATTGACTAACATGGGATTTTACATGCCGCGCAACTTGGGGTCTCACAAGCCGGATCCTAAGTCCCGGTGGTGTGAACCGAGCCTTAGTGTGGTTCTAATGTAATATTTATTTCCAAATAAACATATGTTCCCTTGGTTGTAGATTTGGAGGTGGACCTGCTGTCAATCATCTTTATGTTTGCCACACCTGCCAGATCGAACAAGACAAAATTGAAAAGAGGAGGAAGATGGAACTGGAAACTTTCATTCGGGTAAATGGAATCTTCTGTCTCTCCTTCTGTGTTTCTTTGTAAAAACTGGATCAAAAAGATCTGCTCATAGCAATCCGGTTCCTAGTTTCTTTTCCAAATGATTCAAGGATGAAAACAAATTGTTTCTCCCTCTTAAGCTGACAATACACTAGTAGATTTTTGAACAAATGTTTGTACAAACATTCAAACAAAAATTCCCCGTACACTTGATGAACATCATACAAAAATTGAATTTGCTTTTAACATTCAATTTGGAATGAATCGACTTTCTAAACAATCACTATCAAAAAATTTCTATCCTGCTCCTTCCAATTTAGGCCGGCCATAGACAGAGCAAATTTCTTGGTTGCAGGAAAGAAATTTGCTAATTTTCCCATCAAAACCAACAGTGTTGACAGGGGAATCCCTCCTGCGTGTTGACAGGGGAATCCCTCCTGCTGAGCCATTGTGTTCTCCTGTCGGGGGAAGCCTTCCCCACCAGGAGAAGACTGTCATTAATGGTAGCTATAGCAGCCGCCAGCAATAATCAGATGTCATATCCCGCTGGTTGTACCCAAGTTGATCGATCGATTTGAACGGTCTATGGCCAGCTTGAGTCTGCGGGCTTAACAAAAAAAAATCCAGTAAATTCCTCAATCCACGCTATACAGTGTGGACAAACAAAACTCCTGCTGCTCCTTCCACTGTGCAGCCTGAACAGTGTCTGCATCTGATTGTATTGCGTTGTCCAGCCAAAAGTTTCCCATCTGGCAATTTTTCAGGCAGGAAGGGGCCGACAGGGCTGCTCATGTACCAAATTTCAAATTTCAGCCGATTCATCAAAAAACAGAAAATTCATATAGTTTATAGCAAGCTTAACCCTACCCTTCCCCTTTTTCTATTTCTTACCTCCATTGGCTTAGAGCGCTGATCTGATGTCGATCAGCAGACCTTTTTGGATCCTGCCCCTTCAACAGAAGCTGGACCGGCTGCCATACACATGGGTCAAATGTCAGCCAGTTTCTATTGAACCGACCAATACCACCCAATATTCTGCCCGTGTGTACGAGGCTTAAGTTATTATCAGCCCGCTCTCTTTCTTTTTGTGACTTCCAACTTTCCCGGCACAGCAGCTAAGACCCCAGTGATTGTTTAATTTGTATTTTTTAGCCAGCCATAGATGATTTGAAACGTGTCTGGTTAAGCAGGGATCGAACTATCTATGGGCACCCTGATTTTTCCTTAAGTTGATCAATCGATCGACTTGGGTAGGATCAGCATGTCTGATCTTTACATGAGATTATTGCCAGCGTCTATAGCCGCAATAGCAATAATTACGGTCTTCTCCCTGCGGGGGTGGCTTCTCCTGCCCCCCCCCCCCACGGGAGAACACAATGGCTCCTTGGGAGGGATTCCCCCATCAGCTGTTGATTGGGGAATCGAGCAGTTTTGTTTCCTGCAACCTGTAGTTTTGGGAAAGAAAGTCACATTATCTATGGGCCTGCCTTAGACTGTGAGGTTGTATTTCCACCATTTGCTTTCATTTTGAGTAATTACAGCTTTCTAAGCTTTAAGATCATTTTATTGTACTGCTGATGGGCGCTATAATCCTTTAAGAGCTTAATGTCTTTGTTTCCTCAGCTAAACAAGGCTTTTCAAGAAGAGGACTCCCTGGCTGTTATCTACTGTATTAGCATGCAGTGGTTCAGAGAATGGGAAGGCTTTGTGAAGGGCAAGGACGTTGGTATGTACAGTTCTTTTGTTGGTCATTTTAAAAGGTCAGTCGGCCTACCCAGACACTGTTAGATTCTGGGGGTTAATTCCACACTGGCTCCTTCTGTTATATACCCCATTGTTGGGATCTCTCCACCTGATACGGCCATTACGATCTCTCATTTCTCTTTTGATTCAATTTGCATCACCAAGAATTCATCAGGAGAGATACGACTCCATGGTGGTGCAGGCAAAAGCAGAAACATCAGTTGAAAACTCTCCCCATTTAAAATGCATAATAAACAAGAGACTCCTGCATAGGGGTGCACCGAATGAAAATGAAGGATGCACTAGGCGAAAGCTGAAAATTTAGTTTTTAAAAAATATTTATATTTTTTATATACAATTGTATTATATTCGACTTTTTAATTAATATCATCAATTTTAAATTAATATGAATTTATTGTTGGCCATTATAGGCACCTTTTAGTGCACAAAAAGCTCAAGAAAAATTCAGTCTCTAACCATCTCTTGTATTATGTCCTCAGTCTCTAACCATCTGATACAGGAGAAGGACAGAGACTGCAGACATAGTACATGAGAAGGACAGAGACTGCAGACATAGTACATGAGATGGGCAGAGACTACAGACATAGTACAGGAGATGGGCAGAGACTACAGACATAGTACAGGAGATGGGCAGAGACTGCAGACCTAGTATAGGAGATGGGCAGAGACTGCAGACCTAGTACAGGAGATGGGCAGAGACTGCAGACTTAGTACAGGAGATGGGCAGAGACTGCAGACCTAGTACAGGAGATGGGCAGAGACTGCAGACCTAGTACAGGAGATGGGCAGAGACTGCAGACCTAGTACAGGAGATGGGCAGAGACTGCAGACCTAGTACAGGAGATGGGCAGAGACTGCAGACCTAGTACAGGAGATGGGCAGAGACTGCAGACCTAGTACAGGAGATGGGCAGAGACTGCAGACCTAGTACAGGAGATCAATGCAGACTCACCAGTGCCCGTCGGATGCAGCCCGCCGGCGCCCGTCGGATGCAGCCCGCCGGCGCCCGTCGGATGCAGCCCGCCGGCGCCCGTCGGATGCAGCCCGCCGGCGCCCGTCGGATGCAGCCTCACCAGTCCCCCGATCAAAGCGGCAATCTCTGTGTCTTGGAGCTGTGAATTGAATTGCCCAGGCCACAGTAACAGTGTCCTTCTGTGATCACATCACGCTGATTCAATGTCCTGCCAGTGTGCCGTCTGTCACAGGAGGTGGGACATTGTTACTGCGGCCCATGCAATTCAGCTCCATGAGTTGTGCCCCGTCCAGGCCCTGCCCCATTTTCAGCTCCATTATCGGCAATATTTTCCTTTGGGCAATGTGCCAAAAACACAATTTTCGGCAGTTTATTTTTGGCCGCCGAAATTTCGGTGCATCCCCAGACTTGCACTCACCACAAGATATACAGTGTATCCACAGTACACTCTTTAGTATTGATTCATGAAAATATGCATAATGCCAAGCACTTTGCTTTTAACCTGTTAGTGCAGGATGGATTCTGTATTCGCACCAGGCTGTGATATGGCAGATACAATTGATCATTTCGCTAATGGAGAGTGTGAAAATTCTTTTCAATTCTCTGCTATGTAATGCAGGAATCTTTTTCCCACCTCCAAGATGGTTTCTTGGTAGATTGTTAGGATGCCACTTGCTCATAGCCAATGAATTTGCGGGTCAAAGAGAAAGTCTGCACATGTGACTATTAAAGCCAATGCATTTTGGAGAGATGCAAATTCCTTCTATCAGGGGTAGACATACAAGGATTCCAGTTTTCTTTTTATTCCAGAAACCTTTGTACGTCTAGTCTTGATGGAGCACAGTATCTTTCCGAAATGCATTGACTGACAGCTACAAGAGGCTTTCATGCATATACTGTATGCATATATTGGGACCCAAGAACACACTGGCAGGAGTGAGCAGCAGAGGATTGTAAGGACCCTCTGGGCAAAAAGTAGTTTTCTTTTTTTTTTTTTTTCGTTGATGGATACGAAGTATACTGTGGATACACTATATTTTATGACCAGCACAGAAGTCTCTTGTTTTTTTTTTAAACAGAAAGAGAGTCTCTTGTTGTTTAATTGGTTACATGAGATACATAGCGGGATCTGTGACTTGACTGCAGCAACTGCCACTTTATGCCAAAATTTGTTTTTTTCTTTTTTTTTTACTATGAACCCATCTGAATTTTCAATATGTGGAAGCAGCAAACAAGTACTGGGTTAGTGCTGGTTTTTCTTATTAGAAAGCTCCACATCTCATACACACACCTCTGTCCTAATTTTGATACATGTATGTGGTGAACAAGAATGAGCTCAGGCGTGTTCGCAAACAGCATGTGCAGAGCCCGCCAGGAAGTCGGCACTGCGCTGCGCTAATCACAAGCAGTGAGACATTGTCCCGATGCGCAGCTGCAGAGATCGGGAATTGTCTCACTGCCTGTGATTAGCGTTCCCCAGCGCTCTGCATGTGCTGTTTGCGAACACACCTGAGCTCATCCTTAGTGGTGGACAATGGAGTCTGCAATGGGCATGTTCCACTTTTTGTTGTCAGGAGACCCACCCTAAGAAATAACATGTGGCGGATGTAAACGGCAGTGTTCATATTCAGCAAGTATGAAAAAATGGTGGAAACTGCATGTTAATCAAAAAATTTTAATGTGGCCGCTGTTTAGGATACACCGTGCTGAAGCAAACTAATTATCATTCTGTAAGAGCCGGTTCACATAGGGGCAACTTGTCAGGCGACTTAGCCACCTGACAAGTCACGCTCCGTTCTGTACAATGGAACCGTTCTAATGGGAGCGACTCAAGACGCTCCGACTTAGAAAAAGGTTCCTGTACTACTTTGGTAGCGACTTTCCATGACTTGCATTGACTTCTATATAGAAGTCGTTTTGCAAGTCGCTGCTGAAGTCGTGTGCAGGTCGCCTCACATAGTCGGCCTGCAAGTCGTGTCGCCCCTGTGTGAACCAGCCTTTAGTTTCATGTATACTTTAATATCGGTAGCATGATTCAAATGTGTGTTGTCTTCTGCAGATCCTCCTGGAGGAATCGATAATTCTAAAATTGCAGTCAATAAGTGTGGACATATAACCCTGAAACAAGGTAAGCAGTGTTTAACGGTGGAAGTCTGAGGCAGGTGGTTTCTCAGGAAAGCTGCAGATGATAAGCCAGAAGGGGGACATTTAATAAAGTCCACTTTAATGAATGAATCTATTATAAAACCATTTCATTTGAGGTTAAAGCAGAAGTAAAGGCACAAATTCTTATTGTAGTTTCAACCTGTCCGACACCTGATTGTTTCCTTGCTAATGCCGGCATCTCAACCCAACCAGTGGACAATACGGGATGGCGTCAATCGTGTTCCTACATGGGACTGCGGTCATCTTGGTACACTGGCATTGTGCCAGAGTGTAGTCCTGAGTTTTGCGTGCCTACCTCTGTGCACATTTCGCAGAGGATTGCCAATAAGCAGGTAAAAATGTACAGTGAGGGAAGAACGTATTTGATTCCCTGCTGATTTTGTATGTTTGCCCACTGACAAAGAAATTATTAGTCTATACTTTTAATGGTAGGTTTATTTTAACAGTGAGAGACAGAATAACAGAAATATCCTGAAAAACGCATTTCAAAAAAGTTATAAATTGATTTGCATTTTAATGAGTGATATAAGTATTTGATCCCCTATCAATGAGCCAGATTTCTGGCTCCCAGCTGTCTTCTATACAGGTAGTGAGCTGAGATTAGGAGCACTCCCTTGAAGGGAGTGCTCCTAATCTCAGCTAGTTACCTGTATAAGAAGACACCTGTCCACAGAAGCAATCAGTCAATCAGATTCCAATCTCTCCACCATGGTCAAAACCAAAGAGCTGTCCAAGGATCTCTGGGACAAAATTGTAGACCTACACAAGGCTGGAATGGGCTACAAGACCATCGCCAAGCAGCTTGGTGAGGGGGTGACAACAGTAGGTGCGATTATTCGCAAATGGAAGAAACACAAATAACTGTCAATCTCCCTCGTTCTGGGGCTCCATGCAAGATCTCACCTCGTGGAGTTTCAGTGGTCATGAGAACAGAGCGGAATCAGCCCAGAACTACACGGGAGAATCTTGTCATTGATTTCAAGGCAGCTGGGCCCATAGTCACCAAGAAAACAATTGGTAACACACTACGCTGTGAAGGACTGAAACGCTGCAGCGCCAGCAAGGTCCCCCTGCTCATGAAAGCACATGTACAGGCCCATGTGAAGTTTTCTAATGAACATTTGAATGATTTAGAGGAGAACTGGGTGAAAGTGTTTTGGTCAGATGAGACCAAAATCGAGCTCTTTGGCATCAACTCGCTGTGTTTGGAGGAGGAGGAAATGCTGCCTATGACCCCAAGAACACCATTCCCACCGTCAAACATGGAGGTGGAAACATTATGCTTTTAGGGGTGTTTTTCTAGTAAGGGGACAGGACAACTTCACCGCATCAAAGGGATGATGGACGGGGCCATGTACCGTTGAATCTTTGGTGAGAACCTCCTTCCCTTAGCCAGGTCGTGAAAAATGGGTCATGGATGGGTATTCCAGCATGACAACAACCCAAAACACACGCCAAGGCAGCAAAGAAGTGGCTCGAAAAGAAGCACATTAAGGTCCTAGAGTGGCCTAGCCAGTCTCCAGACCTTAATCCCATAAAAAATATGTGGAGGGAGCTGAAAGTTCAAATTATCAAATGTCAGCCTCGAAAACCTTAATGACTTGGAGAGGATCTGCAAAGAGGAGTGGGACAAAATGCCTCTTGAGATCTGTGCAAACCTGATGGCCAACTACAAGAAACTTCTGACCTCTGTGATTGCCAATAAGGGTTTTGCCACCAAGTACTAAGTCATGTTTTGTAATATAAAAAATGGTGTAGCGCTAATAGGAACTGTGTGATAGTCCAACATGAGCTTTCAGTGTATTGAATAGATTATACATCAACTTCACTTAAAAGTCCATAGTAACAGAAATTCATCTTGAAAAATCCACTTGTAAGGACACTGCCACCATCACCCAAACACACTGCCTCTTACCCTTGGGTAGATTAAACAAGCCTAGGTATTTTTTTCAGTAACCGCTCCTCAGCAGCATGGGGATAAAAAACTGCAGCTTCTTCCGATAGATACCAGCAAGCCTAGATGCCTCTCAATATCAACTCCACAACCGCATGGAAAGGAGTATAACAGCTCCTCCGCCACATGTAGTACCCAATAGAGAGAAAAAACACTTCATAGTGCAGATATCCTAATCATCTTTTTATTGAAGAGCTTAAAAGTGGTTACACTCACATTTCAGTAGTTAATAACAGCCAAGCAGAGCATTTCCAACCAGCAAAATGGCCGCTGTGTTCCAGCACACAAGTCGCATCACACGTCACCGGCTCCATCCTACGCTTTTCGTCATCACTGACATCATGTTTTGCAAAGGGGTCAAATACTTCTTTCACTCGTTAAAATGCAAATCTCTTTATAATTTTTTTGAATTGCGTTTTTCTGGATATTTTTGTTATTCTGTCTCTCACTGTTAAAATAAACCTACCATTAAAATCACAGACTGATCGTTTCTTTGTCAGTGGGCAACAGTACAAAATCACCAGGGGGTCAAATACTTTTTTCCCTCACAGTACTTTATTGTAGAAGAGACATTGCATGTCTCTTCTCCAAAAAAATGCCTGCCTGTTCGCATTTTTTTTTTTTTTTTTACATTTACTTCCTCTCTAATATCAGACCTGGAAATGAGTGGGTCATGGAGAAATATTATAAACACTGATGAAGAATGACTGCCAGTGAGTGTAGACATTTGCTGAGACATGCACGTAAATCTGAAAGACCGATGGCTACCTGGAATTTGTAGTTTTGTACTTTTAAAAAATGGGGAGTTGGTAAATCACTGTGTGAAGCCAGCACTTTTACCCTCCTTTAAAGCAGAGCTCTGGTCTTTTTTTTTTTTTAAATAACCCCTGTGATATTCGCAGCTAATGCGATCTAAATCAACATATGCTGCAAATGAAAACGTTTGCTGTCTTATGGGGTTTTTTTTGTCCCCATTGTCCCCTCAGGATCCAGTAAGCGTCCATCCTTGGTGTGGGCATCTGAAGCCCTCTTGGAGTTTCTTCAGGGAAATGGTACTGTTGGGTACCTAGCATGCACCTCCAGATCTCTCGCCTGCGCATTGTGAACAAAGTGCGGTGCACTCAATGTATTGCAGGTTGCCATAACAAAGGCAGTGTCAGAGTAAGTTCCCACCCCGTTGTTATTGCAACCTGTCAATCAAGGATGCCCATTGACTTCTTGGGTTGATAACACCAATATCCCAGGAGTAAACGGGCGGCAGCTGCGAAGTACAGTGGAAATGGACATATTTATGCCCCTTAAAGGGTAATCTGCCTAAAAAACAAAACTTAATGCCATTGGAATCAGCAACACGAGGGCCGTAGTTAAAAAATAGGCTTGAGATCCGCTTTAAAGCATAAAAAAATAAATCCAAACTGCTAGAGAATAACATTAATACTTTTTTCCAGAGCTGTTGTCTCCAGCTGAATCTTCACATCTGACACTTCCAGGTGTGTCGTTCTCCTGGTCCCCCACCACATGCTGTGGATCCATCTGCTGGCCCCTACAGGGCATTGCACTGACGTTGCAGCCAGTGGATTGAAGCAGTGTGCGGTGTAGGGTGCAGGCATCCAAAACATCTGGGAGGGTCAGATGTAAGGATTCTGCCAGATGCCATAGCTCTTGGACTGTCAGAGGTTATAACTATTGGATCCGAGGGCAGATCTTGCACCATTGCATTGGGTTAATGGCAACGCATAATTCACATACTAGCGCATTGTAGTGCTATTCATTTTCAAGAAAACCCTCTTGCATTGCACCATAATATATGATAATGTACTACATCGCTGTGGGGTGTGCTGTGTTACCAAACATTATGCAGGTCCGATTTTTGGGGCATTTGTAGCCCATATATTTAATATTTATTTGCATTTTCATAAATGCAAAAAATACAGGCACATAATTGTAGCACACAAAAATCAGAAATGGTATCCAAAATATCTCTAGGATATATCTATAATCACATATAGTAAAGCAAGGAGTCCATTTAAATGCGTGAGCAAACCTAATGCAGCATACCCCATGTGCATTGTTACGGATCACTGTTGTGTGAATTACATGTTTTACATGTTTTTTTTTTTTTCCTCTGAAATAAAAAAAATATATATTTCTAGACTTTTTTATTATTAGTTTTGGATAGAAGGAAGATTTAGAACTTTCCACTGGTGAGATTTTCACATTTACTTCCTGCATGGCCACCAGGACAGGAAGTGATGAGTGACCCACCACCCTTAGCAGAGATAGCAACAGATTCCTGAGGTTCTAAACCTTCCTCCATCTATCCAATGCTTAATAGTGCCTATTTTAGATGCAACTAAACTCGATTTCTAAACATGCCCATCCAGGAGCAGATTCTGGACAGATCTCGGAAGAAACCTGGAACTTCCTTCAGTCCATCTATGGCGGGGGACCTGAAATTACGTTGAGACAAAGCGTCGCAATTACTGAATCAGAAGTGGGCCAATCGGAGGAAAAGATTGATGTGGAGACGCGGAATGTATAATTATTTATCGGCACTGCCATTATAAAGTTGAAGTCACTTTTTTTTTTTTCTTTATTTTTTTTTTTTTACTTTACTTTTTTCTGTATAAATCATTCCTTTTTGTTAGATTCATGACATTAGAGGGCATTTTTGTTGGCTGTGATTTTAAATGTCCTATTTATGTTTTGTTTTGTTTTTTTTTTTGTTTTTTTAGGGGAAGATGATCATTTTAATTTGTATGATCTATATAAATGTAATGAGCTATTTTCGTTCAATCCTGCCACTGTAAATAACATGTAAATTGAAAGCTGTGTGTTGGGCTGCAAGGGACACATTCCTTGTACTGCACTGGTATGACCCAACTGCCATGCCTTGTGAGTTTGGCTAACAGGAGTTTCTTGTATCTCTCCTGCAACTCCCTTCTGCTGGGGATGCTATATAAACACTGGAAGGAAAGTAGACGTTTTGCCCATAGTATTACTTTTGTAACCTGTATTCAGTACGATCCGAGGTATCCACTACTAGAGGGTGCAGTATTCCTCCAAATTCATTTGTCTGTTCAAAATCTGAGTACTTGTTTCAAGTGCAGACATAATGGTAACCTTTTGGTGCCAATAAATTCTTATTTGACCCAATATTCAAAGATAGCATGTATGGGGAACTGTTGTTTTATAGTGCAGCCTTTCTGAACCTTTTTAGTATGGAGGAACCCCTGAGATATTTTTCAGGTCTTGGGGAACCCCTACCAATAATTATATCTACAGTTCACAGTACATTATTGTTAGTGGTCAGAAGTATGCTTCCCTTACATTGGTGGTCCGCAGGAAGAATGCTTCCCTTATGTTGGTGGTTGGGGTGGAAGGATGCTCCTCTTACATTGCTGGTCAGTGGTTAAGAATCCTCCCCTTACATTGTTGGGTTAGTGGGAAGCATGCTCCCCTTACATTGGTGGTCAGTGGGAAGCATGCTCCCCTTACATTGATGGTCAGTGGGAAGAATGCTCCCTTTACATTGGTGGTCAGTGGGAAGCATGCTCCCCCTTACATTGATGGTCAGTGGGAAGAATGCTCCCCTTACATTGTTATTTGGTGGGAAGAATCCTCTCATTACATTGGTTGGTGGTGGAAGAATGGATCCCTTACATTGGTGATTAGTTGGAAGAATGCTTCCTTTACATCGGTGGCTGGGGTGGAAGAATGCTCCTCTTACATTGGTGGTCAGTGGGAAGAATTTCCCAGATAGCTAAAAAGATCATTGGTGTCAGTGCTTCATTGTTAGATAGATTTTGCTAACTCTTCAAATAACTCCTGGCAACCTCTGGAGGGACCATAGGGTTCCCCAGGACTCTAGTTGAGAAAGGCTGTTATAGAGCTTATGTTTCAGCATGCAACAGTAATTATCAATCCTAGAGTAGAGAAGTGCCAGATTTCTGTTGCTGTCTGTGTTTCCCAGTGGGGAGAATTTGCCTAACTCCTTGCCTGGGGGTACAGCAGTCACCAGGACAGGAAATCAGGATTCTTTCAGACAGGCAGTAAAGCTTACCTCTCTTCAGATCCCTTTTCAGAGGACAGTGTAGCAGAAACAGGACAGGCATGTTCTGGAGGCGCTTTGAGCAGCAATTTTACATAATGTTACTGGGCCACTACTGCGAGGCAACTGTTTTGGCTCACGGTTGGCGAGGAGCCCCATTGTTCTTATTGGCGAGCTTAACAGGTGGTGCTACCTGTCAAACTCTTCAGCCCGAATTAAAAATGTTCTGGCCATGAAGCAAAGTGGCACAGCCAAGGCATGTATAGAGCCCTGTCAAGCTGTAATGTTAGAATTCAGCTGGGTGGCCAGTGGGGTGGTAAAGACGCAGATTAGCCACCTGTTTTTACCTCTGTCCATGTGAAAGAGCCCTTAGGGAAAATCGCTGCATAGGGAACACTTTTTGCAAAAATGCCCGATCAAAGTATTTTTTTGCCCCATTCCAAAACAAAACATTTTGGTGGTCAACCAAAGCCAACCAAAGCTTTTTTTACCAACTCAACCCCTAACTCCAAATCTTCAAACTAATCTGTAAGAATAAAGCTGTAGTGTTCGTACTTTCACTGATGATGCACCAAAATGATCTTGCACTAAAACAAACCTACGCTCTTGTACAGTGGTCTCCAAACTGGGCCCCGGGGGCCGGATGCAGCCTTTTGCGGCCCTTGGAGCACAATGCCTTCCACTGATGCAAGACACCATTCTGCCAACTGACTGAAACCAATGATGGGGCACCATTTTTCGTACTGACACCAACAATGGGGCACTATTCTACCCAATGATACCAATGATGATGTTATTGTGGAAGGCACTTATCCCCCCCCCCCCCCATACCAAATTTGTCAATGTTTACTCCCACTGATGCCAGGAAAATGTTCAACCTCGCTGGCCACAGTCTAGCGCCCTTAAAGTCTGAAGGGCAATAAAAATGGTAATTTGTTTAGGTTTGGAGACCCCTGCTACTTTCGGTGACAAAATATAAATATTGTCTGTTAGATGAAATTTTCCAAGACATTTGTTGCAAGAAATCTATGCAGAAACGTCTGGTTATACAGCACCCAGTAGTAGTGCAATCTCTGTAGAAACATATTGTGAAGCAGAGACACGTTTGGCTTTCAGGTGCTTTCTTATGCTAGTCAGACATGACTGTATTTCCCCCATTCATTCTAAACAGTGTGAAAGGAGCAAATACACCCTTCCTACTATTTTATTCAGACAGCCACAGCACATGTGGCTGTCTGAATACCCGAACAGGAACTGATAACAGTCACTGCTTGCCTGACAATTTTATACTCTTCCGATTCTTCAGTCGACTTTTGTGGAGCCGGGTTGTGTCAACAAGGTCACCCTATAGCTTTTATTTCTGTTGATTCATCTGGAATTGCCTGAAAGTCAAGCTGTGATTGGCCAGCATTAGACTGTGTCACATTAATGCTGTGTGATGATTGGCTAGCAAATATATGAAGGGGAGTGAGACCCTCAGCCACTCAGTGTTGGATGAAGTTCTGTAATGTTTTGATTCAGCGTACCATAGACTGCACCTTATTGGCAAACATGAAACAATGGGCTTGATTTACTAAAACTGGAGAGCAAAATCTGGTCCAGCTCTGCATAGAAACCAATCGGCTTCCCGGTTTAAGCCCTGGTTCATATTGATGCTACTTTGAAAGTAGCAAGGTCAGCGCAATTTCAGGTGCTACTTGCATACACAGGCTTCATACACAGATGTCTATTGAAGTAGCACCTGAAATCGGCAAAAGTAGTGCAGGAACTACTTTTGCAAATCGGTGCGGCGCCACGAAATCGGTGTCGCACCGATTGCAACAGTGCCATTGCCGACAATAGGCTGTGACTTGTCATGCGATTTGAACGGTCAAATCGATCCAATGTGAATGAGGGCTCATTGTCAAAGCTTAAGGCTCCATGCACACTGAAGCGCAAAAAAGCTTTTTCTGGACGCCAGATTACTGGCAGAAAAAGCTGGTTGAAAAATGTGCTTTCAACAGCATTTTGTACTAGCGTTTATGGGCGTTTTTAATAAAAATACACCGAGGACACTCCAAAAATCCCACAATGTATTCCAAACTCCCACAATGCATTGAAAAAATAGAACGCTAATTAACGCGCGTTCATGAGCGTTTATCAGCGTTTAGCTTTTTTTGGCGGTGAAAAACGGCACTTTGAACGCAAATTTCTGGCGTTCAGAAAAAAGCCCATAAACTCCACTGCTCATTAAAGCTAAAAAACTTCCATGTGTGCATAGACACATAGGCTAACAAAAAGTGGAGTTTATGGGCTTTTAAAAAAAAAAAAAAACGCCCAAACTCTGCATGGAGCCTAATTGAACAAGCTGAAGTTAGAAGCTGATTGGCTCCCACACACAGCTGTACCAGATTTTGCACTCTCTGGTTTTAGTAAAACAACCCCAGTGTCAGGTTGCAGCTTTTTTTTTTTTTTTTGGGCATTGCTTCTACTTTCCTCTCCTGTTCTCCTATCAGCCCCTTATCTCTCCCTGTGTCAGGGCTTCAGCCAATCAGCGTCTTGATATCCTAGCTTGGCAAAGTTGGCATTGAGAATGTAGCGATTGTCTGACTGACTTTGGAAACCTTGACTCACTTTAGTGTGCTGTACAAATGAAAAGACACTTTTAAATTGGACACAATGATGGCACACCTCTAATCTCCTCTGCACCTTTTTAAATTGTATTTTTATAAATTGCTGTGGCCCAGGAGGGGTAATTTTATTAATATGTGACTCAGGTGGGAGAATGTTAGGAGGAGCCAATGAAGGAAACGCCAGTTCCTGGTGTCTTTTTTTTTTTTTTTTTTTTTTTTTTTTTAAATGTCTGATTTATGGTAATGCAATGACGCTTGAGCCTGTTGTCTGTTAAGACCTAATTTGTGCATGACATGCCTTAGTGTAGAAGTAGGAAGAAAAATTTATTTTGATAATAATGGTAGAAGATGCTTGTCGTGTTCGATCAGAACTTTCTTAAATGTGAATGTTTCTAATATATATTTATATAGTTAAATTTATTTTTACTGGTGTCTACGATAGATGGATTTTTTTAAATGCTGGTAACCCAGGTGGGCAGGAAATATTGCAAAGCACAGGTTTTTGTAGTCCCGGTCGAAGTTTTAATGGCATTCTCAGTTTTTGGTGGGCTGGGTCCATGATTTGGTAGGTATTGGATGCTGTGTTGTACCCCAACATCTACCAACCCTCAACAGAGCTCAGCTTGTTGGGTAATCTTAAAGGGTATGTCCAGTCATTAACCAGATTTACCCCCAAACCTCCCTCTCCCCCCCTTGATCATATCCCAGCATTACTGCATTCTTTACCTTACTCCTGTTGAGATAAACAGCTTCTTTTTTTTTTTTTTTTTAACCTCTTGTGACATCACCAGACTTGTACAACTGCTACTTGTACAGCAGGGGCACCAGACTTGTACAACAGAGGCAGCTGCTAGGAGCTCAATTCCTAATGAGTAGGCACAACCCAGAACTACATCTCCTAAAGGCTCTTTCACACGGGCGGACCGTATGTCCGTATTTCATCCATCCCTTTTTTTAGCTGAAATACGGACATACATGCATCCCTATGGAATAGCTGGTGTCAGCAGATGAGCATCTGCTGACACCCGATATCGTCTGCCTCCGCTATGGTCCGATTCTGCAGACGGCGGAAAACCCTATTTTTCCATCCGTCTGAAGAGCGATGAACACGGACAGACGGTCCGTGTTCATCCGATCCTCCATTGAGGAGAGCGGAGATCTGACAGGGCGGTCCCTGCACAGTGTGCAGGAACCGCCCTGTCATCCACCGGCAGCAGATCTTCACGTGGCGGATAATTATGGATCCGCCCCGTGTGAAAGAGCCCAAATAGCTTTTTCCTTAGTGGTTGGAAACCCTGTACTACCACTTTTATCTACAGGTAAGCCTATAATAAGGCTTACCTGTAGGTACTGTGAATATCTCCAAAACTTGCACCGTTTAGGAGATATTCACTGTATCTGCTGACGTCATCGGCACATGCGCACTGAAGAAACGGCGCTCTAGTGGCTGTTATTGCCGCTAGCAATTATCCCTGCGTTCTCCCGGCGGGGACGGTTCCCCCCCCACCGGGAGAACACAATGGCTCGGTGGGAGGGATTCTCATGTCAACACTGTGTCCAGCAAATTTCTTTCCTGTAACCAAGTTCTTTGGTAAAGAACTTTCCTAACGTCGCCTAACACCAGTGGTTGCAGGAAGGAACTTCGCTCTGTCTCTAGCCGGCCTTACGCACAATGTATGGCCAGGCTTTTGAGAGTCAAGGCCCGCAGCATGCTTTACTGGGAAAATTCAATGTAAGCATCTGGAGAGGGACAGAGAGAGGTTGGGAGATCGACAGAGTTCTGTAGTCCATTAGACAGGTCTGACAACGCTGGTTGGAATTTTAGAGTAGTAGTTGTCAGCCCCAACAGGAAGTTACAAGCACAATGGATGTCTGGGAGACCAACAGAACGTTTTCCATATTTGCAGTGTTTTAAAGGGATAAAACATTGGAACGTGCATATATTGGAGAGATGTACTAATTTTGTTTTATTTTGCCCTGACGTACACTTTAAAGTGGATTTCCCTGTTTTTTATATATATATATATATATATATATATATATATATATATATATATATATATATATAATGTTACGTTGGTCCAGCTTGGATCAATGTAACTCTGCATATACCATAATTGTCTGATGCCACTGGAAATGATTGAAGTAGACACCATTATTCCAGTATTCTCCACTTGCTTCCGGGTGCCGCACCAAGCAGTTGCCCTGCTGCATTCTGAACACAGAAGGTTGGTTGCTTAGCATGGGTGTCATTCAGAGAATGCTTCCCATTTTCTGAATGAATACAAAATGTTCTCTGATTGAATGAGGTGGAAAGCGCAAACATCCCACCCCCCCCCCCCCAACCTTATCTATTCAGAAAATGCCTTGTATTCATTTAAAACACGCAGAGCATTCTCAAAATGGTGCCTTTGCCAAGCGGCTGACCTCCTGTGTTCACAATACAGCAGGGCAGCCGCTCGGCTTGGGACCCCGGAGCAAGTGAACATCACTGGAGTAGGGGTGACGTTGTGATTTCCAGCTTCAAGTGGCATCAGCCAGGTTGGTGTGTGGTGTATATGCAGTACATAGTTGCAAGCTGGACCAATGTAAGCATGTATATCCATACCTGGAATTCCTCTTTTTAAGGGTGTTTTTCCCTCTATTTCTATGGAGAATCCAGTAGAGGTCGCTAAAAACAAAAATAAAGCATCGTTTGCCCTGCAATGGTATCTTCATAGGAACACATGGAAAACAAAGTAATAGCTCACCTGAAAGGGCCAGCCACAGCTGAGCCAGGGCACGGGAGGTAATGCATGGCACTTAAAAAATAAAAATAAAAAAATCTGGCAGAAGATCAGACCCTATCATACTCAGGCCGAACTGTGTGTAGTTTCTTTTAAAGTGTTACTAAAACCACAACAGTAAAATCAATCTGTATATGCAGTAAAGCATGCTTGTTATACTCTCTGTGGAACCTAAGGGGTTAATACTCTGCAGTGTGTAAAAAGGCTGTTTGATCCTGTCTTCTCTGATCCTCTCCTCAGATCCTCTCCTCCTTCCACTGTCCCCAATATATTTCCTGATAATACAGATCCAGGGGACAGGCTCCACATGCTCAGTTTGATGTGCGTTGCCTAGAGTTTTTTTTTTTTTCTTAGGAGGGTTCATGTGATTAGCACAGGTCCAATTCACACTGTCCAGACAGAGGGTCAGGGGTCCTGCAGCCTCATCAGACAGTCAGAGAAGGAGGAAAACCTCTCCCTCAAGCTTTTACCAGATACTCATAGAAGTCACAAGAATATGTATTGTTGATGAGAAAAAGGAATTTAGCAGTTTTATATTTACTAAAATTGCATGTCCATGTTCTGTGTACTGTGGGAGACCAGATATACTGAATGCAGGGTCCTGGGTTTAGTAACACTTTAAATCTCCACCAAAAATGATTCAAATAATTTCGAGAGGAGGGTAAAGCTGGTACACACAGTTATGCTCATGTAACATAAGAATAACTGCTTTGTAGATCCGGTGCTATCAAATTCCCCATCCACCTCCACCCTTGATGTCATTATTTAAGAAGATTTCCCAAAGAAGTCTATCAGCATTATCCTGTGTGACAGGTTCATAACCAGCAAGGTCAATAGATGAAACTGAGCAGTATATGTGCACACCGAGGTTCCCTGGTGCCATGTATCAGGAGTCATCCACCTCCCTAAGCTAGACAAATCATTTTGAGTTTGTGATAGACAGCACAGTTTGAAATGTACCTGCAAGCACAACTCATTCTTTTCATAAAAAACATTTTTAAAAAGTTCAACGACTGTGGATGTTCGAGGTTCTGTGGTTTCCCAGAGCTGTATTGGAGTAATTGCAATTGTTTGTGGTCAGAAACTTTATTTTTTATCATTAATTTTCATAGTAAATATGCTGTAACATAATCGATTCTGAAATTCCCACAGCTGGATGACATGGAAATCTTCTTGCCACTTTTACTTGGTGACTTTTTTTTTTTTTTTTTGCATTACATTAAACATTTTCTATTATTTCTGTACCCTAGGTAAATATTTCACACCCTGTGCACAATTTTGGAATGTTAGATGGTCTGTGATTAGCGCAAGTGTTTTTAACGGTTTTCTTTTCCTTACAGTGGGAAGTTGGGATTTAAAGCTGAACTCCCATATATAAAACATTTCCAAAAAGAAAATTTGAGGTATAAGTTGTAGAAGTACCCAGACCTGTCTTCATATTGACTTCCTGTTATCTGCTGCACAGCAGAACTCAAACTAAGGCCCCTTTCACACTTATACGACTTGTCCCACATTTTGGGACTGCAAAGTAGCATGACAAGTCGTTCCCCATGATTTCCAATGACAGACATTCATATTAGTACGACTTCAAGTCATTCCGACTTTAAAGTAGTCCCTGCACTACTTTGGTCCAATTTTGATGCCACTTACACAGGCATTCCTTGAAATCGCTGCACAATCGTGCGACTTTGAAGTCGCATAAGTGTGAAAGGGGCATAAGTGAGTTAAGCCGGCCATAGATGGTTTGATTTTTTTTTTTTTTTTCGTGCAACTGCGTGTTGCAGGAAAGAAAATCGCTCGATTCTCCCATCAACACAGTCAGGCTGGGTTCACATATGTGTGAACTGGATGCAGGTTTCCCCACATCCAATTCGCATGACATGCGAGTGTGACTGTCTCTCAATGGAGCCGGTTCACACAGGTCCGTGTGCATGTTTGGGTCCTGTTCAGGTGCAAATTTAGTCCAAAATTTGGACCCGATTTGCACCCGAACCAGTGAACAAGAACGCACCGGATCCATGCTGGGAAAAACGGCCGCACATATGTGAACCCGGCCTCAGTGTTGATGGGGGAATCCCTTCTGTGAAACTATTTTGTTCTCCTGCCAGGAGAACACAATGATTATTGATAGTGACAAGAGCCACTGGCAATAATCACATGAAAAATCCAATGTGGGTTGTATCCAAGTTGATTGATCAACTTGGGTAGTTAGCCTGCCATACATGGTTCGAATCTCGACCGGTCCCTGCTTGAACCAGCTGAGATTCGAACCCTCTATGGCCGGCTTTAGGCTGGATTCACACCTATGCATTTTTAGTGCATTTTGCATTTTGCCCTACAGAACGTGTTCCATAGGAAACCATGTTAAATGGACTAGTGCAAATCTGCAAAATGCAAAAAGCACTAAAACTGCATAGGTGTGAATCCAGCCTTAGAGTGGACAGGCAGTGTTCAGGTTTTAGAATATTCCATAGTGTTGCCAGTCTAGCACTGTGAGCGTGCCAACAGAAGATAAGAACAGAGCAATGATCTAGTGACGATCTTTTTGGAGTTCAGCTTTAAAAATGTGGATTCTGAAAGCATCATGTGTAGCTTTATTATGCATTTTTACAAGTTTCAGAACATTTCCTAAGCAGTTAAGTGATGTGAGTTGTAAATAGCCATAGGGTCCCAGCATGCAATTAAACTCCCTGTAGTACATTTATCAAATGCATCACAAGTGCATGAGTGTGTGGTTTGAATCATTGTACAGTACAGTATGCGTTTTTACCAGAGTTTCCAGATCACAAGCACTGATCGAATAACAGGGGATAGGTCCTGCGCTTGCGGTCTGTGACACAAAAGGGCTTTTTTTTTTTATACAAAAACTGCAGCACAGGTTGAGTTTTTTTCTGTAGCAACCTGCCTTTTTAAAATCTTTTATATGAAGCAGGGAATCTGGTTGCTACTGGGAATTTCCTCACTTTTGTTTCAGTGTTCTGTGCTTCATATTTTGTGAATCAGTCTAGATATATTGAACTGGACATTGGAGTCCTGCTTAGTTTCCTAGCTATTAGGAAAATGACTAGTGCACAACAGAATCGAATAACAGGGACTTGTAGTTGTTATTCCTGTTAACTATGGGACTTTTATTTGATATGCACTCTCAGAAGCTGAGAGACCGCAAGTGAGGCCAGGCAGCTGTTGGATTTCACTTAAGGCTTAAGGATTTAAACCTAAAACTGCAGCGGAATGCACAAGAATGTTGTGCGTCCTTGTTCTCCGTTTCAGGGAGGAATCGGGCCGAATCTTTGCCTGAATTTGGCCCTGAAACTGAGCCAAAGACGCACACCGTTTCTGTGCAAGCCGCTCCGGAGATATGTGAACCGGCTCCATAGAGAGCCAGTGGCATTCTCCTGTAATGCGAATTGGATGCAGAGAAACCTCCGCATCCAATTCGCATAAGTGTGAACCAGCCTAAAGGGTTTGTTAAGGCAGTATATTTTTTTATCTTAATGCCATATAGATCCAGCGATGTTGCAGGAGTGTCTCGGCTGCCCGGGACTCCTCTCCTCATTGGCTGAGAAAATAGCGCTGCACCATTGGCTCCTGCTGCTGTAAATCCAAGTCAGGCAGCCAATGAGGAGAGAAAGGGGGTGGGTCGCGGCTCCGTTTCTGAATGAACACAGGGACCTGTGGCTTGGCTCGGGTGCCCCCATAGCAAGCTGCTTGCTGTGGGGGCACTCAACAGGAGGGAGAAGCCAGAAGCACCGAAGAGGAGGATCCAGGCTGCTCTGTGCAAAACCACTGCATAGGGCAGGTAAGTATAACTAACATGTTTTGTTATTTTTAACAAAAAAAATAAAAAAGATTTTAAGCTGAGAAATCGGGCTCTGGCAAAGCAAGTAATGCTAAGTAAGGGGGCGAATATAAATGTCCAGTAAATATTATAAATAGTTTATCTGAAAAATATAGAGATTTTTTGCAAAAGCCCAGTTGTGACTGGTTCTTTTTAAAGCAAATCTGTGGACATTTAAACATTTACATTCACAACCAGGAATAAAGATTCTTTTAAAACAAGCGCTTGTTAACCTCTATGGCTGCAGGCATTTCGGAGCAATTCATCCTCCAATTTCACAACAGAAGCACTATAAATTTCAGCTTAGCTTCCCTTGCTTCCGCTAGCAGACTTGGCAGCCTGTCATTCGTCCAGTGTAAACAAATGGCATGTGCGGTAAGCTGTTCAGAAACATACTGCAAGCTGACTTTGAGTCTTTGTCATCTTTGGGGATGAATTGCTCCAAAGTGCATGGCCCTACAGAGGTCATTAAGGGCTTGTTTTTGACGTAATTTACTGATTTTTAAAGCCAATTAAAGACTAATTGTTTTATATGAGTACATAGCAAGTACAGAAAATATTTTTTTTTTTTATGTTCATGCTTTAATATGTAAGAAGCTCATTTGTGCTACACGCTGGAGACACAGACCAATGGCAAAGTTTGGGTCACCATCAGTCCGAAACACCCACGGTACTTTGCAGTAATCAACAATGCTGCTCAGGGAGCATGAGCTTTATTCATCAGAGTAGTGTGCAGGGGGTGTGTTGGACTGCTGGGGACCCAGACAGCTGCACTCTTCAAAAGAACAGCAATCTAGCTCTCCAGCATGCTGCCCATATATTGCAGTTTCCTACTGATTAACATGTAAAAAAAAAAACATGTTTTTTTGTCCATGGCCTGGCCTCAGGTTGCAAAACATCAAAATGATTGCAAGAAATGCGACAACTTGGTGAACATTAGGATGTGTAAGGATTGACAAAGGTGTAGCAGGGATTGCTTTAAACCATTACACTGGAAAATTGCTGTGTGAATTGGTCATCAGTTGTTGAATGGAACTGAACATTTAATGCACCTGCAATGCATTGACCCTTCTTCCAAGCTGGGATTGAAATGCAAAAGGTCTTGGTGGTCCTGGGAACCAACTACCTACCAGCCCATTGCTTTTGCTAAGACACCTGCCTGTAATTGGGCTTGCACAGGCATGTATATGTGCAGTACATTCTGTTGTTGAGGCCAAGTTTCTGCATGAGGGAGTTGGTGGTATGTGTGCCTACATGTGATTTTGATAATCATTCACTATTTCTGTGGTGTACACAGTCCCAACTGCACTCTTCTGTGACCTTGAGATGTAAGATAACTTCCTCCCATCTTTTGAACATTTTTAAATTGATGAACCTGAAGGAAAGAAAGATGGCTTTTCTTCAACATAGCAAATAATAAAATGTTTCCTAGCCTGTAGCGGGCATTTTACAGATGGAAATTGGTTATTATGGGAAACCTAAATATGCTCCTGTTATGCTATTTATTGTGCAGTTAGGTTTTTCTGCCCATTGTTGAGTTTCTAACCACTTTCCTAATGCGGAGAAAAGAACTGGAGGAATGGTAGGAAATTATTTCACACACTTTCACCGTTCACCGTTCTGCTTTTTCATTAAAGTGATCTTGTCAATTTTAAACATTTTTAGAGATGATAAAAAATGTCTGGTTTAAAGTCCAATTGAATAGCTTAAAAGAGAAATATGGGAGTCGGGGGGCAAAAATTATACTTGCCTATATGGCTGCAGCACTGATCCCATCTGCATCTGTCCCCTGCCGCCTCTTAAGCCTGGTACACACTTAAACCCCTTTCACACTGTGCGTTTGCGGTAAAGCACCGCTCGTTTTAGCAGCTCTTTACCACTGTTTAAGCAGTGATTTTGCTCTGATTTTTGGCCGCTAGCGGTGTGCTTTTAACCCCAAGGGTTAAAAACTCCAGTTTTGCGGCACTTCCGAAACGCTGCCCATTCATTGCAATGAGCAGGGGCGTTTTGGGAGCGCTGTATACAGCGCTCCCAAACCGCCCTAAAGATGCTGCTTGCAGGACTTTTTCTAACGTCCGGCAAGCGCACCGCCGGAGTGTAAAAGCACACATTGCAATGAATGGGAAGCAGTTTTCAGGCGCTTTACAGGTGCCTGAAAACTGCCTCAGTGTGAAAGGTATATTTGTTTTTGTTTTTTTCGTGCAACCCAGCTCTGGTCGGAGCCCACAGAACTATTGTGTTCTGACGGGGGCGGCCTCCCCCCTCCCCACCAGAACACTCTGATCAGCGGAGGCATAGAGCCTTTATCGGGAGTCGGTCCACTGTGTTGGTTTTTACAGCATGCTCGTCCGACAAGCTGGCCAGACCGACATGCACACGGGCCGAATGTTGGACTTTTTTTTTTTTTACCTGCAAATGTCTCCCAACATTCAGCCCATGTATACCCGGCTTAAGACTGACAACTGAACGATCAAACACCACTGATCGCTCAGCTCTCGGTCTTCAGCCTGCAGAGAGCTGGTGACTGTCAGTCACTGGCTCTCTGTTCTGCCCACTGGCTCTCTGCTCACTGGAGCGCTGGGCTGTGGAGGGGGCGGGAGCAGCTGGCTCAGACTCTCAGTGGCTTACTGAGTGGCTGAGCCAGCTGCCGGTCCAGGCTTCTGGACAGATCCCGACCATAAGGTTGGGATATTTTGAGAGCCTTGACTGGCTCTGGGATGTCAGCTGACAGCGGGCGTTAGCCTGCTGTCGGCTGAAAATGGGTCACAGGAGTGAGCTAACTGCAGTCCTGTGACTCACTGGAGAAGTATAGCCAAAAAAGCTTTAGCCATACTTCTCCTTTAAATAAGATAATGCATTTCAGGTTCATCAAAACAAAAGGAGTGCAAAGTTCTACAGTTTGTTTAATTTAGAAAGCAGCCACAGCCTTAGTAGAAAAGCCTGTCCTCTGCCAAAAATTCTGCATAGAACAACTCTTGCTCTCTGTGTGGAGGCAGTGCCCCCTTTGCAGAGGTTCAATACACCCCCTGTTAAGTCAGACATATAGCGCTGCAATTGGCAAAAGCTCATGCTCCATACTGATTGGAGAGATCTAGCTCTGAGCAGGGGGTATTTCAGACCTCTGAAGAGAGACCATTGCATCCCTGCAGAGAGCAAGCTTTCTTCTCTGCAGAATATATTAAGCTGATTTAAACTGCAAGTTCAGTTGGGCTTAGCCCTGGTTCACATTGCAGCAATTTGGCATGTCTGACTTGATGCATTTGGTGGTGTCTGCCCCTAGGCATGCTCTTAAAAGTTGCTAGATATGCTTATAAATGACTGAGCTGTTCAATTCAAAGTGGATCTGTGAGGGTAGAAATATAGGAGCTGCTATTGTTTGGTTGTAAAGCCCACATTTTTCATATTTCTGTCTTTACAGCGTTGCCTTAAAGGCTGCTAGAGATCGCTCTTAAATTTCTAAATCCTTAAAGAGTCAGGGAATCCCCTTGTATGTGGTCACCAAAGATGAACAAACTGCATTGACTGCGGAAATTACAGTAGTATGCAAGAGTTTAGGGTAGAGTCAAATGTAGCTGACGCAAATGTACATACTTCCACTAATGCTAACACTTTGGTAATAGTAACATTAGAGTTTGGAACAAGATTCTATATTTTGAGATATACACTGGCCCTTATTTGTCTGGTGTCTCTCAAGAATATATAGCGACCCTAACAGGTTAAAAAATAGTTAAAACTTATCCTAGAAGACAGGTCCCTCCTCTGGTGTCTTCTTCCTCCCCTCCATTTCAGCACTGCAGCCTTGAAGTCTCTTTCATTTAGTGCTTCTGGATGCATCCGATGCATTTTTTTTTTTTTACTTTGCCATGCTTCAACCCATATGTTGTTACGGGATATGTGATATAGGGGTCAAATGATAAAACCATGGCGTGCAATGGGGAACACAGGCACCTGATGCACCTGGAAATGTTGAATGTCTTACAGGCTGAAGCACTGGAAAGGAGAGAAGGTAGATGGGAACTGCCAGAGAAGGGAGGATAAAATGCTCTTCTATGGCAAGGATCTTATGTATAGAATATTTTTTACCATGATAAGGTCACTTTAAGTGTTGCCCCCTTAATAACCAATAGACAATTTTTCTCTTTTTCCAATAACGTTGTTCTAGTTCATGTTTGAGCCTAGTGATTCGAGGCAAAAATAGCAGTTCCTATTTTGGACCCTATGATCAGCGAAACCCCTTGCTTGAAGGATTTGAAGCATTTTTATAATAGCAGCTAATGACTGCAATGGAATTACAGACTAAAAAATTGAGCATGGTTAAAATTACAGGTATGTAACAAGTCCTTTCAGTACAGCAATGCATTATCATGTATTTCTTTTTTGTTCGTTGAAGGACACAGGAAGTCTTTTACCTTTTTGAGTCAAACTTCCTCACACTGGAGGATTGGACAATGGCTAGCAAAACAAATTGCCCCTGCTACAACCAGCGTGCCTCAGTTTTTTTGTTAGTGTACTTGGAGGATGGACATGTTCTTCACCTCTGCTGGAAAAGTCTAACCGACTTTTTTTTTTCTTTTTCCATTTTTCTCTTCAATAAAGATTCTTCTCTACATCACTGCTAGAAATAGTCTATACAATTGCAGCTGTCCACCATGGCCTGATCTTAGCTTGCCCTTTAAAGTGCCATGACCACACCGTGCAGAATGGGATTATATGGGTTGAGTCTGGATGTGACCTTTAGAGACCTGGTTCCATGAAAAGCACCTTCCAAACCCAACTCTGGTGACAAGTTTGTATCGGGTCCAGAGCCATAGGCATTGTCTCTGCGCTTGCCCTCTCTGTGTAGACTTGCTCTGTGAGTAGGTTGATCAGGCTGAGTACTGGGAGTTACCCCGCTTTTGGAATTGTGGGCGCCTTTTAAAATTTCTGTATTTCATCGTTTCCAACCTCAGAAGGGGTTATGTTGCAGGGAATGAGCTTGGTGTTCTGCTGGGTGCAGTGTTGCACAAACACTCTCATTCTCGCTACTCAGCGTCAAGAAAGCAATTCCCAGCTGCTGCTCCAGGATTGCAAAAAAACGTGGCGATATGGCCCTTGTGTTTCGTGAGTACCTGAGACCTTGCCTTGTACCCTGAGCTTAATTGCCTTAATGCCATGCAATTAAAACCTTTCTGTTTCTAGACACAGATGGGACAGTCCAGCTGCAATGGGGGGACCCCAGATAATCCTGCAGATGTTTGTTCTGTGCCTTCCAAACGTACTGACATCTGAAACTCTGTTACTCTGATTATAGAGTCTACATTATCATTGTAGTCCTCTTTTAGCATTACCAGGTGAGAGCGAGACCCCTGCCTTGTCACTGGGGGTCTCTTCTGCAGACAAGCAAGAATTTGTAGTCAAAGTTCTTGTCACCCAGTTTTTGGATTCTCTAAGCCTACTCCTGCGCCTTCCGTCTTAGGTTCTATAGATTATCTACTCACGGCCTTAGAGACATTGGTTGCAGTGACTTTTCTACATTATGATTATCTTTGATGTGTCGGTCTTCTGATTTTGCTTCAGAATTAAAAAGACCTTTTCAGCGCTAATTGATGCATTACATTCTACCCTGCATCTGGAGGATCAACCTGATGTCCTCAGTCTTGGGTCTTCCAGAGCTCCGGCAGCTGCAAAGACCTCTCCATTGCACCTGCTCTTCAAGCTATTTTATATGGGGTTTGAAAACACCCTTAACATGCCTGTGACACCCCAAACATTTACAAGATTCGTTCCGATTTGATTTTGTCCCAGTGGTCTACATCCACTGTGGTTCATCCATAACTCGCCTTATTAGGGCTTTTCCCTTCCCCCATTCTGTCAGTAACATTAAAGGGATTGTAAATATATATATATATATATATATTTTTTTTTAATAACAAATATGTAATGGCTACCTGCTCTGTGCAAAGGTTTTGCATAGAGCGGCCCCAAACTTCCTCTTCTAAGGTCTCTCGCTGGCACTGTCTGTTCCTCCTGTTCTTCATCTGCCCCCATATCAAAGAGCTTGCTATGGGGACAGACGTGCGGGCTCAATCCCAAGCTGGGCTGTGTGCATCTTTTGACACACAGAGAGTGGCTAGTCCCTTGCCCTGGCCCCCAATCCCTCCTGATAGGATTTGATTGACAGCAGTAGGAGCCAATCACTCCCGCTGTTGCCTCCATGTCCTGTGAAGAGAGAGAGAGAGTGGAACCACTGCTCTCGAGCACAGCTTTGGATCAAGATTGGGCTCAGATAAGGGTTGACTGACCAATGAAGGTTTTTTACCTTAATGCAGGCAATCAATTTAAGGTTTAAAAACCCCTAACTCTTTACAATCACTTTAATTTGTCAAATCCTGATGAATCTGTCAAGATGCCTCAAATAGAAGATCTCCTTCTGCAGGAGTGGATCCCTTTCTAATAATAGATAATAGATCCTAATGCTTCAAATGTGATGGCCTGCTGGACGCAACTTGTCTTAGCTTGTCTCCTGTATGTGTATTATGTCAATACACATGCACAGAGCACACCGATTAAAGAGCTGGAATTCGGACACTGAATCCAAAGGTTGCCTGACCTGCTTGGTTGTCGAGGGACAACATCTTTTCAGACCAGCCTTTGACATTATCTTCAAGGATTTTAATGGAGATGAGAGCACCCATCTACCTAAGCTTTAGAAGACTGGGGGCAGGTCAGATAATCTCCTCCCTTTCTCTCCTCTACTCCTGGAGTAGGTATGCCTAGGCATCCCAACTTCTGGCCACTTGTAAGGTCTAGGGTTAGAAGCCTGATAAACCCACAGAGAAGCCTTCATGAGCAATGAAGGTGTGTCCCTAGAGTCCTAGTGTGGTGGGGCTTTTGTTGATCCTTGTGGACTCCTGGGTAGTTTATCCTTTAGGCAATTGGGTACACAATTTGATATATCAATATTATCTTCAGCGCCTCACCTTCTACCTCACCACAACGATTAACAGACCTACCTCGGCCCCTTTTGGGGTTCCTTCAAAGAGTCATTGTTCCAGCTCCTGTGTCAGTTTAGTGTTAGAAGCTTTATCCCAGCCTGGTTACTGTTCTCTCTCTCCTATAAAATGTCTACCTTTTGTGACCAATTTGTCCAAAGATTTGTGTGGTATTTATCCACTCTATCCTTTTCTCCTCCCAGAGGTAATCTCTGACCTTTATGGGCAGCTAGGACACATGCCTACAGATCACCATCCTTCCAGGGCTTTCACTGTTCAGTCTTGCCACTGCTTTCTAAGTTTTCTCCATGGTGCTTGCTTCAGTGTTTGCCGTAGTGCCTTCTTATGGCATTCCCATTATGGGAAACGTGTGCTAGAATGAAAAAAAAAAAAACACTGTTGCGTGTAGAGAATTACTATGTAGTTTTTGCTGCAATCGCTGAGTGAGAGGCTCAAAGAAATCCCCGGTGCTACTTGCTGATAACTGAATTGTGTGATCAGTAAGCAATCATGTGTCTGGATTAAGAATGAGTGGTACCTGTGGGCAATGATCAAGGAGATGACAGTAACCAGCAATGGTTCCCAAAACTCCCTGTGTCCCTCAAAGGACTCCAAAAAAGATTTTACGGTGAGTACAAAAATCCTTTAAGACCGTACATTTAAGCACACAAGATTTGGAACCTCTAGGAAATTTACAGCCTAGTTATGTTTCATATATAATGGTTTGAACGGTGAAATCTTCAACTGTTCAAATAATATTTTATTTTCAAGATCAATTTATGTATATTCAAAACTGTATAGCTATACAAATATCTAAAGATTTTCATGGTCGAAACATTTACTCATATATGAAATGGTAAGGGTGGAAAATGGGGGACTGTCCCTGGAGGACTGCATTGCCATTTGTAGGGAACTATTACAGTTCACCAAATCCTGTGGGCCATTATACCTCACCTGAACCTGGATTCATTTTACTCTTTGGGGGAAGAATTGCTACAGTGCCTTGAAAAAGTATTCATACCCCTTTAAATTTTCCACATTTTGTCATGTTACAACAAAAAACGTAAATGTATTTTATTGGGATTTTGTGTGATAGACCAACATAAAGTGGCCTATAATTGTGAAGTGGAAGGACAATGATCCATGGCTTTCAACATTTTTTACAAATAAATATCTAGAAAGTGTGGTGTGCATTTGTATTCAGACCCTTTTGCTCTGGTACCCCTAACTAAAATCTAGTGGAACCAATTGCCTTCAAACGTCACCTAATTAGTAAATGGAGTCCACCTGTGTGTGATTTAATCTCAGTATAAATACAGTTGTTCTGTGAAGCCCTCAGAAGATTGTTAGAGAACCTTAGTGAACAAACGGCATCCTGAAGGCCAAGGAACACACCATATGGGTCAGGGATAAAGTTGTGAAGTTTAAAGCAGGGTTAGATTATAAAGAAAATATACCAAGCTTTGAACATCTCACGGAGCACTGTTCAATCCATCATCCGAAAATGGAAAGGGTATGGCACAACTGCAAATCTAACAAGACATGGCTGTCCACCTAAACTGACAGGCCGGCAAGAAGAGCATTAATCAGTGTAGCAGCCAAGAGGCCCATGGTAACTCTGGAGGAGCTGCAGAGATCCACAGCTCAGGTGGGAGAATCTGTCCACCGGACAACTATTAGTCGTGCAATCACAAATCTGGCCTTTATAGAAGAGTGGCAAGAAGAAAGACATAAGAAGTCCCATTTGCAGTTTGCGAGAAGCCATGTGGGGGACACAGCAAACATGTAGAAGAAGGTGCTCTGGTCAGATGAGACCAAAATTTAACTTTTTGGCCTAAAAGCAAAACGCTGTGTATGGCAGGAAAACGAATACTGCACATCACCCTGAACACACCATCCTTACTGTGAAACATGGTGGTAGCAGCATCATGTTGTGGGGATGCTTTTCTTCAGCATGGACATGGAAACTGGTCAGAGAAGATGGCTAGTGCCAAATACAGGGCAATCTTAGCAGAAAACCTGAGTCTGCGAAAGACTTGAGACTGGGGCGGAGGTTCACCTTCCAGCAGAACAACAACCCTAAGCATACAGCGAGAGCTACAATGGAATGGTTTAGATCAGGAATATAAAAATAGCGGACCTCCATCTGTTGCAGAACTACAAGTCCCATGAAGCATAGCAAGACTCTGACAGCCAAAAGCATGACCCCAGAGGCAGATGCATTATGGGACTTGTAGTTTTGCAACAGCCGGAGGTCCACTAATTGCATATCCCTGGTTTAGATCAAAGCATATTCATGTGTTTAGAATGGCCTAGTCAAAGTCCAGACCTAAATCCAATTGGGAATCTGTGGCAAGACTTGAACATTGCTGTTCACAGATGTTCTCCATCCAATCTGATAGAGCTTGAGCTATTTTGCAAAGACGAATGGGCAAAAATGTCACTCTCCTAGATGTGCAAAGCTGGTAGAGACATCCCCAAAATTACTTGCAGCTGTAATTCCAGCGAAAGGTGGTTCTACAAAGTATTGACTCCGGGGGGCTGAATACAAATTCACGCCACACTTTTCAGATATTTATTTGTAAAAAAAATTAGAAAATAATTTTCCTTCCACTTTACGATTATAATGTTGTGTTGGTCTATCACATAAAATCCAAATAAAATACATTTACGTTTTTGGTTGTAACATGACAAAATGTGGAAAATTTCAAGGGGTATGAATACTTTTTCAAGTCACTGTAAATAGTGATGGCCACCTTATCTGACCGATGTCTGTGAGGATCTCCTTTCTATTGGGAACCTGCAAGCACCAGCATCAGGAGAATTAGTGATTGGATAGCTGGTAGGTGTCCGCATATGCCTTCCCAAATGTTCATTCTGGAGACACGCTAGCCGAAACACATGCATGGATCACTTCGCTCAAATGATTATTGCCACCTATATGCCAGACTACTTTTCATTCTGACCTACAAGTAGATTGAATAGTAGATACTTCAGTGCAGCTGCCTTCAATTTACTTCCAGAGCACCTTAGGGGCCCTGAAAACTGAAATCTCTATTACGCAAATAGCAACTTCATCTAGGAAGTCAGTGGTTGACCTCACCATTGTAAGTAATCAAGGCTGCCACTCTCACTAATGGGTCAGTATGGAAGCATAAGATATGCCTGAGGCTCTGCGAGGTACTGATATAGCCCTCTGCATTTAGAGGGTTTCAGGGAAATCTGTTAGCATTCTGAAGGGGCCTTCTTTTCTTTCCAAGTGTAATTTACTAGTAGCATTAGCACAGGAAGACTTTGAAGCTGAACCGCAGTCAGATATAAAATATACACATAAATGCAGCTATTTCTTCATTAATAGATCATTTCGTGTATTTTTGTAATGCAGCTAGTTTAAGGCCCCTTTCACATGGGGTGGACTGCGGCTGGCTCAGCAGGGGCTCTGCTCATGCAGAGCGGACACGGACCTCTCTCCTCTATGGACTTCCTGTACTTTTACACCCGACTGCCATCTGATCCACTGGACGGAAGGGGAAAGGATCCCCATCTGTCTCTTTTTTCGTTGGATCGGTTTGGATGTAGGCAGTTGAACACATGTCCGTTTACACCCGCCGCTCCATAGAGAAGAATGGAGGTTCCGATCGGCACATCTGTGTGAAAGGGGCTTAAGTACTTTGTGTCAGCCTCTTACAATCCCTATACAGCAGCATACAGACTGGTTAAGGGAGGGGCAGCACTGGGAGCCAATCAGGTGTGCTGCATGAAAATACACTGACCAGGAACTTTCTGATGGGAGCAGAGAGGACTGGGCATGCATATATACTGCTGCTCCCTAACTATCCAATCAGCAGTCAGAGGGTGGAGAGATGACCACCACTTGTAGCATAAGGGATCTTTCACACGGACTGACCGTATGTCCGTTTTTCATCCATCCGTTTTCGGATGAAAAACGGACATACATGTATCCCTATGGGATAGCGGGTGTCAGCGGATGAGCATCCGCTGACACCCGCTCTCGTCCGTGCCCGCTATGCTCCGTTTCTGCAGACGGAGGAAAACCCCATTTTTTCATCCGTCTGCAGAGCGGATCGGATGACGACGGACTCTACGGTCCGTCGTCACCCGGATGAGTAGGGGAGAGCGGCGCTCTGACAGGTCCGTCCCTGCATGGAGTGCAGAGACGGACCTGTCATCTTCCTGCTCAGCGGAGATCGCTCCGGCGATCCCCGCTGAGCAAGCGGCTATCCACGGGGCGGTTCTGCACTGATCCGCCCCGTGTGAAAGAGCCCTAAGTGGTGCCAACCTCCAGGCTATGCTCTGTGTTAAGGCTAATGTAAATTGCAGTAATTCAAGTAATTTGGTAGGTAAAACAACTATGTTTATTTAGATGTGTGCCTGAAGTTCAGTTTTAAGGCTGGGTTGTCCATGCCAGCCAAAATAATTCTCTTTCACTCTTTCATACATCACTAAAAAAAATGAAAGGGTGAACTGTTTGATAATGAATATAACGATTAAGGCAATTCTTCCCATTTTACACCTTGAGAATAGTAGACTGTGTTTGCAGTTCCCTTTTTGCAAAAAAAATAAAAAAAATCATACTTTCAACATCCTTCCAGTTCTTGTACAAGCATAATGAGAACGGATAATGAAAATGATTTGCAAAGTTGATTATTTAACTGTCCTAATTTATTGCTTCCAGTTTTTCAGGAAGTTGGTGCTGGTCCTATAAGTTTTACCTTTACCTTCAACACAGATTGTCTTAGTTACTGGTGTTTCTCCAGTTCTGTTCGGTGTGTAAATATTTCTGGAAGAATAAAAAAGATAATTTTAATGATGTAAAAAAAAATACCACTACTGCACTGATCTGAGAGGAGTCCCCAAACTGGACTTTTCTTGGTCAGAATTTGGTGAAAACACCCGGAGTATTGTTGTAATAATAAATTGCATTCTCTGTGTCTTGTTCCTACAGTTTTTACTGCACAAATGCAATGAATGGCTACATGTGATCGTTAGCATGTTATGAATGTGTTTATTTAATTGCTCATTGTAAACTGTCAATAAAAGAAGACAAGTTTAATCCATTGCCTCTCTATCATTGCCTCTCTATGATGCCCATATCACTAGGCCCTGGTGATATTCAAAGATCAGTAGTTCATGGAAGGAGCCTTAGGCCCCTTTCACACTGAGGCGCTTTGCAGGCGCTAAAGTTCTAAAAATAGCGCCTGCAAAGCGCCTTCAAACAGCCGCTACTGTGTATCCAGTGTGAAAGCCCTCGGGCTTTCACACTGGAGCGGTGCGCTTGCAGGGCGCTGAAACATGTCCTGCAAAGCCGCATCTTTGGTGCGCTGTAGGAGCGGTGTATTTACCACTCCTAAAGCGCCTTCCTATTGAAAACAATGGGGCAGCGCTCCAAACCAGCCCGCAAAGCGCCGCTGCATCGACGCTTTGCGGGCGGTATTAACCCTTTTCCGGCCGCTCGCAAGGGGTGAAACCGCCCCGCTAGCGGCCGAAAAGCGATGCTAAAACGACGGTAAAGCGGCGCTAAATATCGCCAGCGCCTCAGTGTGAAAGTAGTCTAAAAGTTACAAATAGAGATGTCTGGCTTATGACACGGGATCAAAAATGAAGCTGTAGCCCATAGCGGATAGGGATGAGCAAAATTTTGTTTTAAAGTGATTTGTAAAGGCTGTTTTTTTTTTTTTTCCTATAAAAATAATAAATATATTTTCTTTTTCATACATCATGGGACACAGAGTTAGGCTAATATTCATTACCTACTGGGTTATATGCCATTTCTAGGTGAATGGACACTGGTAGACAAAGTCTTAGACAGGAAGTGATCCCCTATATAACCCCTCCCATACAGGAAGTACATCAGTTTTTTTTTTTTTTTTTTTTACACCAGTGTCTGCAAGGTGGATGGGCACGTTTTGTTTAAACTCTCTGAGCTCCAGGTCTCTAGTCCCACAAGCGGTTCTTAAATGAATCAAGGGATTCACCGATCTGATCCATTTGACACAGGCTCTATATGCTTAGATAAATGGTACCCGAGCCGCGCAAAGAAGACACAAGTTCCTGCGAGGCTTTGCCTGTAATGCGACCTTCGATCTACTGCACATGTGTCAAAGATGAGGCCCGCAGGCCATTTCATGTGGCCCTCACAGCCATGACTTTTTATCTGTTCCACCACCTCTGGCTCTCACCCTCTGCTCCATGCTAACCACTATAACTTGTAAACACAGAAGCCTTCTGTTTGTACGAGGACAGTTTCTCTCTGAGGCTCTAGTAGATTCCTGCCTGGCCTGCACTCACTGGGACAAGGGAAATTCAGGTGCAATATGGGATGGGGCATCATGTGGTAAGCTGCATTGTGATCTCCATCTGTGCCTGGGTGCACAGATGCCAACCAATGATCTACTTGCATGTGAGTGAGGCAGAGCCGCCTACACTGCCAGGTAAGCCGGGTCTGGTAGGTGAGATGTGAGCAAGCTTTTGGAGGGGAGAGAGATGAGGGCTGTGGAGGGAAATGTTTGCAGAGGTGGATGATGGGGGAGAGTGGTGCAGAGGTGGGCTCCGAGAAGGGGTGGAAGTGAGATGTAGACAGCCTCCTTAATCCTACACTATGTACACAGTGCACTCCTGAACTCTGCACTCTGTGCATAGGGCACCCCTGAACTCTGCACTTTTTACATAGCGCATACCTCTGCACATAACGCACACTTGGTATTTATTGCCGCTGTTAATACGATTTGGCCACACCCACCATTTGATGTGGTTTGGTGGGGAGGAGGGGGCATTTTTGAGTTCCTGCATCTAATCTCTGGGGAGAAGAAAGCCCTGGATAAATGTATACAGTCTTACAGATACAACCAGCGCTTTGAGGGCAACCATAATGCTGTTGTGGTCCATGATGAAATTGAGTTTAATACCCCTGCTCTAGTGCATGACCAGCCTAAGGCTGGTGTTAAAGCTCAAACATTCTTAAAATTAAACCTTTAAAAAAAAAAAAAAACCTGTAGTGTATGGACAGCCTTAAGCCCCTGTACACAAGGGCCAAATTCCGGGCGACATCGGCCGGTTCAAAAAAAAAACGGTCAACATTCGGCCTGTGTGTATGGCAGCTGGTTTGACAGAAGCCAGCTGTTTGGCCAGCTTCTGTTGGACAAGCAAATGGCCGAGAGTGCTGATCGGAGTGTTCTGGCAGGGGGGGCTGTCCCCCTATCGGAACACAATAGCTCAGCAGGGGAGATCCGACTGGAGCTGACAGTTTCATTTAACCCGTCGGGTTGAACAGAAAAAAAAGTTTGTAACGTGTTACAGATGCATCGGACCCCGATCCCCTGTTCTGACAGCTAGCGGTGGATCTTTTCTCCCCCCGTCCCCCCGCTAGCTGTCACAGTCTGCAGAAAACATGTCCGTACGGGGCTCCGCCCACCAAGCCACATCATCCATTAACAGTGTCCTGTGAATGGGAACACTACAATATCCGACAGCCATTTGTTTGGATTGTAGTTCTTAATGAACCACCACGGCAATGTTGAGCACTGAGGTAGTTATTAAAGGAGTTCTAATGTCTCAAGGTTTTTACCTTAATGCATTCTATGCATTAAGGTGAAAAACCTTCTGTGCTGCAGCAGCTCCCCAGAGCACCCCCTTTTACTTACCTGAACCCGATCGTTCCGGGAAGATAGGGGATACACAAATGAGGGTGCATGGTGTCAGGTTAGGGGATACACAAATGAGGGTGCATGGTGTCAGGTTAGGGGATACATAAATGATAGTGCATGGTGTCAGGTTAGGGGATACACAAATGAGGGGGCATGGTGTCAGGTGAGGCGACACAAAGATTAGGGTGCATGTCGTCAACTCATGGTATACACAGATGAGGGTACATGGTGTCAGGTCAGGGTATACACTGATGAGGGTACATGGTGTCAGGTCATACACAGATGAGGGTACATGGTGTCAGGTCAGGGGATACACAGATGAGTGCATCGTGTCAGGTCCAGGAGCATAGCTGGAGGTGTACAGTGCCATGTTGGGGGGAGGCACAGCTGCAATACACCATGTAAAGTCTTGGGAGGCACATCTGGAGGTGTATAGTGTCATGGGGGGGACCTGTTTGTGAGAAATCAGCTAGGGATGTAGTGTCATCTCAGTAGGGACACAGCTAGGGTGCACGGTGTGGGGGGAACAGAGCTGGTGGTGCCCATAGTTATATTAGGGAGGAACACAGCAAAAATTGCAAAATGTAAGGTCAAAGGGCACAGTTGGGTTTGCACAGTACTGTATCGAGGGGGGAATCACAGTCGGGGGCAATCAGTTTTATGTCAGGGGGGACACAGTTGGGGGTGCACAGTCTTCTGTCACGGGGCACAGTTGGGGATGCATAGTGGTATGTCAAGGGGGACACATTTAGGGGTGCATAGTGGTATGTCAGGGGGATCACATGTAGGTAATTTAGTAATGGCTGCCCTAACCGGGGGGGTTTAATGTTTTTACTACCCCCCCGGGCTAGGTTTGCAGGCTTATGGATAGCGGTCTGGATCCCTGAGAGGAGAGAAGGGGGAAGGGTCGCTAGAGAGCCGCCTATAAATCTCCGGGAAGAGTTCTACTGTACTCACACTACAATTAGGTAGACGAGCTGCTGCAGTCTGCTCCAAGGAACACCGACTCCTCTGGACTCCATCTTCTTTTATTCCTGCCATTCTGAACTTACCATTTGTGAACACTTTATATGCAGGTATGCTAGGGAAGCCACGGTTAGGGTTATGTAGGGGAAATGACTCTTGCCTGTTAAGCTGTTATTTTGAGTTTCATCAATAAAGTCTTTGAACCATTATGAGCCTGGTCTGAATTTATTCAAAGGAGTGCATGTTGAGTTTTGGCGTATCACAAGAACTTGGGTCTGTAAATGCACTACGAGGTATGAAGCAATGAAGAGGTAACCAAGTGAGGCAACAAGCTACAAGCAACCAGTCATTAGATGCACAAACCTAGTAAGGTGAAACGTCCTCCGGTAGTGGCAGGGTCAGTACTCCCCTTCCCTATTTAGTGGTCTGTCTCCCATGGCAACCGGGAGCAGACTGGTGTTACAGAGATTTAAAGTCGAAAAGGCTAAAGGTTTTTTACTTTCATGCATTCTCAGCATGAAGGTAAAAAAACTGTGTGCTACTCCCCATACAGCCCCCCCCCCCCCCCAAGACTCACCTGAGCTCCCTCTCGATTCAGCGATTTGCACGAGAGCCTCAGCTGTGCTGGGACTCCCCCCTCCTCATTGGCTAGAGACAGCAGCGGAAGCCATTGGCAGGGCCGAGTCACAGATTTGTGTCTTATGGACGCATAGAGCAGGGCTCGGAAGCGAGCGCACACCAGTGCCCCCATAGCAAGCGGCTTCCTATTGGGGGCACTGCACTGGTCAAGGAGGAAGGGGCAAGAGCGCCAGCGGGGGCCCAAAAAGAAGAGGATCGGGGGCTCCTCTGTGCAAAACCACCACACATAGCAGGTAAGTATGACATGTTTGTTTTTTGTTGTTTTTTTTTTTTAAAGCCGAACATTTTAATACCACTTTAAGGCCTAGTTACGAGGTCCGGGAAGTGAAGCAGGTAATGAGCATAATTATACAAACATTGCGCTTGGTTAGTGGAAAACTAATAGCTCATATCAGGAAATAAATCATGTCAAATGTTCAATTCTTATAAAAAGTCCCACAATTGTGAAAAAAGTGCTCGTACTTCAATTAAAATCAGTGCTCCACTGTTCAGTGTTCAGACAACATGCCCCACATTGAGCCTGCATGGGGTCCACGCTATGTGCATGGTGGGACCCCATTCTGTTCCTGGGGGTGAGGTAACAGAGGTTTCCTGGACATAAAAGTACAGTGTGTAGTGACATGGGACAAGACACTTTTCAGAGAAACTCTGCACTTCACCACCACACGTTTCACCTGACCCCCATCTCTGCCTGGTCCTGGGCATTGATGAGCGTGCTCCATGCGAGTGTTACCCCACGGGCGCAGTAGACCCCACCCACACACAATAGGAGGTGCACGGTGTTATATCAGGGGTGCACAGTGTTATGTCTGGGGGACACAGCTGGGAGTGCACAGTGTTATGTCAGGGGGGACACAGTTGGGTGTGCACAGTTTTATGTCAGGGGGACATATTTGGGGGTACACAGTCGGAAGTGCACAGTGTTATGTCAGGGGGACACAGTTGGAGGTGCACAGTGTTATGTCAGGGGGGGACACGAAGGTGCACAGTGTTATGTCAGGAGGGACACAGTAGGAGGTGCACAGTGTTATGTCATGGGGAACACAGTTGCAGGTGCATAGTGTTATATCAGGGGAACACAGTTGCAGGTGCATAGTGTTATGTCAGGGGGACACAGTTGGGGTTGCACCATGTTATGTCAGGGGGTCGGAGTGGAGGTGCACAGTGTTATGTCAGGGGGACACAGTTGGAGGTGCACCGTGTTATGTCAAGGGGACACAGTTGGTTGCAGGTGCACAGTATTATGTCAGGGGGACACAGTTTGGGGTGCACAGTTTTATGTCAGGGGGACACAGTTTGGGGTGCACAGTTTTATGTCAGGTGGATACAGTTTTGGGGTGCACAGTGTTATGTCAGGGGGACGTAGTTGGGGGTGCACAGTGTTAAGTCAGGGGGACGTAGTTGGGGTTGCACCATGTTATGTCAAAGGGACCCAGTTAGTTACAGGTGCACAGTGTTATATCAGGGGGACACAGTTTAGGGTGCAGTTTTATGTCATGGGTGCACAGTGTTATGTCAGGGAAACACAGTTTGGGGTGCACAGTGTTATGTCAGGGGACGTAGTTGGGGTGCACGGTGTTATGTCAGGGGGACACAGTTGGCGGTGCACAATGTTAAGCCAGAGGGAACACATTTGTGCCCCCCTCAGTACTCGGAGCTGCAGCTTAACTCCCCTATAGGCGGAGAGCACAGGTGGCATTTCCCCCGGTCTCCCCTAGGTGTCGCTCTCCTGCAGCCGGAAGTGCTGTCAGCGTGGAGGGGGCTTCCGGGCAGTGTGCAGCGGCCTGACTCCCCGAGGAGGATCCGGCGGAGAGCGGCTAGAGAGGTGAGATTCCCGGGGGACCGGCACTTCCTGTTCTCTCCGCTCCCTCCACCACCTACCGTACTCTGTCATGAGGAGGTGCAGCTACAGAGAGACTGCCCTGTGCGCTTCTAGTGTTGCCTCCATATGCAGTGGCGGTGTACACCTCCTGTGCTGCTCCCCCATGCAGTGGCAGTGAACACTTCTAGTGTTGCTTCCCCATGCAGTGGCGGTGTACACTTCTAGTGTTGCTTTTCTATGCAGTGGCGGTGTACACCTCCCAGTGTTGCTTCCCCATGCAGTGGCGGTGTACACCTCCCAGTGTTGCTCCCCCCCATGCAGTGGCGGTGTACACCCAATGCGCTGCTCCCCCATGCAGTGGTGGTGTACACCCCGTGCGCTGCTCCCCCATGCGGTGGCGGTGTGCACCCCGTGCGCTGCTCCCCCATGCGGTGGCGGTGTACACCACCTGCGCTGCTCCCCCATGCGGTGGCGGTGTACACCCCCCTGCGCTGCTCCCCCATGCGGTGGCGGTGTACACCCCCTGCGCTGCTCCCCCATGCGGTGGCGGTGTACACCCCCTGCGCTGCTCCCCCATGCGGTGGCGGTGTACACCCCCTGCGCTGCTCCCCCATGCGGTGGCGGTGTACACCCCCTGCGCTGCTCCCCCATGCGGTGGCGGTGTACACCCCGTGCGCTGCTCCCCCCATGCAGTGGCGGTGTACACCCCGTGCGCTGCTCCCCCATGCAGTGGCGGTGTACACCCCGTGCGCTGCTCCCCCATGCAGTGGCGGTGTACACCCCGTGCGCTGCTCCCCCCATGCAGTGGCGGTGTACGGCGTACTCTGTCATGAGGAGGTGCAGCTACAGAGAGACTGCCCTGTGCGCTTCTAGTGTTGCCTCCATATGCAGTGGCGGTGTACACCTCCTGTGCTGCTCCCCCATGCAGTGGCGGTGTACACTTCTAGTGTTGCTTTTCTATGCAGTGGCAGTGTACACCTCCCAGTGTTGCTTCCCCATGCAGTGGCGGTGTACACCTCCCAGTGTTGCTTCCCCATGCAGTGGTGGTGTACACCCCCTGCGCTGCTCCCCCATGCAGTGATGGTGTACACCCCCTGCGCTGCTCCCCCATGCGGTGGCGGTGTACACCCCCTGCGCTGCTCCCCCATGCGGTGGCGGTGTACACCCCCTGCGCTGCTCCCCCATGCGGTGGCGGTGTACACCCCGTGCGCTGCTCCCCCATGCGGTGGCGGTGTACACCCCGTGCGCTGCTCCCCCATGCGGTGTACACCCCGTGCGCTGCTCCCCCATGCGGTGGCGGTGTACACCACCTGCGCTGCTCCCCCATGCGGTGGCGGTGTACACCACCTGCGCTGCTCCCCCATGCGGTGGCGGTGTACACCCCGTGCGCTGCTCCCCCCATGCGGTGGCGGTGTACACCCCGTGCGCTGCTCCCCCCATGCGGTGGCGGTGTACACCCCGTGCGCTGCTCCCCCCATGCAGTGGCGGTGTACACCCTGTGCGCTGCTCCCCCCATGCAGTGGCGGTGTACACCCCGTGCCTGGTCCCCCCCATGCAGTGGCGGTGTACACCCCGTGCGCTGCTCCCCCCATGCAGTGGCGGTGTACACCACCTGCGTTGCTCCCCCATGCAGTGGCGGTGTACACCACCTGCGTTGCTCCCCCATGCAGTAGCGGTGTACACCACCTGCGTTGCTCCCCCATGCAGTAGCGGTGTACACCACCTGCGTTGCTCCTCTTACACAGGACTGTTTAAGAAACAAATCCACAAAACATCTAAATGCGCCGCCTTCTATCATACATAATACTGCTAACCAGTATTTACACTGCATTGCGCACACCAGCAGAAAGCTGAAATTAGGCTTGGTGTGGGCATGCCTGCCCTGTAAGAGGCAGCAGGGTACTGTGGGCCTTGATGTTGTAGTGGTACAAAGCAGCCTGGAGGTGGCGCAGCAAAGGCTCCCCAGGACTATAAGCACTTATCCACAAAGGTATGGAATGGTACGCAGAGCCTTGCTGGCAGCCAGATCCCACCTAAAAAGTGATCTGTACTGCATCTCCATTCATACAGACAGACATGGACACTCAGAGTTGACATGTAATGTGGAGAACAGCGGTGCTCATCTGAGTGCAGTATATTAAAATGATTATTGATTAATTTATTAAGATAAATTAAAATAAGAATGAACTCACAGGGTAAGGGTTACAATGGCTAGTCACAAGTAGGGATGGGCGAACAGTTCGGCCCGAGCATAAGTTTGTGCCGAACTTTTGTTGTTCGGCGAACAAACGGGTCGGTTGACCGTTTGTTCGCCCCCCCCCCCCCCCCCCCCCCCCCCCCCCCTGAACCGACCACACTGCATTGCGGCGCTGAACAGTGCATTGCAAGCCCTGATTGGCTGAAACAGTGAAAGCTTCAGCCAATAAGGGCACAGAGCACTGTCAGTCATGATTGGACACTGTCATCATGACTTTATCCAACCATGGCTCATTCCCGCCCCACAGTATAAAAGTATTCTTTTAATGGCAGACATTTTCAGTGTGATTTTAACGTGGAGAGAAATAGAACAGGGCTATATTGTGCTATTTTACTTCAATTGTCAGTGTAGAATATTAGTTTAGTGTGAGTGTATTGAGGAGGACCATCATTCAGCTTTGCATAGTGTGCAGCTAGAGTAGGGACAGCTCAGATAGTTTCACTGTAGTGTAGTTAGACCGTGTCAGTAATCTTTACATTAGTGTATAGCCAGAGTAGGGACAGTTCAGATGGCATCAGTGTAGCTGGTTGAACACCGTCTATTTGATTGCGTTACTGCCATTTTAACGCTATTTACTTCTGTGTGCGTTACTGCCATATAGTTCTGTGTGCGTTACTGCCAGTTTAACGCCATATAGTTTTGCATGTGTTACTGCCAGTTTAACGCCATATAGTTTTGCATGCGTTACTGCCAGTTTAACGCCATATAGTTTTGCATGCGTTACTGCTAATTTAACACCATTTACTTATGTGTGCATTACTGCCAGTTTAACGCATATAGTTTTGTGCGTTACTGCCAGTTTAACGCCATTTACTTCTGTGCGCGTTACTGCTAGTTTAACGCCATACAGTTTTGCATGTGCTACTGCCAATTTAACACCATATAGTTTTGTGCGTTACTGCCATATAGTTCTGTGTGCGTTACTGCCAGTTTAACACCATATAGTTCTGTGTGCGTTACTGCCAGTTTAGCGCCATATAGTTTTGTGCGTTACTGCCAGTTTAACACCATTTACTTCTGTGTGCGTTACTGCCAGTTTAAAGCCATTTACGTCTGTGTGCGTTACTGCCAGTTTAACGCCATACAGTTTTGCATGCGTTACTGCCAGTTTAACGCCATATAGTTCTGTGCGTCACTGTACATTTGGCGCATTATATTGCAGTATATTATAGTGTATTCGTGGAGTGTGTCTGTGTAGAGTACACAAATTAAAGTGCACCAAACACCTCTTTACATTGATTAAAGTACATCTACGTACAGATTTCAACTTCTTCTTTACATTTGCTTATAAGCCCCGCTCCCTCTCTCCCAATAGTGTCTGGGAGGACAACAAGGAGAGGCAGATGTGCCCTTGGCACTGTAAAGGGGCCAGCAACAAATCTGTCCACAGGCAAAGGATGACGTGGTGGTCAGTCCTCAGGCAGGACATATTTCTTCTGTTTAGTGAGTTTGCACGTGGTATCCAGCCAGAGCATGCAGGGGAGTGGTGAACTGGCTTACTAAACCTTCCGTACTAAACGCAAGCAGAGACAAGTGTGCAGTCCCCTGCAGTTGCCATAGTGGATAAGCCTGCCTCCTTGTCCACATCTATTTCTGCCATAGCCCCAACATCAGCCATTGAGAAGTCAGCTGAGTTATTTGACCCCAGCGTCAGCCACTTGCTCATTGATGATGGCCAGCCATTACTGGATTCAGATTTTGGTTCTGAGGTTGAGGATGACAGGAACATGAGCCTAGAGAGAGAGGGAGGAACGCTGGTAGACAAATTGGCATTCATGTTCCCCAAGCCGCAGCGTGTTGCCAAGTTGTCTCCAGTGGTAATGATGAAGATGATGAGGTCACTGATGCGACTTGGGTGCCAGATAGAGCAAAGGAGGAAACTGAAGGTGAGGTGGCACAACCCCAAGGAGGCCGACATCAAGAAAGAGTAGAGACCAACCACCCTATTCCATCACTTTCTGCAGCTGTTATCTCCCGGCCCACTCCCCAAGTTCAGCTGTCTGGGCCTTTTTCAGCACATCTGCAGCAGATCGCACTGATGCTATCTGCAAACTGTGTCTTAGGCACATCAAACGTGGCAAAAACACCAACCATTTGGGTACCACATGCCTAACAAGGCATTTAACATCCAACCACTCAGCCCGTTGGCAAGAGCACCTAAAAGCTACACAAAAGGGGCACAAATATGTCCCTCCTCTTTACCCACTTCAGTCTGCCCCTGTGATACAGAGTCATTACCTCTCAGCAGCCTCCACTGACAGGGATGATTGTATAGCACAGGGTGTCCCAGGTTTTAGCAGCACATCTGCCAGCAGCACACCACAAGCTGTAGACTGTTCCCAGCAAATTTCTTTGCCCCATCTTCTGCAGCAGAAAAAAAAATACATTCCCTGCCACTCGCATGCCCAGCGTCTGAATGCAAGCTTGTCAAAGCTGTTGGCTTTCCAACTTCTGCCTTTCAGCCTAGTGGATTCTGCCCCCTTCCGTGAATTTGCACAATGGCAGGTTCCCAGTCGCTACTACTTTTCACGTAAGGCCGTTCAATCTCTCTACCACCCTCAGAAGGGAATGTTCTGGCATCGTTTGACAAGGCAATCAGCTGTAAAATCCACCTTACTGCTGACACGTGGCCCAGCAAGCATGGGCAGGGATGATATAGTTTGTTCACAGAACACTGGGTAACGCTGCTTGCAACTCGAAAGGATGCAGGACAGGGCTCGGTGCTGCAGCTTGTTGTGCCCTCACGTCTCCATACAGCTGGTGATGATGCCAGAACTGTGAGCTCTACCCCCTCCTCCGCCACCTCCATGCCCTCCTCTGCAGAATTGTCCTATGAACATCAGGTACACCCTAAGGGTTCAAAGGGCTATTCCCAAAGTCAGGCTAAAAGGTGCCATGCTTCAGTGCTTCAGCTGGTGTGTTTAGGGCACAGGAACCACCCCGGAGCAGAGATTCTTGCAGCTCTGCAGGGACAGGCCCAGAGGTGGTTCACACCATGCCAGCTGGAGCCAGGAATGGTGGTGTCCGATATTGTCTCAAACCTCCTGTCAACCCTTAGACAGGGAAAGTTGAAACATGTGCCAGGCAATTTGGTGGTGCAGCTTTTCCGAAGTACATACCCAGGGTTGCAAGATGTACTAAAGCAGGCCAGAAGAGTCTGTAGCCATTTCAGGCAGTCATACACAGCCAGTGCTTGGTTGGCTGAAATTCAGCGGGAATGCCACCTGCCCGTAAACCGCTTGATTTGTGACATGCCCACCAGGTGGAACTCAACTTTGGGAATGCTGCAGCGGCTATACACGCAGCAGAGGGCCATCAATGAGTACCTGTGCCAGTACAGCAGGACGAAAGGCTTAGGCTACCTCGGCTTTTTTTTACCAATGCCAATGGCTAATCATTAAGGATGCACTGCACTGTATTGTCACCATTTGAGGAGGCCACAAGGATGGTGAGCAGTGACAGTGCATGCATCAGTGACACAATCCCTGTTGTGTTCCTGCTGGAGCAGACTCTGCGTGGCATTATGGACAGGGCACTGGAGGCAGAGCAGCAGGAGGAAGTGGAGGACTTCCTTTCCTCTCAAGGCCCACTTTATCCAGACACCATCATTCCTATGTCACAGAACACACGGGAGGATAAGGAGGAGGATTCTGGCACTTTCATAGGCTTCGAACAAGAGGAAGACATGCGTCAATCTGTAAGTGATGGCTTTCCAACCCCAGGATCTTTGGGAGTAGTTCATGGCTGGGAGGAGGACGTTCCAGATGCTGTCATCCTGAGTGACCCCGAGGAGTCTGCTTCTCAAGCTTTGGCAAATTTGAGGCGCATGGGCAACCTCATGCTTCAAAGCCTGTGAAATGACCCAAGAATATGTGGCATAAAGGAGAAGCATGATTACTGGTTGGCAACCCTCCTTGACCATCATTATAAGGGGAAGGTCTCAGAACTCATCCCGTCCCCACAGACAGTGCAGAAGATAAATTCTCTTGAGGACACGTTAAAGAGGATTTTATTGAACGTTTTTCCTGACTAGTAGGTTACAGTGTCGTGGAAAACTTTGTTTTGAGTCTTCTGTTGGTCAAGAAAGGAGCGTTGGAAAAGGCGTCTGCCTAAGTGTGGCATTTTGGAATTTTATTTAGTCCTTGCCGCCCAGGGCTGTCAGCTTCCACATCCCATCGGCAGCATCTGTGTCACATGGTGGACGATTACCTCAAAACAGAGATTGAGAGCTTTCCAGCTGACGATCCACTGATTTGCTGGGTCATGAGAATAGACCACTGGCCAGAACTTACCCAGTATGCTATTGAGTTATTGGGCTGCCCTGCATCCAGCATGCTTTCAGAACAGACATTGTGTGCTGCAGGAGGTTTCATTACTGATCATAGAATGCATCTGTCCACAGACTCCGTGGACCGTTTGACTTTTATAAAAATGAATCAGTCCTGGATTACCAGCTATGAAGCCCCTGATGCGGATGTCACTGATTACGTTTTTTGAGATGTGGAATCTCTCCAGGACTTCGAGGCTGCCTAGCTTTGAGGGTGTTCAATCATTTTATCTGGAAGAATGTTTTTGGTATAGGTTTCATGGGCACAATTAACACCCAAAGACCAATTTTTCAATGTTTGACAGGTGCATATTATTGCAATTTTTTTACAGCAAGGCCAATTCTTGCTTTCATCAAGAGTACCTCTATAGGGTTACGATGGGAAGGCGCCACCGATACCCAAAGACCAATTTTTACACACCCGTTACCTCTATCCAAAGTGACACCAGAATGTATCAAAAAAAATCCCTAATCTTGTTCCCAGTGCACTACATTGTGGCCTCATAGACAATGGCTCCCCAGCTGTTGCTGAGCAATATAAAGGCAGATTGCGGGGAAAATTTTATTTTTTTGGGCTTTATAAGAGCAATTATTGCTGCAGAAGATTCTAGACATGGTATAGATCTGCCACTTTACAGGTAGACTAAGGGGACCCTCCTGGCACCATAATGGAAGGAATTTTTCATTTTTTTTTTTTTTTGCTTTCACTTTAAAAATCACCGCTAAAAATGACGTTTTTCACAAACTGATACATGTCCCCCAGGGCAGGACCCCTATAACCATTGTATGCGCAATTAATTGCATATAAGCCTTCAAAATTGGCACTTTTGATTTTTGAAGTTCAGGTCCCATTGACTTTAATGGGGTTCGTTATTCGGATCTGAACTTTTCGCAGTGTTCGAAAGTTCTGGTGCGAAGCAAACAGGGGTCCATTCGGCCCATCCCTAGTCACAAGGTCAGGCTCCCTGTGTAGTCCTGATCCAGATAGCTGATCATAGCGTGAAGAAGGAGCACTCATGTTCTGAACGTGCGCTTGCTGGCCCTGTGCCCCACATCTTGTGACGTCACAGCCGACGGGGGGAGACGACTGCCAGCTTGACACGGAGTCTTGGAAACCCCTGCAGCTAGTGAGAGAGCAGCAGCGCCCCCCACATCGCCGGCTATCTGTATCAGGACTACACAGCGAGCCGCCCCCCCCCCCCCCTTGTGACTAGCCATTTTAACCCTTACCCTGTGAGTTAATTCCTTTATTTTTTTCTCTTAATACATTAATCATTAATTATTTTAATATACTGCAGTCAGATGAGCGCCGCTGTTCTCCACATTATATATCTACAAAGCTGCTTCCTCTTCCACAGCTGGCTGAACTTCTAGAGGGCTATATACATCTTTAACCCATCAAACTTGTTCCTAACACATTCAAGCCTGAACTGAACTTTTCCAGGGTCCAAGCTACCCCCAACCACTGAATTTTATTATCATAATCCCCTTTATCTATAGCTTTGTTTCCCACCCATCCTTCTCTCTCCAAGCGCCACTATACCCCCCTAGAGTTGACATGTATACTACTGTATGTAGAAAATCATTCATCCACAATGACTGAATGCCGAGGTGACTCTGGACCGATGCCGATGCTTGCACATTGTTTACATCTCTTTTGACTCTGAGTCATTGATCGGTCAGTGGCCACAGCTTAACGACACCCCAAAAACGGTTTGCAAAACGCAGTGCAATTTACTGAATGGTATCGCATGGGTGTCCGATTTCAGTGTGCCAAAAAAAAAAGTGCATGCAACTTTTGCGTGTGGTTGCGGTGCCATTTGAGCCACACAAAATAAACGTTCACACCCATGCAATCCGATTGCAGTGCGGCCAAAAAGTGGCGCAAGCCACTTTTTTGTGCGGTATGATTTGAGCCATAAAAAATGAATGGGCTCAAATCGCACTGCAAAGAATCGCATGTGATTTTAATAGGAATGTAGTGCAATTCCTGTCCGAATCACATGCAGTTCACCGCACCGCATCAGTGTCAACCAGGACTCAAAAGGAAGATGTAAACAATGTTGGAAGCGGCAGCGTAGACTAGTAACCTCGACATTCAGTCATTGTTTACATATCTTTTGACTCCGAGCCCTTAATTAGGTGGCGGCGACAGTGTAGGTGCAGAGTGACCACAGCCTTCAGGCATTCTGATACACAGAAGGTTGATGTCATCCTGCACTGCTGCTTAGTGAATGGCTCATTCAGCGGTAGGGGGAAGATGTAAACACCAACAACACCAACAATTAATATTTTTTTTTTTTTATTAGTAATGGCGGCGATCAGCGATTTTTAGTGCGGCATTTTGGCGGACACATCGGACATTTTTGACACATGTTTGTCATTTATACAGCAATCACTGCTATTTAAATAGCACTGATTCCTATGTAAATGACAGTTGTAGTTAGGGGGTTTAACCACTAGGGGGCGGGGAGGACTCAGTGTGACGTGTTGTGTTTTTCTTACAGTAGGGGGGGGCGTGGCTGTACGTCTGACGTCATTGATCGGCGTTCCCGATGACAGGGAACCGCCGATCACTGACAGTCAGTGTAGGAAGCGCAGGGAGAAGTTTGTTTACATAGACCTCTCCCCGTTCTTCAGCTCCGTAACCCGATCGCGGGATACCAGCGGCGATCGGGTCCGCTGGTCCCGCGGCCGTGGTCACGGAGCTCCCGACAGGGGCAGGCAAATTAAAGGGGACGTACAGGTACGTGCTTTTGCCTGCCCGTGCCATTCTGTTGACGTATATCTACAGGAGGCGGTCGGGAAGCGGTTAATAATAAACGCCTTCATTTACAAATTGCATTTTGTGTTTACTTGTGTTGTCCTTGACTATTGTTTAAATTGGTTTGATGTTCCGAAACACTTAAGTGTGACAAACATGCAAAGGAACAGGAAATGAGGAAGGGGGGCAAACACTTTTTCACACCACTGTATATATGTGTATATAGATATATATTAGTATTGGACCCCCCCCTGTATGTATATAGATATATATTAGTATTGGACTCCCCCCTCTGTCTGTGTGTGTGTGTGTGTGTGTATGTATGTGTGTGTGTGTGTGTTGTGTGTGTGTATATATATATATATAATATATATATATATATTGGTATTGGACCCCCATCCCCTGTGTGTGTATATAGATATATATTAGTATTTGACTCCCCCTCTGTATGTGTGTGTGTGTGTGTATATAGCTATATATTGGTATTGGACTCCCCCTCTGTGTATGTATATAGCTATGTATTGGTATTGGACCCCTCCTCTGTATGTATATAGATATATATTGGTATTGGACCCCCTCCCCTGTGTATGTATATAGATATATATTAGTATTGGACCCCTCCCCTGTGTATGTATATAGATATATATTAGTATTGGACCCCCTCCCCTGTGTATGTATATAGATATATATTGGTATTGGACCCCCTCCCCTGTGTATGTATATAGATATATATTAGTATTGGACCCCCTCCCCTGTGTATGTATATAGATATATATTGGTATTGGACCCCCTCCCCTGTGTATGTATATAGATATATATTGGTATTGGACCCCCTCCCCTGTGTATGTATATAGATATATATTAGTATTGGACCCCCTCCCCTGTGTATGTATATAGATATATATTAGTATTGGACCCCCTGTGTATGTGTATATATATATATATATATATCCCCTGTATATATATATATATTAGTATTGGACCCCCTCCCCTGTGTATGTATATAGATATATATTAGTATTGGACTCCCCCTCCCCTGTGTATGTATATAGATATATATTTGTATTGGACCCCCTCCCCTGTGTATGATATAGATATATATATAGTATTGGACCCCCTCCCCTGGGTATTTGTCCATCCCCCCCCCCCATATAGATATATATTAGTATTGGACCCCCTCCCCTGTGTATGTATATAGATATATATTGGTATTGGACCCCTCCCCTGTGTATGTATATAGATATATATTAGTATTGGACCCCCTCCCCCTCCCTGTATGTATATAGATATATTAGTATTGGACCCCCCCCCCTGTGTATGTTTATAGATATATATTAGTATTGGACCCCCTCCCCTGTGTATGTATATAGATATATATTAGTATTGGACCCCCTCCCCTGTGTATGTATATAGATATATATTGGTATTGGACCCCCTCCCCTGTGTATGTATATAGATATATATATTAGTATTGGACCCCCTCCCCTGTGTATGTATGTAGATATATATTAGTATTGGACCCCCCCCCCGTGTATGTATATAGATATATATTGGTATTGGACCCCCCCCCCTGTGTATGTATATAGATATATATTGTATTGGACCCCCTCCCCTCTGTATGTATATAGACATATATTAGTATTGGACCCCCTCCCCTGTGTATGTATATAGATATATATATTAGTATTGGACCCCCCCCCCCTGTGTATGTATATAGATATATATTAGTATTGGACCCCCTCCCCTCTGTATGTATATAGATATATATTAGTATTGGACCCCCCCCCCCCCCGGTGTATGTATATAGATATATATTGGTATTGGACCCCTCCCCTGTGTATGTATATAGATATATATTGGTATTGGACCCCCCCCCCTGTGTATGTATATAGATATATATTGGTATTGGACCCCCTCCCCTGTGTATGTATATAGATATATATATATATTAGTATTGGACCCCTCCCCTCTGTATGTATATAGATATATATATAGTGTATTATATATAGATATATTGGTATTGGACCCCTCCCCTGTGTATGTATATAGATATATATTGGTATTGGACCCCTCCCCTGTGTATGTATATAGATATATATTAGTATTGGACCCCCCCCCTGTGTATGTATATAGATATATATTAGTATTGGACCCCCTCCCCCTGTGTATGTATATAGATATATATTAGTTTTGGACCCCCTCCCCTGTGTATGTATATAGATATATTTTTGTATTGGACCCCCTCCCCTGTGTATGTATATAGATATATATTGGTATTGGACCCCCTCCCCTGTGTATGTATATAGATATATATTAGTATTGGACCCCCTCCCCTGTGTATGTATATAGATATATATTAGTATTGGACCCCCTCCCCTGTGTATGTATATAGATATATATTGTTATTGGACCCCCTCCCCTGTGTATGTATATAGATATATATTAGTATTGGACCCCCTCCCCTGTGTATGTATATAGATATATATTAGTATTGGACCCCCTCCCCTGTGTATGTATATAGATATATATTAGTATTGGACCCCCCCCTCCCCCTGTGAGCAGCGCAGGATGACTGCAGGAGGTCACTCTGTGCCGCTGTCTATACATTGTTTATGTTTAGGCCTTGTTCACACAGGGTTCACAACTGCATACACCCGTTCCTGGGCTGTGTTTACCTGCACAGGTGTTCTGTGTTTTAGGGGTGTCCCATTTAAGTAATTTTGGAACACGATTTTGCTCCCAATTTGATATCCATGCGGGTGCGTCCTGTTCACAAACAGTGTGAGTTTGGGGCCATGCACTCGCACGGATATCGGACTGGAAGCTGGCAGTGTCCTTGCAAGTTGACTTGAATGGGACTCCCTGCACAGGGATGCATGCACTCCCGTCCATCCCTGTGCGGGCAAACAGCTGTACTGAGAGTCTGCAGGAGCCTGGCATTGCACCTGCTGATCACATTCGCCTGGCATTGCACCTGCTGATCACATTCGCCTGGCATTGCACCTGCTGATCACATTCGCCTGGCATTGCACCTGCTGATCACATTCGCCTGGCATTGCACCTGCTGATCACATTCGCCTGGCATTGCCCCTACTACCTGCTAATCACAGGAGACTGGCATTGCACATGCTATTTGCTGATCACAGGAGCCTGGCGTTGCTATCTGCTAATTGCTCTGCAGGCTCCTAAGAATAAAAAAATAATACCTGCAAAAATATACATTTATTCTTTTTTTTATTTTTTTTTATTATTTCACAGAGTAAAAGCGGATCTTTGAAGGTGTACAGGGTGGAGTTTACTTTGTGTATGTGTGTGTGTGTGTGTGTGTGTGTGTGTGTGTGTATATATATAGAGAGAGAGAGAGAGAGAGAGAGAGAGAGAGAGAGAGAGATAGATATATATTAGTATTGGACTCCCCCTCTGTGTATATGTATGTATGTGTGTGTATATGTATATGTATATATATATATATATATATATATATATATATATATATATGTGTGTATGTTAGTATTGGACCCCCCCCGTATGTATATAGATATATATTAGTATTGGACTCCCCCCTCTGTGTATGTGTATATAGATATATATTAGTATTTGACTCCCCCTCTGTATGTGTGTGTGTGTGTGTGTGTGTGTGTGTGTGTATGTATATATATATATATATATATATATATATATATATATATATATATATATATATATATATATAATGTGTGTGTGTGTGTGTGTGTGTGTATGTATATAGATATATATTGGTATTGGACCCCTCCTCTGTGTATGTATATAGATATATATTAGTATTGGACTCCCTCCCCTGTGTATGTATATAGATATATATTAGTATTGGAGCCCCTCCCCTGTGTATGTATATAGATATATATTAGTATTGGACTCCTCCCCTGTGTATGTATATAGATATATATTAGTATTGGATTCCCCCTCTGTATGTATATAGATGAACCGCTCCCCCTCCCCTCTGTAAGTATATAGATAGATGAGCCGCTCCCCCTCCCCACGTTCTCAGGCTCTCTCTTCATTGTTGATATTCTCCCGCCCGCTCACGTGTTGGAGGCTCGAGCAGGTGAAGCCCCGCCCTCCGGGTGGGCGTGTTCCGCCCGGAAGGACGGCGACAGGTCTGGCGTGTGTGGTTGTCCCGGAGTGGTGGGCGGAACGGAGAGTCACGCCCCCTCCTCGTTGGTAGGATTGTTGTTGCTAGGTGCGCGCGCCGTCGCCATTTCTCGCGAGAGAGCCCACATCTCGCGGGAATGTCCGGGGAGACATGTCCGGGGAGAGAGGCGAGGTGAGAGCGGGACCGGTATGATGAGCAGGAGGAGGGAGGGCGGGGGTTGCGCACTGTGGGCGGGGGGAGGGTGTGCGCTGCCTGAAGGGTCACACGAGGGACAGGACCTGACTAATGTGTGGAAGCAGCCGATGGGGGCGTGGTCTATGCGGGCTGTGGGAGGGGCTTATTGGCTTGCACATGGGGGTGGGTGTGATGTTGCTGAAAAGTTGGTACTGGAGCCAGAAGAAAGAGGAGATGACATTACTGGTGAGAGAAAGGTTACATACCCCAAAGGGGCGGGGCTGTGGGTGGGGGAGGTTACATACCCCAAAGGGTTGGGTCTGTGGGTGGGGGGAGGTTACATACCCCAAAGGGGCAGGTCTGTGGGTGGGGGAGGTTACATACCCCAAAGGGGCGGGTCTGTGGGTGGGGAAGGTTACATACCCCAAAGGGGCGGGTCTGTGGGTGGGGGAGGTTACATACCCCAAATGGTTGGGTCTGTGGGTGGGGGAGGTTACATACCCCAAATGGTTGGGTCTGTGGGTGGGGGAGGTTACATACCCCAAAGGGGCGGGTCTGTGGGTGGGGGAGGTTACATACCCCAAATGGTTGGGTCTGTGGGTGGGGGAGGTTACATACCCCAAATGGTTGGGTCTGTGGGTGGGGGAGGTTACATACCCCAAAGGGGCGGGTCTGTGGGTGGGGGGAGGTTACTTAATCCAAAGGGGCGGGTCTGTGGGTGGGGGGAGGTTACTTAATCCAAAGGGGCGGGTCTGTGGGTGGGGGGAGGTTACATACCCCAAAGGGGCGGGTCTGTGGGTGGGGAGGTTACATACCCCAAAGGGGCGGGTCTGTGGGTGGGGAGGTTACATACCCCAAAGGGGCGGGTCTGTGGGTGGGGAGGTTACATACCCCAAAGGGGCGGGTCTGTGGGTGGGGAGGTTACATACCCCAAAGGGGCGGGTCTGTGGGTGGGGAGGTTACATACCCCAAAGGGGCGGGTCTGTGGGTGGGGAGGTTACATACCCCAAAGGGGCGGGTCTGTGGGTGGGGGAGGTTACATACCCCAAATGGTTGGGTCTGTGGGTGGGGGAGGTTACATACCCCAAAGGGGCGGGTCTGTGGGTGGGGGAGGTTACATACCCCAAATGGTTGGGTCTGTGGGTGGGGGAGGTTACATACCCCAAATGGTTGGGTCTGTGGGTGGGGGGAGGTTACATACCCCAAAGGGGCGGGTCTGTGGGTGGGGGGAGGTTACTTAATCCAAAGGGGCGGGTCTGTGGGTGGGGGGAGGTTACTTAATCCAAAGGGGCGGGTCTGTGGGTGGGGGGAGGTTACATACCCCAAAGGGGCGGGTCTGTGGGTGGGGAGGTTACATACCCCAAAGGGGCGGGTCTGTGGGTGGGGGAGGTTACATACCCCAAAGGGGCGGGTCTGTGGGTGGGGAGGTTACATACCCCAAAGGGGCGGGTCTGTGGGTGGGGAGGTTACATACCCCAAAGGGGCGGGTCTGTGGGTGGGGAGGTTACATACCCCAAAGGGGCGGGTCTGTGGGTGGGGAGGTTACATACCCCAAAGGGGCGGGTCTGTGGGTGGGGAGGTTACATACCCCAAAGGGGCGGGTCTGTGGGTGGGGAGGTTACATACCCCAAAGGGGCGGGTCTGTGGGTGGGGAGGTTACATACCCCAAAGGGGCTGGTCTGTGGGTGGGGAGGTTACATACCCCAAAGGGGCGGGTCTTCGGGTGGGGAGGTTACGTACCCCCAAGGGGCGGGTCTACAGTTAGGGGAGGTTGTGTACCCCCAAGGGGCGGATCTACAGGTAGGGGAGGTTGTGTACCCCCAAGGGGCGGATTTACAGGTAGGGGAGGTTACGTACCCCCAAGGGGCGGATCTACAGGTAGGGGAGGTTACGTACCCCCAAGGGGCGGGTCTACAGGTAGGGGAGGTTGCGTACCCCCAAGGGGCGGGTCTACAGGTAGGGGAGGTTGCGTACCCCCAAGGGGCGGGTCTACATGTAGGGGAGGTTGCGTACCCCCAAGGGGCGGGTCTACATGTAGGGGAGGTTGCGTACCCCCAAGGGGCGGGTCTACATGTAGGGGAGGTTGCGTACCCCCAAGGGGCGGGTCTACATGTAGGGGAGGTTGCGTACCCCCAAGGGGCGGGTCTACAGGTAGGGGAGGTTGCGTACCCCAAAGGGGCGGGTCTACAGTTAGGGGAGGTTTACGTACCCCCAAGGGCGGGTCTACAGGTAGGGGAGGTTGCGTACCCCCAAGGGGCGGATCTACAGGTAGGGGAGGTTGCGTACCACCAAGGGGCGGGTCTACAGGTAGGGGAGGTTGCGTACCCCCAAGGGGCGGGTCTACAGGTAGGGGAGGTTGCGTACCCCCAAGGGGCGGGTCTACAGGTAGGGGAGGTTGCGTACCCCCAAGGGGCGGGTCTACAGGTAGGGGAGGTTGCGTACCCCCAAGGGGCGGGTCTACAGGTAGGGGAGGTTGCGTACCCACAAGGGGCGGGTCTACAGGTGAGTGAGGTTGCATACCCACAAGGGGCGGGTCTACAGGTAGGGGAGGTTGCGTACCCCCAAGGGGCGGGTCTACAGGTAGGGGAGGTTGCGTACCCCCAAGGGGCGGGTCTACAGGTAGGGGAGGTTGCGTACCCCCAAGGGGCGGGTCTACAGGTGGGAGAGGGTACGTACCCCCAAGGGGCTGGTCTACAGGTGGAAGAGGTTACGTACCCCAAGGGGCGGGTCTATAGGTGGAAGAGGTTACGTACCCCAAGGGGCGGGTCTATAGGTGGAAGAGGTTACGTACCCCAAGGGGCGGGTCTATAGGTGGAAGAGGTTACGTACCCCAAGGGGCGGGTCTATAGGTGGAAGAGGTTACGTACCCCAAGGGGCGGGTCTATAGGTGGAAGAGGTTACGTACCCCAAGGGGCGGGTCTATAGGTGGAAGAGGTTACGTACCCCAAGGGGCGGGTCTATAGGTGGAAGAGGTTACGTACCCCAAGGGGCAGGTCTGTGGGTGGGGGAGGTTACATACCCCAAAGGGGCGGGTCTGTGGGTGGGGGAGGTTACATACCCCAAAGGGGCGGGTCTGTGGGTGGGGAAGGTTACATACCCCAAAGAGGCGGGTCTGTGGGTGGGGGAGGTTACATACCCCAAATGGTTGGGTCTGTGGGTGGGGGAGGTTACATACCCCAAATGGTTGGGTCTGTGGGTGGGGGAGGTTACATACCCCAAAGGGGCGGGTCTGTGGGTGGGGGGAGGTTACTTAATCCAAAGGGGCGGGTCTGTGGGTGGGGGGAGGTTACTTAATCCAAAGGGGCGGGTCTGTGGGTGGGGGAGGTTACATACCCCAAAGGGGCGGGTCTGTGGGTGGGGAGGTTACATACCCCAAAGGGGCGGGTCTGTGGGTGGGGAGGTTACATACCCCAAAGGGGCGGGTCTGTGGGTGGGGAGGTTACATACCCCAAAGGGGCGGGTCTGTGGGTGGGGAGGTTACATACCCCAAAGGGGCGGGTCTGTGGGTGGGGAGGTTACATACCCCAAAGGGGCGGGTCTGTGGGTGGGGAGGTTACATACCCCAAAGGGGCGGGTCTGTGGGTGGGGAGGTTACATACCCCAAAGGGGCTGGTCTGTGGGTGGGGAGGTTACATACCCCAAAGGGGCGGGTCTGTGGGTGGGGAGGTTACGTACCCCCAAGGGGCGGGTCTACAGTTAGGGGAGGTTGTGTACCCCCAAGGGGCGGATCTACAGGTAGGGGAGGTTGTGTACCCCCAAGGGGCGGATTTACAGGTAGGGGAGGTTACGTACCCCCAAGGGGCGGATCTACAGGTAGGGGAGGTTGCGTACCCCCAAGGGGCGGGTCTACAGGTAGGGGAGGTTGCGTACCCCCAAGGGGCGGGTCTACATGTAGGGGAGGTTGCGTACCCCCAAGGGGCGGGTCTACATGTAGGGGAGGTTGCGTACCCCCAAGGGGCGGGTCTACATGTAGGGGAGGTTGCGTACCCCCAAGGGGCGGGTCTACATGTAGGGGAGGTTGCGTACCCCCAAGGGGCGGGTCTACAGGTAGGGGAGGTTGCGTACCCCAAAGGGGCGGGTCTACAGTTAGGGGAGGTTTACGTACCCCCAAGGGCGGGTCTACAGGTAGGGGAGGTTGCGTACCCCCAAGGGGCGGGTCTACAGGTAGGGGAGGTTGCGTACCACCAAGGGGCGGGTCTACAGGTAGGGGAGGTTGCGTACCCCCAAGGGGCGGGTCTACAGGTAGGGGAGGTTGCGTACCCCCAAGGGGCGGGTCTACAGGTAGGGGAGGTTGCGTACCCCCAAGGGGCGGGTCTACAGGTAGGGGAGGTTGCGTACCCCCAAGGGGCGGGTCTACAGGTAGGGGAGGTTGCGTACCCCCAAGGGGCGGGTCTACAGGTAGGGGAGGTTGCGTACCCCCAAGGGGCGGGTCTACAGGTGGGAGAGGTTGCGTACCCCCAAGGGGCTGGTCTACAGGTGGAAGAGGTTACGTACCCCAAGGGGCGGGTCTATAGGTGGAAGAGGTTACGTACCCCAAGGGGCGGGTCTATAGGTGGAAGAGGTTACGTACCCCAAGGGGCGGGTCTATAGGTGGAAGAGGTTACGTACCCCAAGGGGCGGGTCTATAGGTGGAAGAGGTTACGTACCCCAAGGGGCGGGTCTATAGGTGGAAGAGGTTACGTACCCCAAGGGGCGGGTCTATAGGTGGAAGAGGTTACGTACCCCAAGGGGCGGGTCTATAGGTGGAAGAGGTTACGTACCCCAAGGGGCGGGTCTATAGGTGGAAGAGGTTACGTACCCCAAGGGGCGGGTCTATAGGTGGAAGAGGTTACGTACCCCAAGGGGCGGGTCTACAGGTGGAAGAGGTTACGTACCCCAAGGGGCGGGTCTACAGGTGGAAGAGGTTACGTACCCCAAGGGGCGGGTCTATAGCTGGAAGAGGTTACGTACCCCAAGGGGCGGGTCTATAGGTGGAAGAGGTTACGTACCCCAAGGGGCGGGTCTATAGGTGGAAGAGGTTACGTACCCCAAGGGGCGGGTCTATAGGTGGAAGAGGTTACGTACCCCAAGGGGCGGGTCTATAGGTGGAAGAGGTTACGTACCCCAAGGGGCGGGTCTATAGGTGGAAGAGGTTACGTACCCCAAGGGGCGGGTCTACAGGTGGAAGAGGTTACGTACCCCAAGGGGCGGGTCTACAGGTGGAAGAGGTTACGTACCCCAAGGGGCGGGTCTACAGGTGGAAGAGGTTACGTACCCCAAGGGGCGGGTCTACAGGTGGAAGAGGTTACGTACCCCAAGGGGCGGGTCTACAGGTGGAAGAGGTTACGTACCCCAAGGGGCGGGTCTACAGGTGGAAGAGGTTACGTACCCCAAGGGGCGGGTCTACAGGTGGAAGAGGTTACGTACCCCAAGGGGCGGGTCTACAGGTGGAAGAGGTTACGTACCCCAAGGGGCGGGTCTACAGGTGGAAGAGGTTACGTACCCCAAGGGGCGGGTCTACAGGTGGAAGAGGTTACGTACCCCAAGGGGCGGGTCTACAGGTGGAAGAGGTTACGTACCCCAAGGGGCGGGTCTACAGGTGGAAGAGGTTACGTACCCCAAGGGGCGGGTCTACAGGTGGAAGAGGTTACATACCCCAAGGGGCGGGTCTACAGGTGGAAGAGGTTACATACCCCAAGGGGCGGGTCTACAGGTGAGGGAGGTTACATACCCCAAGGGGCGGGTCTACAGGTGAGGGAGGTTACATACCCCAAAGGGGCGGGTCTACAGGTTGGGGGAGGTTACATACCCCAGAGGCATGGGTCTACAAGTGGGGAAGGTTACTTATCCCAGGGGGCAGGTCTATTGATAGGGTGGCTACATAAACTGGAAGAATAATACATACCTTTGGGAAAGGTTGTCGGTGAGGGAGAGTATATTTTCTAGAGGGTGGCTCTACGAGCTGGGCATGTGACATATCCTAGGGGGAGGGTCTATGGATAGGGGAGGCTGCATCTGTAAGGAGGAGGGTCTTTGGGTGAAGCAGGTGAAATACCCCAGAGGAGGAGCTGTGGGTTGGGGAGGGTACATATCTTAGGAGAATGTTCTAGGTGTGGAGTACGCTACCTACTCTAGGAAAAGAGGGTCCATTGGCAAAGTAGGTTGCATTCCCTGTGGGAGGATCCATAAGGCTATATACACTACAGGGAGAGTCTCTTAGTGGTGTAGGCTACATATCCCAGAGGGAGGGTCTACAGGTGGGGGAGGTTACATATCCCAGGAGAGGGGTTTTGGTGGGGGAATAGGTTACTTACCCTAGGGAGAGAGGATCTGTTGGTAGAGAAGTTTACATTTCCTTGAAGGAAGCGCCAAGGGTGGGAAAGGCTACATTTGGATATGTGATGGCATCTATGGGTGGAAACATAGCTTGTGGGAGGACCTCTTTGTAGGGGAGGCTACATGCCTGAGGGGTACATACCCCGAGAGGGAGGGTGTACCGGTGGGGTGGGGGAGGCTCAAACCCCAGAAGGGAGGTTTACAGGTGGGGAATGCTGCATACTACTTTGGGAGGGTCTACAGGTGGGGGGGGGGGGGGGCCCTAGGCGGGAAGGTTAGGTAAACCAGGGGAGGGTATGTGGGTGGGGAAGGTTACATACTTTAAGGTGAGAGGGTCTGTTAAAAGAGGAGATTAAATTTCCTTGGAGGAAGGTCTCTGGGAATGTAGCCTTCCCCACCCATATGTTTGAGTATCTATGAGTGGGGGAGATTACATATCCTAGGGGGAGGGCCTAATGGTTGGTGAGGCTACATACTTCAGAGGGAAGGTCTATAGGTGGGGGGTTTACATACCCCCCCCCCCACAGGGAAGGGGCTCTGGGTGGGGTAGGCTTTGTACCCTGTCTATTAGTAGAGGAGGTTACATTTCCTTGGAGGAAGGCTTGTATACCCCATGGGGAGATTATATACCCCAGAGAGGAGAGTCTATGCGTAGGGGAGGCTACATACTCTGGGAGAGGGGGGTGAGATTACCTACTTTATTTGGGGAATCTCTGAGCTGGGGATGCTACATACTCCAAGGGGAAGGTCTATGGGTGGGGGAGAATACATACTCCAAGGGGAAGGTCTATGAGTGGGGGAGAATACATACTCCAGAGGGAGGGTCTATGGGTGGGGGAGGCTACATACTGCAAGGGGGAGGATCTGTGGGTGGGGGAGTCTATATGCTCCAGGGGGAGGGTCTGTGGGTGGGGGAGGCTACATACTGCAAGGGGGAGGGTCTATGGGTGGGAAAGGCTCCATACTGGGAGGGGAGGGTCTATGTGTGGGGAAGGCTACATACGCCAAGGGGAGGGTCTATGGGTGGGGGAGGATACATACTCCAGGGAGAGGGTCTATGGGTGGATAAGGCTTCATACGCCAAGGGGCGGGTCTATGGGTGGGGGAGGCTACATACTGCAAGGGGAGGGTCTATGGGTGGTAAAGGCTACATACTGCAGGGGGAGGGTCTATGGGTGGGGGGGCTACATACTGCAAGGGGAGGGTCTATGGGTGGGGGAGGCTACATACGCCAAGGGGAGGGTCTATGATTGGGGGAGGCTACATGCTCCAGGGGAAGGGTCTGTGGGTGGGGAGGCTACATACCCCGAGAAAAGGCTATATGGAGGGGAGGTTACATAGCCCAGTGTAGGTGGATGTGCAAGGTTCCATACACCAGGGGGCGTTATTCCACAGGTTACTTGCACTCAGGCGGAGAGTACGGGCTAGGGAGGTTACATTCGCTAAGGGGAGTGTTTGTGAGCTAGTAAGGTTATAAACCCATTGGGGAGTGGGGGCTAAAGGGGGATGGTCTGTGTTTCTGCATGCTAGAGAGGAAAGGTCTCTGAGTGGGGGCCACCGGGTGGGGGGATGGGTTGGAGCCCGGGAAAGGTGGCATATGGGTGGCAGAGGCCAAATAGCTCAAAGGTTGGGTCCTTTACGGGAAATATGCTACCAAGTACAATCAGACATAGGGAAGTGACATGACAAATTTGTGAAAGCAAAGTAAACTTTAAAGAGTCTGAAAAAGATAAAAAAAAAAAAAACGAAAGTCCTGATGACTGTACACATGTATTGATATTTAGTGCATGAACTCCTCTTTTCATTGTACACACCTTTATGATTTAATCACTCTACCCTCAGGCCAGTTCTGACATTTCGCCCATAGATGTAACAATCTGCATTTTATTTTTTATTTGCTAGGAAATTACTTAGAACCCCCTAACATTATATACCCACTTTTTTTCCCACCTTCAGTCATTTTTTAATCTTTCCATCTATTAAATCTTCTGCCCTTGTTGTTTTAACTTTGGAAAAAACACCTTATACAGCCCACTTCCTGTTTCTTGTCTGGTCATTAGCCTAGGCTTATCACATCATGCACAGCGCTCTCTCTCACTCTTGTGAGAGTTTGCCAGGAAGAAAGGGGGGTGAGTCATAAGAAGGCCAATGAAAGCTGCAGAGCTGGAGGTGTGCCTCTGTGTAAATACAATTTTTAGTGTGATACGTGTAAATATATGTAAAACGTGTACAAATATTAATAAGAAAGCAAACAGAAATAAAGCTTAACTATTAGTTAATAAAAATAGAAAATTACAATTAAATGGAGAAGGAGAATACAGAGTTAATTAGTGCTGATTAGAGTTTAACAGAGGAACATTTAAAGCGCAGCTCCACCCTCCGGTGCCACAATTGGCACCTTTCAGGGGGGAGGGGGGGTACAGATACCTGTATAATACAGGTATCTGCACCCACTTCCGGGCAAAGATAGCTGCAGAATCTGCGGGTATTTACGCCACTTCCTGTCATCCCCCCGCTGTCTGCTGGGAAACACACGGGTCCCAGAGACAGCAGGGAGCGTCCTTATTGCGCAGCAGGGAACCGGGAAGTGAAGCTGCAAGGCTTCACTTCCTGATTCCCATACCAAAGATGGCGGCGGCAGCACCCGAGAGCTGATCGATTAGATCGGCTTTCGGGTGCCGACATCGCGGGTGCGCTGGATGGGTAAGTGTCCATATTTTAAAAGCCAGCAGCTGCAGTATTTGTAGCTGCTGACTTAAAAAAAAAAAAAAACGGCGGAACTCCCGCTTTAATTAGAGAACATTTATTTTTTATTTATTTTTTTACTTGTCAAGGTTGCTCTAACTTTCTTCATCTGCAGAACAAAGTTAGTAGATGAAAAACACAGAATGTTACAATTGATAAAATGTTTCAATAAAACTTTCTGTGTTTGCGGCTGAGCAACATTTTATTAGGGCTTTTTCACACGGGCTTGTCCTTGTCCGTAAAAATACGGATTCCTCTTGCTTATCGGGGGATCGCTCCATTGATCTCCGCTGAGCAGGCGGATGACAGGTCCCTGTCCGCTCACTGTGCAGAGACGGATATGTCAGAGTCCCGCTCTCCTCTATGGGAGATCGGATAAAAACAGACTGCCTGTCCATTTTCATCCGATCCTCCAGACAGATGGAAAACAGGATCGGATGTCGGCAGATATTGCCGACAACCACCGCTTCATAGAAGTGAATGGAGCGTCCTATCAGATCCACCTTAAAAAAAACGGACAGGCGGATCTGATCGGAGCGCCCTTAGGAAAGGGACCTAACTGTATAGATTATAACATACTGCCGACCTTCTCTGTGTACTCGGCAATGCAGCTGTGTTTAATCAGAGCTGAATTGTCGGGTCCTGGGACAAGGGACGGATCTTGGCAGAAGGACTGGACGTTCTAGACACGCCCTGTGTACAATGATGACATGTTTTTGGGCGTGTCTAGTACTCCCAGAGTCTGCAACTGGGTAAATTTTTCAAGCAGAGGCCATAGAGAATAAAATGGTGGATATTGCAATTTTTTTATGCCGCACGATATTTGCGCAGCAGTTTTACCGAAGCAAATGTTTTTTGAAAGAAAATAATTTTAGTGAACACAAGCACAATAAAAAGCCACATTTTGGGGTAAATATAATATATTATGTTATGCTGAGTAAATCAATACCAAACGTGGCATGCAGCCACCTAAATGCTTCCATCTGTAAAGTCAAAACTTTTTTCTTTAAGCCATGGATAAAGAATTGAAGGGTAATAACCCCTGTCATCTTTTTATTGTTGGAGATATTTTTGGAGAGATTTACCCCCTCTGCTTGTCCTGGTGACCATTATCACTAAAATGATGGGAAACTGAAAATTTTACAGCTGTCACCAACGTTAACACACTTTAAAATTTGATGTCCTTTTTTTTCCCTCCCCAAATAGAACTTTCAATTGGTGGTATTTAAACACCTTTTGCAGTTTTTCTTTTTTGCGCTAAAACATATTTTTCTTACTTTCTGCTATAAAACAGATCCAAGGAAAAAAATCGAATTACTTCATCAATTTAGGCCAATATGTATTCTGCTACATATTTTTGGTAAAAAAAATCCCAATAATCTTATATTGATTGGTTTGCGCAAAAGTTATTTTTAATTATTTTTCTTTATACTACTAATGGCGGTGATCAATGACATAAGGGGACTGCGATATTGTGGTGGACATTCTGACACTAACTGACACTTTTTGCGGACTGGTGACACTAATACAGTTATCAGTGCTAAAGAATCTACATTGTCACTGTACTAATCACACTGGCCAGTAGGGCTGGGGAAAAAATCGAGTTGAGAGGTCAAATCGATTAAAATTTTCAGCAAATCGATTTTTTGTTTTTTTAACACCACGCCGGTCCTGAGGAGCTGCAGGCAGGAGTTTTTAGGCGAGGCCCGTGGCTTCGTCCTGGTCCGCGAGGCCGGACGCCGCCGACTAGGCCGAAGCCGCGGCCTTGCCTAAAAACTCCGGCCTGCAGCTCCCCAGGACCGGCGCGATGTCCATCAAAAAAAAAATTTGAATCGTGAATCTAGTTTTTTTTTTTTTATTTCTATATATCTACTGGCCAGGAAAGAGTTAACCGTGTGCCTAACCAGTGTTTATGTGTACAGTGTTAGGCGCTTTTACTAGGGGAAGAGATGGAATTTATTCCCTGCTTTGCAGGGACACAAACTCCATCCCTTCACTCATGCCGGAAAGGCAGTCTGCTATGTTTACAGATTGCAGTTCTGTGTCTCTGCCTGACGGTCGTCGGGTGCCAGTGGACATAGAGCACCTGACACCCATAGATCGACTTCCACTGTGTGTAATGACAGTGGGAGCACGCATGCGTGCCCTCTATCGGGAAGTGTGGGATCACGTGTATATATATACCCCTCCCACTGCATCTGACAGAGGAGGAAAGGAGAAAGAAGGCCGGTCGTGTGATCTCGATCTTGGCTCTGAAATTAGGTATTTACAGCATTCATTTTTATAACTCACACGCAAAAATGGACACTGCATAAGGAGACAGCGCGGATGGTGCATACTTGTTAGAGGGGCTTAAAGTGGTGTTTCCCCCAAAATTACAAGTTTTAACCTATGTGCAGCAAATGAGCTAATAAAAATTTATTGGATAAAAAATAAATAAAATGTCACTTACTTATTTCTCCCTGTTGCTAGGTGGTCCCACAAAATCTGCCTCTTCCATAGCCTAGGCTAAACACGCCACTTCCCTTCGGCCTAGTCAGTCATCTGGGACACATGATAGGTCCCAGATGACTACGGCGTGCGGCGGCGCTCGCGCATGCGCAGGGGGTGCCCGGCTGTGAAGCCACAGCCAGGTGCCCACAGTAAAGATGCCGGCGGAGCGGGGAACGAGGGGGGGAATCGTTCCCCCACATCGCTGGACCCTGGGACAGGTAAGTGTTAGATTCTTAAAAGTCAGTAGCTGCAGTATTTGTAGCTGCTGACTTTTAAACATTTTTTTTTTTTTTAAGGGGCACCCCACTTTAACAACCACTTTAAGTAATGAACAGTAGCAACCTCCTGTGCATGTTTACAATGAGTTATAAAATAGAAGAAATTGAACTTAAAACATTGAATAGTTCTATATGTAGACTTCAGGGCTCTGCTCTCTTCATATATGGAGGGGCCTGTACTCTACTGCCTTTGTATGTATTTTGGGAGGCCAATGCTTCCCTTGGGCTAAAAACTTTTTTTTTTTCTTTTACTTGAATGAAGGTTTAGCTGAATAAATTGCTTTGATACACTACATTGTAAAATTACGTCTCACATTGACTTTCACTTTCTTTTCAGGGTTCCCAATGAGAGGATCATGTCGATCTCACGATTTGGGTGATCCATAGTATGGCTGCTTCCCGTTCGACTCGCGTCACAAGATCTACCGTGGGATTAAACGGGCTCGACGAAAACTTCTGTGGTCGCACCCTGAGAAACCGCAGCATCGCTCCCCCCGACGAGGTGATCCCTCCGGCGCTCTTGAGATCTAGGTCTCCTAAGAAAAGGCCAGAACCTGTTCAGATCCAAAAGGGAAGCCTCATCAAGGGCAGCGAACTCAAACAGCCAAGCCCTCGGGAGTCTTGGGTCAGCCCAAGAAAGAGAGGCCTGTCTATTTCGGAGAAGGACGGTTGCGAGAAAGACAGTGTGGAAAACAGCGATAAGAAATCGCCGGGAGCTTTGTCGCCTGTGTTAAAGAAAATTAAGCGCTACCTTCGTTCTGAGGAACCCAGCAGCCCGGAGGAAGAATTGTCCGGTACATTTCACAAGGCGCCCTCGGAAAGGAGGCACTCTGAATCTGACCATGAAACAGACACACCCCGCTCTAAACGAGCTAATCGATATCTTTTACTGGATGATAGTAACCAAAGGGAAATCAAAACCGACACGGAGTCTGAGGAAACTGTAAAAAAATCCTTACCTGATGGCGACGCGTTTAACCATCAGATTGTGAACGGTATTGACAACAACGAGACTGCTGCTGTAAATTGTAATAACTGTCCTTCGGATGGGAGTGTTAAACAGAATAACGCTAGTACGGTCACCTCCCCGAAGGAGTTAAACTTATCGGAGAATGGAAGTTCGCTGACTCCTTCCTCTGCGCCTGCTAACAACGAGACGGACAGTCTTTCAGACCATAATGTGCCTTGCACGCACTCCGAGGAACAGGCAGACAAACAGGACCATGAATTAAATAACTGCCTACCTATCAATAACGTCAATCAGACCAATGAATCAACAGGGGTTTCCTGCGCGGAAGCCCTACTGATCGTACGGGACTCTGAGGAGGAACTTGACGTTGTAGGTGATGGCAATTCCAAGGAACAAGCTGCTCGATCCCCAAACCCCAATCAGGACAAGCCTGTATGTGGCGGGGATTTCCCCATGTCTGAGGCGGCAGAGGGACCCTCGCTTGAGCTGTGCTTTTCCGACACTCAAGAACATAAATATACCTTAAGAACTTCACCAAGGAAGCTCGTATCTGTCAAAGACAGCTCATCCAAAAATGCCTCTCCGTGTGGGGAGAACGGACAGGCCGAGGAGAGTTCCAGCGAGGGTAGTAGACTTTCCTCTGCTGTTAACGGAACCGTAACGGACGCCGAAGAGGCGGCCTCCGGCGATAAAAAGCAGACGTGTTCTTCTGCAAAGTGTTCGCAGGATAAGCCGGGTGCCTGCGCCTCCTCCAGCACGGAGTGTACGGCGCCCCCCGCCAAAGAGAGCGGCGGCGGTGGCATGCAACCTGCAGAGGAGGAAGAGGACGAGCCCGACGTGTACTTCTTCGAGTCCGATCACGTGGCTTTGAAACACAACAAAGAGTATGTGTAACCATGGTAACCTTGATTTCTGCTATTCACTTCTGTGTTCATTGTTTCTTTGAGCCGAAGGTTCCTTGCATGCTTACAAATGTAGATGTCACTTAACAGCGGAGCTCTGTGACCGTTCCAAGCACTTACTGGATTATGTGTCTCATTTTCCAAAGGTCACAGTGTTTTGACAAATGTGCAAGCACCCATACAGATACCTGGTATTATGTTATCTGAATGTAAACACGCAGCTCTGATCACATTGCAGAAGCTTAAAGCGGAGTTCCGCTTTAAAAAAAAAATTACAAATACTGCAGCTGCTGACTTTTAATAATCGGACACTTTCCTGTCCCAGGGTCCAGCGATGTGGGGGAACGAATCCCCGCTCGTGTCCCCCCTCCTCTCTGCGGCGCCGGCATTGTTACTGTGGGCGCCCGGCTGTGGCGTCACAGCCGGGCACGCACTGCGCATGCGTGAGCCGTGCGGCGCGCTGTGACTGGCCGGGCAATCATCTGGGACCTGTGATGTGTCTTAGCTGATCGCAGAGAGGGAGGGGGGGAGAGGTTAACTTGCTTCCACCGCTGCGGTGCGCTGGGAGTAAGAAGGAGCTGGAACCCTCTAAAGAGGGTTTCCGCCCCCCCCCCCCCCCCCAAAAATGACATGCCAAATATGGCATGTCAAGGGGTCACATTCCCATAAAGCGGAGGTTCACACAAAAATGGAACCTCATGCTTTTCGGAACCCTCCCCCCCTCCAGTGTCACATTTGCCACCTTTCAGGGGGGTGCAGATACCTGTATAAGGTGTTTGCACCCACTTCCGGGCATATATAGCCACAGAATCTGCGGGTATCTATGTCACTTCAATCCCCACCCCCCCCGTTGTCTGCTGTGAAATACATGGGTCCCAGAGTCAGCAGGGACCATCTGGAATGCGCAGCGCGACTCGCGCATGCGCAGTAGGGAACCGGGAAGTGAAGTTGCAAGGCTTCACTTCCTGATTCCCCTACTTTCGGGTGCCGACATCGTGGGCATATTTTATAAGTCAGCAGCTGCAGTATTTGTGCTTTAAAGTGGAAGTTCCATTTTTGGGTGGAACTCCGCTTTAATGTTCACCCCATAAGGCCCATTCACACCTGAGCGTAGCGTTTTCAGGCAGAAAGTCACACGATTTTACCGTGTTTTGCCGCGATTTTGTACATGTCAAAAATTTAAAAAAGCAGAAAAACGCCTGTAATCTGCCTAAAAAAAAAAGTTCCAGAACTTGTTTAAGCTTCAGTGAAGATGTGAACCATCTCCATAGAGAATAATAGATTTTTTTCCCCCTCCAGCGTTTTGTAGCGTCAGGCTTCAAGCTACAAAACGCTCAGGTGTGAATGGGGCCTAATTCTCTCATGAGTCCAGACTGTGTGCAATTTGGTAGCTTTACGTTCCCACCTATAGTTTTCCAACGTGGTAAGATTTCAGAATAGAGTGGTTACAAACCTCTGAAATTAAAAATTAACGAGGCCCATCCTTCTATAGTGTGTACTTACCTCCTATCTATAGCACTAGGCCCCGGTTCACACTATAACCCGCATGTGAATCGCACAGGAATTGTACCAAAGAAAAGCAGGCACCTTTTTTGGAGCCGGACCGCAACCGGATAGTTTTGTACCATGCGATCTGGTGTAGGGCAAAGTGCACTGCATTTGCACTGTGTTTGGGGTGTGGTTAAAGGAGAAGTACAACCAAAATTAGTTTGGCTGTACTCCTGGCTGTCCACTACGCCATTTTTTTGAAAATCTAAGTATTAACCACTTAAGGACCGAGCCACTTTCTGAGATTTGGTGTTACGTTAAAATTTTGTCTTTTGCTAGAAAATTACTTGGAACCCCCAAACATTAAATAAATAATGTTTGGGGGTTCCAAGTAATTTTCTAGCAAAAAAATCTGATTTTAACTTAACACCAAATCTCAGATAGAGGCTCGGTCCTTAAGTGGTTAATACTTTGATTTTCAAAAAAATGGCGTAGTGGACAGCCAGTTGATCCACAGGAGAAGTACAGCTAAACTAATTTTGGTTGTAGTTCTCCTTTAACCACACCCCAAACACATTGCAAATGCAGTTTTTTTTTTCTAACACCCTAGAGAATAAAATGGCAGTCGTTGCAATACTTTCTTTTTTTTTAAATTTTGAAAAGTTAAGGTTACGCCGAGTAAATTGATTCCCAACATGTCGCGCTTCAAAATTGCGCCTGCTCATGGAATGGGGACAAACTTTTTTTTTATCCTTAAAAATCTCCATAAGCGCTGTTTAAAAAAATTCTAGAGGTTGCATGTTTTGAGTTACAGAGGAGGTCGAGGGCTAGAATTATTGCTCTCGCTCTTACGATTGCGGTGATACCTCACATGTGTGGTTTGAACACCGTTTTCATACATACTACTCACGTATGCGTTTGCTTCTGCACACGAGCTTGACGGGGTGTGTTAAAAAATAAATTTTTTTCTTTCTTATTTATTTTACTTTTTAGTTTCTATTTTTACACTGTTCTTTAAAAAAATGAATTGTTGGCACTTTTATTCTTATTACAAGGAATGTAAACATCCCTTGTAATAGAAAAAAAAAGCATGTCAGGACATCTTAAATATGAGTTCTGGGGTCAAAAAGACCTCAGATCTCATATTTACACTAAAATGCAAAAAATAAAAAAAAAAGGAAAAAATTTCTTTGAGGAGTCCCTTTTAAGAGCTATGGGCAGAAGTGACGTTTTGACGTCGCTTCTGCCCTGCAATGGTATGGAGACGGGTGGGGGCCATCTTCCCCTCACTCAACTCCATGTCAAGTAGGAAGAAGGATCCGATCGCCTCTGCCACCGCCAGCGGCTTGGGTAAGCGGCAGAGGGCACCAGAGCGAGGGGGGGGGCTCTCCCGCCTCTGATAAAAGTGATCTTATGACAAATCCGCTGCAGAGACCACTTTTATCTGAAACCAGACGGCTCACTGAAGAGGATACCGGGGATATGGTAGCTAGCTGCTGCCATAACAACGATATCCCTCTTCAAAGTGCTGATGTATATCGACGTGAGCCGGTTCAGAAGTGGTTAAAAAATGCAAATGTTGGCATTTTGAACGCTTTCAGATGCAAAGGAGGGATTTGGGGTCTTATTGACCCAAGATCCCTACATAAAGAGTACCTGTCACATGCCTATTGCTGTCGCAAAGGATGTTTACATTCCTTGTGACAGCAATAAAAGTGCTAAAAATAAATAAATAAATATTTAACCACTTCAATACCGGGCACTTAAACACCTTCCTGCCCAGACCAATTTTGAGCTTTCAGCGCTGTCGCACTTTGAATGACAATTGCGTGGTCATGCTACACTGTACCCAAATTATATTTTTATAATTTTTTTTCCCACAAATAGAGCTTTCTTTTGGTGGTATTTGATCACCTCTGCGGTTTTTATTTTTTGCTAAACAAATAAAAAAAGCCCTAAAATTTTGAAAAAAAATATTTTTTTTTTGTTTCAGTTTCAAAACTTTGTAAATAAGTAAGTTTTCTCCTTCACTGATGAGCACTGATGGGCACCGATGACGTGGCACCAATGAAGTGGCACTGAGGTGGCTTTGGGCACTGATAGGCAGCATGGATGGGCACTGATAGCTGGCACGGATGGGCACTGATAGCTGGCATGGATAGGCGGCACGGATTGGCATGGATAGGCGGCACGGATGGGCATGGATAGGCGGCACGGATGGGCATGGATAGGCGGCATGGATGGGCATGGATAGGCGGCATGGATGGGCACTGATCGGTGGCGCGGATGGGCACTGATCGGTGGCGCGGATAGGCACTGATCGGCAGCACTGTTTTGTACTGATGGATGCCAATCAGTGCCAAAAAAAAAAAATGCATGCCAATCAGTGATGCCCATTGTGGGCACTGATTGGCATCCATTGTGGGCACTGATTGGTATCCATTGTGGGCACTGTGTGTCATCCCTGGTGGTCTAGGGTGGCAGACCTTGTGCTGGTCATCCCTGGTGGTCTGGTGGCGTCCCTGGTGGTCCAGTGTGGGCATCCTCGGGGGGGCTGTGCTGATAATAGATCAGCGCAGACCCCCCGTCAGAGGAGCAGCCGATCGGCTCTCCTCTACTCGCGTCTGACAGACGCGAGTGAGGAAAAGCCGATTACCGGCTCTTCCTATTAACACTGTGATCAGCCGTGATTGGACACGGCTGATCACGTGGTAAAGAGTCTCCGACGGAGACTCTTTACCAAGATTGTAGTTGCGGGGTGTCAGACTGACACCCCGCAACAACGATCGCCGCAATACGTGCCCCCGGGGGGGCGCAGCGGCTCAAAATCCTGAGGACTTCATATGACGTCCTGTCAGAATTTTAAAACCACTTTGCCGCCGTCATTTGACAATGGGCGGGCGGCAAGTGGTTAAAGCAACAGTGTGAAAAAGTGTGCCCCCTTCCCCCCCGTGCTAGTGCACACAGGCGAATGCGTGCGTCTGTTCTGCATTCACACAAACAGCGATCATCCCACACATCGCAAACACCAGATCATGGGCAGTAATTCTAGCAGTAGACCTCCTCTGTAGATATAAAGTGGTAACCTGTAAAGCTTTTGAAGCGTTGCCTATAGATAGTAAAATGTATGTCATTTGTCCCCGCTGCGCAATTTGAAAGCCTGACATGTTTTGTATCTATTTACTGGAGGTGATGACATCTTTTATATTTTATAAAAAAATTGGGTTATGTATTTAAATTTTTTTCATTAAAATCTTATAAAGTGTATTCTTTCACGCAAATTGCATTTGAAATACTGCGCAAATACCGCGTGACATAAAAAATAGCGAAACCCACCAATTTATTCTCTAGGGCATCTGCTTTAAAAAACTATATAATGTTTGGGAGTTCTAAGTAATTTTCTAGTCCAAAAAAAAACGGATATTCATGTATACAAAAAGTGCCAGAAAAAGCCTGGTCTTCAAGTGGTTAAAGGACCCATTCACATCAGATGAAGTTGGATGCATTTTGACTGCACACAGCTGCTTGGACAGTCAAAAATCCAGGTTATCCTATGGGCATAGTTCACACTATTGCATTGCAGTGAAAAAAGTACAGCCAGTTGCATTTCGCAATGCAGTGCAAATTGAGGGCCCTTTCACACCTAACGCAGTGGGAGGCAGTTGGATGCATGTTGGACTGAACTCCAACTCCATAGACGGTCCAAAATCCAGGCTATCCTATGGTAGTAGTAGTTGTTGCAGTGCAGCGCAGTTCAGAAAAGTACAGCATGCTGCATTCTTCCACATCACAAATGTGCAAAAATGCATGCAAATGCACTGTAACTCATCACAGCGCACATAGAAGCTCAAGGAAAGAAAGAAGGAAGAGACCTCGCAGGACAAATGCAGATAGAAATACGCGCATCAACTGCATGTAAAGGCAAGTCAACAGCATGTAAAAGCTGCGCACATATTTGCCAGCACACCGCGGATCATCAGATATCGTCCAAAACGTTCTATTGCAGAAAGATCACATCACAAAAGGACCAAGTGCGACATTTCAGAGCCACACAGGACCCCTTTGTCATGCATGTGATCAAGGGGGGAAGGGGTCCTGTGTGGCTCTGAAATGTCGCACTTGGTCCTTTTGTGATGTGATCTTTCTGCAATAGAACGTTTTGGACGATATCTGATGATCTACAGTGTGTTGGTAAATGTGCCTTTTTTTATGTGCAGTTGAAATGTGTTGTTTCATGACAAGCCCAGTTTCCAGCTACTTGCTACAGAAGAGCCCAAGAACATGTTAGGGAAATATTAGAGGTGCACCGAAAATGATAGATAGAATTGTATTATATTTGACTTATTAGTTAATATCATAAATTTTGATGAATATGAATTTGTCAGACCATAATCGGCACCTTTAGCACAAGAAAAGCTCAAGAAAAATGTATCCCTTTTAAATCCTATGTATGTCCTTTGGGCTTCCATTGTGGTGTTAAAAAACCTGCTTGTTGCATTTTTGGTCAGTTAAAAAAAAACGCACCTCCTATTTGAAATGCATTGAAAACGCAGCAAGAATGCATCATTAATGCACCCGTGTTACGTTTTTGATGCGTTTTTTTTAGTCGCTGCACAATTGATCGTTAAAAAAAATTGCGATCTCGATTTAACCCCCCTCATTGGAGATCGTTCTCCAATGCAGAGTTTGCGGATTCTTTCATATAACAAGTGGAGAGACTTTATCTGCTTTCTCAGCTGTCAAAAGAAAATATCAGGGCAGTCTGCCAAGTTTTTTAACAGGAAACATTGTAACTAAGCTTCCTTCTTAGATCAGACTTCTGTGTATAAATGCAGTTTAACCACTAAGGCCCCTTTCACACTGTCGGACCGTTCAGGTCCGCCTGTTTTGTCGGCGGACCTGAACGGGCGCTCCATGCTAGTCTATGGAGCGACGGATGTCAGCGGAGACATGTCCGCTGACATCCGACTCGGTCCGATCAGCTAAAAGCAGATGGATGGCCCTACGTCCGGATCCATCGCTATCGGATCGGATGAAAATGGACATGCTGTCCGTTTTCATCCAATCTCTCCATAGATAGAATCCAGCGGCGCTCGACAAGCCCCTCCCCGCTCAGTGAGCAGAGAGGGACCTGTCATCTGCCGGCTCAGCGGAGATCAACGGAGAGATCTCCTGCTGATCTGGCGGAAAGAGGCGGACTCCGTGCAAGCGGATCCGCCTCGTCTGAATGAGGCCTTAAAGTCCAAATCTTTTTCTGACACTTGTTTCTTAAGTTAAAATCAATATTTTTTGCTAGAAAATTACTTTGAACCCCCAAACATTATATATATATATATTTTAGCAGAGACCCTACGGAATAAAATGGCAATTGCTGCAATATTTTATGTCACACTGTATTTGCCCAGCGGTCTTTCAATGCAATTTTTGGGGAAAAATACACTTCAATGAATAAAAAAAAAAAATGAAACAGTAAAGTTAGCCCAATTTTTTTTTGTTTCAATGTGAAAGATGTTATGCCGCGAGAATCGTTAGAGAATCGTGATCTAAGCAAAAAAATTTTGATTCTCATTTTAGCCAGAATCATGCAGTTCTAATTATATATATATATATACACACTGTAAAACATGCGTCAAATGCATGCATGGCTACAAGACAAGAATGCGCAGTTACTTGCAGTTCCTGCTGTGAAAGGGGCCTAAAGCCCAAAGAAGATGGAAGTGACCTCAAAGGAAATGCAATCTTATGAAAAATGCAAAAAATAAGTGAATGCAAATGCACATCCCTGTACATGCAAAAATGCACAGTAAATGGCCAGTTCCTGTTGTGAATGGGCCCTTAAGGCAGTGCTCGACAAACCCCGGTCGCCAGCTCGCATTGGCGACTAGAATTAGTGACCTGGCGCCCGGGGCAGCACAGCTGGGGGTATCCTGTCTCCATAGTACACCCCCCCGCGCGCGCGATGGACCGCGCCGGCCGGTAATTGAGGCCGCAGCCTTGTGCAGTCCTATGGTACCTTCTAGAATATGGCGCCCTCTTGTGGTGACCGTTGGTATGACACCCAGCAATGCTAATGGAGCTGTTTGTTTTCTCTGCCTGCCAATCTCCTTCCCTTTACTTAGAACCCCCAAACATTATATATATTTTTTATTCTAACACCCTAGAGAAGAATGGCGGTCATGCAAAACTTTCTGTCACACCAGATTTGCGCAGCGGGCTTACAAGCGCATGTTTTTGGTAAAAAATACTTTTTTTAATTAAAAAATAACACAACAGTTAAGTTAGTCCAATTTTTTTTTTATATTGTGAAAGATAAGGTTGCGGCGAGTAAATTGATACCAAACATGTCACGATTCAAAATTGTGCCCGCTCGTGGAATGGCGACAAACTTTTACCCTTTAAAATCTCCATAGGCGACGTCTAAAAAATTCTACAGGTTGCATGTTTTGAGTTACAGAGGAGGTCTAGGGCTAGAATTATTGCTCTCGCTCTACCGATCACGGCAATACCTCACATGTGTGGTTTCATAGACGGGGCGCATTTAAAATTATTTTTTTTCTTATTTATTTTAACTTTTATTTTTAATTTTTTCACTGTCCTTTTGAAAAAAAAAATTGTGTCATTTTTATTCCTATTACAAGGAATGTAAACACCCCTTGTAATAGAAAAAAGCATGACAGGGCCTCTTAAATATGAGATCTGGGGGGTCAAAAAGATCATATTTACACTAAAATGCAATAATAAAAATAAAAATAAATTGTCATTTGAAAAAAAATAAAAATAAATAAAATGTCCCTTTTTAAAACCTATGGGCGGAAGTGATGATTTGAAGTCGCTTCTGACCTGCAATGACTGGGAGATGGACAGGGGCCATCTTCCCCTCACTCGTCTCCATGTCGTAAGAAATAAATAACCTGGCTCCTAGATTCCAAGCAAATTTGTCAAGCCCTGCCTTAAGGGTCCTTTCACACTGAACGCAGTGGGATTGAGTTGGCTGCAGTTGGATGCATTTTGGACTGCACTCCAACTGCATAGATGGTCCAAAATCCAGGGCATAGTTCACACCATTGCAGTACAGAAAAGTACATAATGCTGCGTTTTTCAATACCAGAAACGTGCAGAAAGGCATGCAAACGCACTGCAACGCTTTACAGTGCACATAAAAGCCCAAGGAAAGAAAGAAGGAAGTAACTTCACAGGACAAATGCAGATAGAAAAACGTGCATCAACTGCATGTACAGTGCACGTCACCAGCATGTAAATGCACATCAAATGCATGCAAGGAAAAAACACAGTTACTTGCAGTTTCTGGTGTAAAAGGGGCCTAAAGTGGAAATGAATTTCCAAAACGGCAAGAATGCCGTCTCTCTTTATTGCAGAAGTGACATGCAATGTCTCCTCTGCCATAAAAGAAACCTACCAGCCTTCTCACAGTATGCTTTGGAATGTGTACTGACCTGGGCAAGAGCAGCTCAGTTTACATTCGGGCACAGCGCTTATATCGCCATGTGCAGGAATGATATCATCCCGGCCAATAAAGATGGCCACAGCCTGGCAACTGGAAGAACTGGGGTAGAAGATGCCGACGAGGGACATCGGACCGTGGGAAAGATAGGTAAGTATCGCTAAGTTTAGCTCCTCTTTAGGCCCCATGCACACGAGACGCGATGCAAACTCTGCTGAATGCATGTTTTAAAAAGCAGAAACCTGCGTTTAAAAATGCGCATTCTGCTGTGTTTTCATACCGCGTTTAGCCGCGTTTTACCGCGTTTGCGTCTATAAGCGTTTGTAAAGATAACATCATATAGACCCTCCCCAAGCTCAGAAAGCATGTATTAACTATTTCTGCCATTTTGATCAGAGTGAGCAGCAGCAGCACAGAGAGCAGTTGTACACTTGCATTTGCCTCTTTCTGTGTTTTTTTTTTTTTTTGGAAATGGATCCCATATTAATGGATCCCATTTATATGTCAGGAAATGCTCCTGATGTTGCTTTTGATGAGGCAGCAACGTCGTCGCAAATTGCGTGAGAGGTCCAGAGTCAGAGCTCGTCGATATTGGACCCATCCGTTGATGGCACAGCGAATGTCCGTTGGATATTTCACAAACATGGTGGGGGGCTGGGGCTGACTAGACATTGGTATGCAGGTTTTTCTTTGTGAAAAAAAGACATTGCTATGCTTTGGTCAGACTAGGTGGAGTCATTGATTAGATTAGAATTTTGATGAAGGGTTGGGGCAAATAAGTGGAGGCATTCCTCATTGTCTAAGCTACCAAAAAAACTAGAGTTTTTTTATGGCATTGCATCAGTGAGTATATATGCTCTATGAACTATTTAAAGTAATTATGACATTTTAACCACTTCAGCCCCGGAACAATTTGCAGCCAAAGGACCAGGCCCCTTTTTGCGATTCGGCACTGTGTCTCTTTAACTGACAATCGCGCGGTCGTGCGACGTGGCTCCCAAACAAAATTACCGTATTTTTTTCCCCACAAATAGAGCTTTCTTTTGGTGGTATTTGATCGCCCCTGCGGTTTTTATTTTTTGCAATATAAACAAAAATAGAGCGACAATTTTGAAAAAAATGCAATATTTTTTACTTTTTGCTATAATAAATATCCCCAAAAAATATATAAAAAAACATTTTTTTTCCTCAGTTTAGGCCGATACGTATTCTACATATTTTTGGTAAAAAAAAATCACAATTAGCGATTATTGATTGGTTTGCGCTAGGGGTGCAACGGATCGTCGCCGATCCGTGATCCGAACGGGCCACCCCGTTCGGATCGGCACACCCCGCGATCCGCGGAGCGCTCCGCGGCCTCGGCCTTTAGGAAAGGCCGCGGCTTCGGCCTAGCTCCGGAGCGACGGCGGCCATCTTTGTACACCCGGCGGCCTTAGGAAAGGCCGCGGCTTCGGCCTAGCTCCGGAGCGGCGGCCATCTTGGCACACCAGGCCACTGTTTTTAATGTGATCGCTCCGTCAAATGACGGAGCGATCACTTGTAAGCCCTGCATATACTCTGCATTAACCTGCCAATACTCTGCATTAACCTGCCAATACTCTGCATTAACCTGCCAATACTCTGCATTAACCTGCCAATACTCTGCATTAACCTGCCAATACTCTGCATTAACCTGCCAATACTCTGCATTAACCTGCCAATACTCTGCATTAACCTGCCAATACTCTGCATTAACCTGCCAATACTCTGCATTAACCTGCCAATACTCTGCATTAACCTGCCAATACTCTGCATTAACCTGCCAATACTCTGCGATACCCAGCCAATACTCTGCGATACCCAGCCAATACTCTGCGATACCCAGCCAATACTCTGCGATACCCAGCCAATACTCTGCGATACCCAGCCAATACTCTGCGATACCCAGCCAATACTCTGCGATACCCAGCCAATACTCTGCGATACCCAGCCAATACTCTGCGATACCCAGCCAATACTCTGCGATACCCAGCCAATACTCTGCGATACCCAGCCAATACTCTGCGATACCCAGCCAAAAATACTCTGCGATACCCAGCCAATATTACAGTGGGGGAGATGACGTGGATATTAGTGGGGACTATATGGTGGCGGAATTTTCACAGGTTTTTGCAACTTCAATTATTATTTGCTGATCCGAAAATGATCCGATCCGTGACTCCTGATCCGAGGATCGATCCGATCCGTGAGTTTTTTGATCCGTTGCACCCCTAGTTTGCGCAAAAGTTATAGCGTTTACAAAATAGGGGATAGTTTTATAGCATTTTTATTAATATTTTTTTTTTTTACTAGTAATGGCGGCGATCAGTGATTTTTATTGTGACTGCGACATTATGGCGAACACATCAGACATTTTTGACACATTTTTGGGACCATTGTCATTTATATAGAAATCAGTGCTATTTAAATGCATTGATTCCTATGTAAATTACACTGGCAGTGAAGGAGTTAACCACTAGGGGGCGGGGAGGGGCTAAGTGTGACGTGTTGTGTTTTTTTTTTTTCTTACAGTAGGGGGGCATGGCTGTACGTCTGACGTCACTGATCGGCTTTCCCGATGACAGGGAACAGACGATCAGTGACAGGCAGTGTAGGAAGCGCGAGGAGAGGTTTGTTTACACAGACCTCTCCCCGTTCATTAGCTTTGTGACCCGATCGCTGGTCACGGAGCTCCCGACCGGGACGCTCGCGACCCCACGGCTAGGCAATTAAAGGGGACGTGTATATATACGTGCTTTTGCCTAGCCGTGCCATTCTGCCGACGTATATGTACAGGCGGCGGTCGGGAAGCGGTTAAACCCATTTTTTTTGTATTTTTTATGGTTTACCATCATATTTCTGAGTTTTCTGGTCCAAAAAAATTGGGTTCCTTTAAAAACGCTTGTAAACGCAAACGCGGGGGGCGCATTTAGCCGCGTTTTGCGTCTGAAACGTGGAAAAGCAAAGTGTCTGAACCCATTTTTTTTTTGCTTCTGGAAAAACGAGGTTAAACGCAACTGCATAAAAATGGGGAAAAAAACGAGACTGTGTACATGGACACATAGGATAACATTGCATGCATTCAGGGGCAGTTGAAAAAAGTGTCCAACTGCCTCTGAACGCGCGTTTAGCAGCGTCTCGTGGGCATGGGGCCTAAGTCTACCTTCCTCAATCAGAAGAAACCTTTCTTTGAAATCTTAGCGATGTCACCTGTCTTCCAGCAGTGCAGGACGTAGAAGTCTTTAGGACACCCAACATCATATAGGTGTTTAGGGTGGTTGTTGATGAGACCTGGAAAAAAGGAAAACTGCGCCAGGTCAAAACTAAAATAATAATGGAAAAAAATGCACATGTATGACCTGTGTACCAATTGGTAGTGTTGAAAATACCAGTAACCTGAGGAATAAATTCTGCACACAAATTGAAAAGAGCATAGGCAGACAATGACAGTATAATCTCAGGTTATTAAAGCATAAATGACAAGTAATCGACTACAATCGTTGTAAACAATGGTATGTGATGTCTGTCCAAGTCTCTATGTGGGATGGATAACCAATGATGATGGGTCAGAGTCCTCTTATGCAGAAGGTTCCACTACACCACTGTGCTCCACTTCTAGTTAAAGTGCCACCACCAGTAAGTAGGCTCCTTACCAGATAAAAGTAAAACACACGCACTCAGATATGAGCTTAGATACGAAATTCCAAACGCCAGGATGCGGTTGCCCCTCAAACAGTGTCCTCCAAGATGGATCGGAACTCCAAAACCAGAAGGGGGAAGAGGCACACTTCCAAACGCCAAAATGGACAGATAAGGCACTCGGAGGTGCGTTCACAGATCCCCATGTAAATAATAAAGGCAGACCATAGTGTAATATTGTAAAGGACTAAAGGATTATTTATTAAAAACGGATGTTTACTCACATTCTATTGAGCAGAATAAGCAGTTTAAAATCCAAATGTTGTTTTTTTAAAAGAGCGCCGGCCGGCATACAAAAAGCACCCTTCCTCCTTGTGATACGAACGTGGTGACGTCACTGCGCGTCCTCCCATACGCGTTTCGTCATCAACAGACGTTTTCAATGGGCCTCCCCATTGAAAACGTCTGTTGATGACGAAACGCGTATGGGAGGACGCGCAGTGACGTCACCACGTTCGTATCACAAGGAGGAAGGGTGCTTTTTGTATGCCGGCCGGCGCTCTTTTAAAAAAACAACATTTGGATTTTAAACTGCTTATTCTGCTCAATAGAATGTGAGTAAACATCCGTTTTTAATAAATAATCCTTTAGTCCTTTACAATATTACACTATGGTCTGCCTTTATTATTTACATGGGGATCTGTGAACGCACCTCCGAGTGCCTTATCTGTCCATTTTGGCGTTTGGAAGTGTGCCTCTTCCCCCTTCTGGTTTTGGAGTTCCGATCCATCTTGGAGGACACTGTTTGAGGGGCAACCGCATCCTGGCGTTTGGAATTTCGTATCTAAGCTCATATCTGAGTGCGTGTGTTTTACTTTTATCTGGTAAGGAGCCTACTTACTGGTGGTGGCACTTTAACTAGAAGTGGAGCACAGTGGTGTAGTGGAACCTTCTGCATAAGAGGACTCTGACCCATCATCATTGGTTATCCATCCCACATAGAGACTTGGACAGACATCACATACCATTGTTTACAACGATTGTAGTCGATTACTTGTCATTTATGCTTTAATAACCTGAGATTATACTGTCATTGTCTGCCTATGCTCTTTTCAATTTGTGTGCAGAATTTATTCCTCAGGTTACTGGTATTTTCAACACTACCAATTGGTACACAGGTCATACATGTGCATTTTTTTCCATTATTATTTTAGTTTTGACCTGGCGCAGTTTTCCTTTTTTCCATATCATATGCGTGTTTATCCCACCATTCTGCAGCCGGTTTAGGTATCATTGTTTGCCCTATCCATTTGTCTATTTAACTTTTTCTATCCTACTGTATGATCCTTTGTGTATGTCAGGGTAGCGCGGTCTTTTTGCTCTCATCTGTTGATGAGACCTGTCACCCAATGCGCATACACCCAGCTGGGGTGACTGGTCTCCTAAACAGGAGATGTGGCCTCAAGCACAGTTATTAGGCAGCGTTTCCTGATAAATGAAGGGATTTCAGGACACCCTACACATCAAGCTTTGGCACTTGTTCAGTTAAATTAAAAAAATAAACAAATCTGCCCAGAGAACAGCTTTTTATAAAAGACCCTCTAAATCTACACCCTGTGGGGTGGGAGATGGAGCCTTTTGTTGTGAATAATGTTGGCCAGGAGAAATGCCCGGAGGCTGGAGGAGCTGTAACACCCCGGTTTGGCACAAAGCTTCCCTTGTGTAATTATATTGATCACAGGAGTTCATTGATTTCTCAGCAAACTTTGAACTTCTTTAGAGATGTTCGGATCGCTCAGAGCTGACAGGTGATTCCTTTGTTACCCCGTAGAAGAGTTTACTGTTAATCCAACTGCAGCTCTCACCACTTCTTCTATATCTCATGTCTTTTTGTGCCGCAGTGTCTATTATAGATGTGATTAGCGGCTGAGAACCAGCAGAACCTCAGAATGTCATCGCTAACTATTAAGCCTACATCGTCCATGCGGGTAGAAAATGGAACGATTATCAAAATAAAAAATGATGCAGTCTGTCAACAGCATTACAGCGGAACTATACTCACCTCGCCTCCAGCGCCTCCCCTGGCCGATGACTTCCGGGTCTTGATCGCCGGCCGCTGTCATTGGCCAGGCAGGGATGACATCCCTCCTGCGCAGTCAAATTCAGCATTGCCAAATTTGTACAGTGAGCTGCGCGGCTCACTGTACAAGGGTGGACAGGCAGGTAAGTAACTTTAATGCAGAAAAGACAAAGCATGTCTCGTCTGCATTAAAATTCCTGCCTGTTCACTCATTTTTAGTTTTGGCCTAAAGCCCCTCTTTAACCCCTTCCCGCCAGCGGTACGCATATATGCAGCCTCACTGAAGTGGGCGATTTTTCATTGGGCTGCATATATGCGTACCTCTCTGTGCTGGAAGTGCGCTGCACAGTGCTCTCCCAGTACAGAGCCCAGGCGGACGGTAGCCAGCTAGTGTAGCCATCCTCAGACAGGAAGTGTGTTATTTGCCAGACCACCAGGTTAAAAAGTGTAGATACAATTTTAACCACTTTTTGCGCAGCCTATAGTCAATTTAAGACTGGGCGGGCCTCTTGTCAATCTGGGTGGACGTCATATGATGTTGCCCTGGATCGCGCTGCAGCGCACGATCTTTCACTGGCTGTGTCCACCGGACACAGCCAATGACTGATCACTGTACCGGCCTTCTGCCGGTACCATGTGACCGTTGTGACCAATCACAGCAGGTCACATGACAGTTGTAAACAATGGGTAGCTTCCTTTCAAACCATCCATTGTGTACAATTGTGTTTTTAGCTGTGATTGGTCACTGTGATCACATGGTACAGACAGGGACAATCACAGCCTATCTGTGCCATGCGATCAGCGGTGGCTAATCACAACAAACTGAATACATTTCATTCAGTAAAATGCTTGCTTATAGCAATCCCCAGAGTATCCCCAGCGTAGTACAATGTTACTATGGTAACATTCTATTGCTCTAGTCATAGTGTGTTTAAAAAAAATAAAAAAAAGAATCGTACAAAAATATATAAAAAAATTAAGCATTCGGGCGGGAGCCCAGGCGCCAGGTCGGAACTTCTGGTCGCAGTGCAGACCTGGTGCCTGGGGTATGTCAAGCCCTGATATACATAGTTACATAGGTCCAAGTTGGTCCAATGTAACTATAATATAGCCATGCCTGGAATTTATTCTTTAAAACATTAGTGACTTTCTTTTAAATTAAGCACAGGATGCAGGCTATCGCCGAAAATTGTATGAATGTAAACCTGTTCCATTTATTGTATGACCAGCTGATTTCAGGCTAAATGGATTATTTTGTTGAATACTAATGTGAAAGGAAACCTTAAACAAAACAGTCTACCTTTCCTTGAACTCTTTGTTACAGTCGCACAATGTTTCTTGACATTTCTGATTTTTGGAATATTCTTTTATGTGTGAACCTTGCTGTATGATGGGGTCTTATCCTGTACTGTGTATCTGAGAATCTTCATTTCACTCAGTGTAATGGGTTTCTGTACGGTCTGTGTCCTTCTAGAGTCTAGAGCTGTGTGCACTGATTGTCATTTATTTTTTCTCTTTTCCTTCCAGTTATCAGAGGCTTTTACAGACTATCTCAGTGCTGGAGGCTCAGCGATCACAAGCCGTGTTGGACATTGAGAAGTTAACCCATCACCAGAAGGACGCGCTGGTCGATCCTATTGGATTTGTGGAGACGCTTCAAAAGAAGGTATGGTATATTCTGAAGAGCAGGTTTATTAACTGTTTTAACGGGTGTGGCGGACCACCTGGCACCTAGGTGCCTCCGCCAAGGTACAGCTTTCTTCACTCAGGAGCCAGGTATTGTAACTGTGACTATTGCACCCAAGAACTAGACGGCACTAGCTTAGGTGCAAACGGGAACTGGCTTAATTGTAAATTCACACAAATATATACCACACAGAAGCAGGTAAGTACTTGATCACATTGTTCTAAACAATGCAAACTGTAAACAGCAATATCCATAGAACATCTAAGGAACAGCTAACAGTGATCTAATTAACAGTAAACTAATCAACAGCTAGCCACCCAGACAGTCCGGGGCCTACATAGGTGTACAGTGAACAGAGACCAATATGACCAGCTCTTTCAACAAACACCTATAGTTCCAAATGAAACAAACCAGGAATAGTCTTTAGGGCAAATACAAGAAAACAGTCCTTCAAAAAAAAAAGGGGGATATAAGAGGGGGCGTGGCCTGGAGCGGTGAAGTAGGACGCTGGTGAGCTGAGCTCTGCCGGCCCGATTATTCTTAACTATTAACTCATCCTGGGACCCCATCACCCGCAACCCACCTGTTTTCGGCCGCCTGAACACACGGTGCCTACGGTGAGCATGCCCAAACAAAATAAAAATGTTGAAGCGGCAGCCAAACTGGACAAATACCGCCGGACAGATCAGGACCCCCCCCTTAGCAAGGTGGCGGCGCCACGCTGGGAGAGGGGACTGATGCAGGGGCTGACACAGCGAGGGTGCTTAATGCCATCACTGCCTGCCAAGAAGCCATAACTTCCTGCCAAACCACCCTGACTTCCATGATCTAGGAAATAAAGGTGGACATCTCCCTGGTGAGGCAGGACTTCCAAAAGCTAAGGGACAGGTTTAGGACACAGAAACTTGGCTGAGCACTGTGGAGGACTCTCCCCCCCTCAAGAACTCTACAGACAGCATGCAGTTGCAAGTGACCCAATTGCTCCAGAAGCAGGACGAAATGGAAAACGGGCTCAGAAGGAGCAACCTGAGATTTATCGGACTGCCTGAGGGAGAAGGAGCAAACCCCCCCTCATTCTTGGAGCAACTCCTGTGCACCACGTATGGTAAAGAGGCCTTTTCCCCCACATTTGTTGTTGAACGGGCCCACCACATGTCAGGGAGACCACCTCCAGTCGGGGCCCGCCTCGCACGTTCACTGCAAAATTTCTTAACTATAGAGACCGAGATACCATATTGCGCTTAAGCAGAGAGAAGGGAAATATTCCTTATGGCAAAAAGATGATTGCAGTGTTCCCGGATTTCTCTGCAGAGGTGCAGCGCAGCTACAAAAGATTTACAGAAACTAAAAGGCGTCTCCGTATTAAACCCATCAAATATGTCATGCTCTTCCCTGCCTGCCTCTGGGTGGAGAACGACGACAGAGTGCACTTTTTTGATGATCCGGATGCAGCCATCTCCTGGCTTGTGCGCAGGGAAACACACATCTAAGTGTCTCTATTGCTCTTCTTAGTGTTCTCCCTAAATCCCCATTTGGCGAACTCTTTTACTCTATGGTTTCTGGAATCCTGGCTCTGTTTTATCTCCCTACTCATCCTATTCTCCTTGAGGCTGCTTGACTGTTCTCAGATCTCACTACCTCCTATTCCCCATGGATACAAGGACTTGCTCTCCAGCCTGCAGCTGGTGCTCAAACGCCCTTGGATAGGATGGACATATCACTCCACTTATACCTCTCACTCTAGAGGTGTTACCATTCTTATAGCTAAATCCACTCACTTTGAGCTCCGGGGTTCTAAGGTTGACCCACTGGGTAGATATATTTTTCTACATGCAGTTATCTGTGGGGAACAGATTTTGATATTGGCATTATATATACCTCCACCCTTCAATTTTGCACTTTTGTCCGAGAGTCATGGCTTTATTTCACTGCACCCTTCCACTTCGGCTATTTGGCTAGGTGACTTTAATATGACACTTAACCCCAGCCTGGATAAGCTACATATTTATTTACCCGGGACCATATGCACCCTAATCTACCAGGTTTGCAAAATGAGTTGCTGGTTTTAACCTTATCGACACAGGGAGGTCTGTGCACCCTAATGCCCAGGCCTTCTATAAATAAGCAAAAACTGTTTGAACGCGGAGAAAAGGCCAGTAAACTGTTGACTTAGTGCACTGTGAAGAGTGACCAGCGGTGGTAATTTCATTTGGATCCGGCGAGGGTGAACTAGTTTCTGAGCCCAGGAAAGTCACTGAGATTTTCAGGGATTTTTTTGCCTCATTTTATACCTTTACAGTCTTGGAAGGTAACTCTACCATTGATTCTTTCTTTAATGAGGTGCAGCTTCCACAGCTCACGGAGCAACAAATGGCAGAGCTGGAAAAGCCACTGTCAACAGAGGAAATAGCTGAAGCCATAGCGAAATTTCCCCGCTCTAAATCACTGGGCTCAGATGGTCTCTCGGTGGAACTATACTCTGTATACTCGGAATTCTTGGTTCCTAAACTTTACAAGCTTTACAATCATATTTTTGAGACCTCATCACTACCTGCTTCTATGCAAGAGGCCTCAATGGTATTGATTCCCAAACCGGGTAAAGACTTGCATCTCCCAGAATCTTACCGCCCCATATCTTTGCTACAAGTCGATGTCAAGATCTTGGCTAAGATCCTTGCCACTCGCCTTAATACAGTTATTTTATCCCTAATACATGGGGACCAATCGGGCTTCATGCCGGGTAGAAATACATCCTTTAACCTGAGGAGGCTATTTATCAACCTATGTTCCAGAATGGTGGTTGCATTGGACACTGCCAAGGCGTTCGACTCTGTTGAGTAGCTCTACCTTTGGACCTGCCTGGAGAGGTTTTGCTTAGGGCCCAAATTCATAAAATCGGTGCAACTACTGTATCGGAGCCCAGCGACTAAAGTGATAACCAACGTGTGGACTTCTAAACAGCTCCCACTTACCAGAGGCACGTGCCAGTTTGTCCCCTCTGCTATATGTCCTCACAGCGAAACCCTTCTCTATAGCACTACGCTCCAATCCAGACATAGTAGGACTACACGTGGGACCCACATCAGAGAAGGTTAGCACATATGTTGATGACACCCTATTGTACATTGACGGCTCTACAGATGCACCTCCCATAGCCTTGCCCATGATAGAACGTTTTGGCTCCTTTTCAGGACTCAAAATCAATTGGGATAAATCTCAAATACTTCCCTTAGACAGCTTCCCAACAACACAAGCCCAGGCCCACCTTCCCTTACAAAGAGTGGGCAAAGTATTTGGGCATATACATCACTCGGGCGCCTGCTGACTACACTAAGCTTAATGTGCAACCTCTTTTTGAGATGCTTAAGCACAAAACCCAGATATGGGCCAGGTTTCTATATAATGGCCAGATTTGTGGAGAGCACGACTTATAGTTGTCCTGAGGACAGATTCTCCCACCTGAGCTGTGGATCTCTGCAGCTCCTCCAGATTTACCATAGGCCTCTTGGCTGCTTCTCTGATGAATGCTCTTCTTGCCCGGCCTGTCCGTTTAGGTGGACGGCCATGTCTTGGTAGGTTTGCAGTTGTGCCGTGCCGTGAGACATTCAAAGCTTGGGATATTTTTTTAACTCTGCTTTAAACTTCTCCACAACTTTATCCCTGACCTGGTGTGTTCCTTGGCCTTCATGATGCTGTGTTTGTTCATTAAGGTTCTTTAACAAACCTCTGAGGGCTTTGCAGAACAGCTGTGTTTATACTGAGATTAAATTACACACAGGTGGACTCTATTTACTAATTAGGGGACTTCTGAAAGCAATTGGTTCCACTAGATTTTAGTTAGGAATATCAGAGTAAAGGGGGCTGAATACAAATGCACTTTTCACATATTTATTTGTAAAAAAAATTTAAAAACATTTATCATTTTCCTTCCACTTCACAATTATGAGCCACTTTGTGTTGGTCTATCACATAAAATCCCAATAAAATACATATGTATTTGGTTGTAACATGACAAAATTTGGAAAATTTCAAGGGGTATGAATACTTTTTATGCACATTTCCAAAGAAGGTTTAAACTCAAAAGCAAAAATGTAATATATTGCAGCTTACCAATTCGTAGATGTGGTAATTGCATTGTTTTCTTAGGCTTTTTTCCGCTCTGTTTTTACCTGCTGATCCTTCCAGAAAATATTTTGCAACAGACCAAGCTGTCCTCCTTCAAAAATGGTAGTTAGAGAGTTGAGGCAAATCATTTAACACTGACAGGGGTGCTCACAGGGATCAGATTTTATTCATTTATGTAAAACCTTTATTCGAAAGGGAAAAGAAAAAATTGTTCCTGTAACTTTTCGGCTTAAAGTTCTTAGACAAGTCCATCTCTGCTAGTGTATCTAACGCCACCCTCTCCCCAGATTGACAATGCTGCTGTCCAAAGGTGTCTCCAATGCTCCTCCATCCAGAGTGGAGGTACTCTAGACAGAAGTATGTTATTGGCTGGATCACCAGGTGAAAATACAGGTAAAAAAAAGAAAAAGAAAATGAATGCAGGTATAACATTTAGGGATTGGTTAGCTACAATATATTACATTTTTGTTTTTGGGTTTAATACCTCTTATATGTAGAGGCTGTGAACAGTTTTAATACATTTTTTAATTTTTTTTTTTTTTACATTCAGTTTTCTGTATGGTAAATACAGCACCAAGCCTGTACTTTGGATTTGCTAAAATCGGCGCTGTTGGCTGCCGAGTAAACCGGAAGTGATGTCGCTTCCGAGTTACTACATCAGAGACCTGATCGAAGCCGATTCAGGCCTTGTTCGGGTCTCCGGTCAGCCGGCGGATTTCTCGGCTGGTCGCTCAGGTCGGCTCGGGGACGGGGGTTGCAGGAGGAGGATGGTTGTGGTGGACGGGTCGCGTAGAGTGGCCATCCATTTAAACCCGAACACATATGAATTACACAGGTTCTGAGGCTAGTTTAATGCAGATAAGGCACCAAGTGAGTTTAATTACCACCTTAATCTGCCACAGAACCTGTGTAATTAATATGTGTTTGGGTTTAACGGGATGAGGTGGCAACCCTAGGGTCACTGGATGGGATATTCATGAAGTCTGTCCTCAGCCCCCTTTACAGTAATGTAATGGGGACTGCTCTGTAAAGGGGCACTGTGATGTGAAGGGGACTACACTGTAAAGGGGCACTCATCTCCTGCTGTGCGGCCAGGTCAGCAACCGGCCATGGACCGGCACCAGTCCGGGAGTTGGGGACCCCTGCACTATAGTACATCCCATGTGACCGAGGCCTTAATGTAAACAAACACTATAGTTCACAAATCTATTTCTCATGCATTTTTATAAAAACAAACACCAGTGTCTTGTATGGATGAAGCGTTATTGTTTGGAAGGTGAAGCTTGAACTTGCATTGTTTTTTTTATTCGAACTAGATGGATATTGGCATTCCTCGCACTCAGAGGATTGTTCAGTTACCAGAAATTTCTTGGGACCAGTATACTTCAGCTCTTGGAAACTTCGAAAGAGAGTTCAGAAACAGGAAACGGAATTCAAGAAGAGTGAAGCTCATTTTTGATAAAGGTTAGTAAGTGTTATGACCGAAGTCATGCTGAACCCAATTTCACAATTTTTGTCATTTTGTTCAGCCAGTCTTAGGATATATCTCTTACACCAGGGATCTCAAACTTGCGAAACTACAAGTCCCATCATGCCTGTAACTATCAGCCTTGCAATGCCTCATGGGACTTGTAGTTTTGCAACAGCTGGAGGGCCGCCAGTTTGAGACCCCTGTCTTACACATTGGGGGGGGGGTTTACTAAAACTGGAAAGTGCAAAATCTGGTTCAGCTGTGCATAGAAATCAATATTTATCCAGGTTTTTTTTTTTTCAGTCAAAACTGAGTTTTGACTTCGGTCAAAACTTAATTAAACAAGCTTGGAAGCTGATTGGCTACCATGCACAGCCGTACCAAATTTTGCACTTCCCAGTTTTAGTAAATAAACCCCAGTGTGTATCCAAGCAGATGACATTTGACAGTTTTCCCTTTTTAAATTCATTTAGTTTCCGTCCAAAAACTTTTGAACTGAACTGATATTAGGAGCAGCATGTGATGTTCCTCCAGCTTTGATTGTGTTTAAGGATATAAAATGTACACTGTCCATTCTTCTAGTACTGAGCCCTATAGGTATAATAATTATTTTGTTTTGTGGGTTTACAATAACCAATCAGATTCCTCTTACTTCTGTTCATCTAATGCAGTGAGGGAAAATAATGAATAAAGTAAGTGTAAATTCAAATTGTTAACTTCTTGCCGCCCGCCCGCCCACAGTAGTTATACTGCGGGCAAGTGGCACAGCCCTGCCGGATCACGTGCATGTACGATGTACGTCATCGGGGTTCCGGCCAATGCTTCATGGCTGAGACCTGCTGATCGACTGTGTCTAACCACAGCACAGAGCCCTGTGTGTACATACACACAGGGCTCTGTACACTGATCAGCGATCTGGCTGTTTCTTTTTCCTGCAAAGCAGAGAGAAAAAAATAGCCAGATAGAAAAGTTAATAGCAACACACATTACACATTGTTAGGCACATATTTACACCTTGATTGCCCCTAGATGTTAATCTCTTCTTAGCCAGTGTCATTCATACAGTGACAGTACAGTATTATCACTGTATTAGTGTCACTAACAATTTCAGTGACACTCCCAGATAGTGTCAGTTAGTGCTCGATTGCTCACCACACTATCACAGTCGCACTATAAGTAGCTGATCATCGCTATTGCAGTATAGTGTCTATAGCTGCTAAATTCCAGTATACAGTGGATATAAAAAGTCTACACACTCCTGTTAAAATGTCAGGATTCTGTGATGTAAAAAAAAGTGAGACGAAGGTAAATAATTTCAGAACTTTTTCCACCTTTTAATGTGACCAATAAACTGTACAACTCAACAACAAACTGAAATCTTTTAGGTGGAGGGAAATAAAAAATAAAATAAAAATTGAAAATAATATGGTTGCACACCCTTAAACTAACAACTTTGTTGAAGCACCTTTTGATTTTATTACAGCACTCAGTCTTTTTGGGTATGAGTCCATCGGCATGGCACATCTTGACTTGGCAATATTTGCCCACTATTCTTTGCAAAAACACTCCAAAATCTGTCAGATAGTGGGGACATCTCCTGTGCACAGCCCTCTTCAGATCACCCCACAGATTTTCCATTGGATTCTGGCTGGGCCATTACAAAACGTATCTTCTTCTGGTGAAGCCAATCCTTTGGTGATTTGGATGTATGTTTTGGGTCGTTGTCATGTTGAAAGATGAAGTTTCTTTTGATGTTCAGCTTTCTAGCAGAAGCCTGAAGGTTTTGTGCCAATATTGACTGGTATTTGGAACTGTTTACAATTCCTTCTACCTTGAATAAGTCCCCTGTTCCAGCTGAATAAAAACAGCCCCAGACCATGAGACCGCCATGCTTCACGGTGGGTATGGTGTTCTCTTGGTTATGTGCGGTGTTGTTTTTGCGGCAAACCTATCTTTTGGAATTATGGCCAAACAGTTTAACCTGGGTTTCATCAGACCATAACCCATTTTCCTACATGCTTTTGGGAGACTTCAGATGTGTTTTTGCAAAATTTAGCCAGGCTTGGATGTTTTTCTTTGTAAGAAAAGGCTTTAGTCTTGTCACTCTATAGCTCAGACATATGAAAAATGCGGGAAATTGTTGTCACATGTAACACACATCCAGTACTTGCCAGATATTCCTGCAGCTCCATTAATGTTGCTGTAGGCCTCTTGGCTGCATCCCTGACCAGTTTTCGTCTCGTCTTTTCATTAATTTTGGAGGGACATCCAGTTCTTGGTAATGTCTCTGTTGTGTCATATTTTCTCCACTTGATGATGACTGTCTTCACTGTGTTCCATGGAATATCTAATGCCTTGGAAACTCTTTTGTACCCTTCTTCTGACTGATACCCTTTAACAATGAGATCTCTCTGATGCTTTGGAAGCTCTCTGCGGACCATGGCTTTTGCTGTAGGATGCGACTAAGAAAATGTCAGGAAAGACCTACTAGAACAGCTGAACTTTATTTGGGGTTAATCAGAGGCACTTTAAATGATGGCAGGTGTGTACTGACTCCTATTTAACATGCATTTGAATGTGATTGCTTAATTCTGAACACAGCTACATCCCCAGTTGTAAGAGGGTGTGAACACTTATGCAACCACATTATTTAATTTTTTTATTTTTACTCCCCCCCCCCCCCCCACTCTAAAATATTTTAGTTTGTTTTTCAACAGTTGTACAGTTTGTAGGTCCCATTAAAGGTGGAAAAAGTTCTGAAATGATTTATCTTTGTCTCATTTTTTTTTTTACATCACAGAAAGCTGGACATTTTAACAGGGGTGTGTAGACTTTTTAAATCCACTGTTTACTGCAAACCAATCAATATACACTTATTGTGATTTTTTTTTTGTATCAAAGATGTAGCAGAATACATTTTGGCCTAATTTTTATCTTTTTTATTGGATATGTTTTATAACAGAAAATAGAAAATATTGGGAGGGGTGTTCAACATTTTCTGTCTTATTTTTCATTTATATCACAAAAAATAAAAAGAAAGCTCTATTTGTGTGAAAAAAGTGATAAAAATGTCATTTGGGTACAGCATTGCATGACTGCGCAACTGTCAGTTAAAGCAGCGCAGTGCTGAATAACATAAAATGCCCTGGTCATGAAGGGGGTAAATGCTTCCGGAGATCGAGTGGTTAAAATCTTTTTTCCAGACTCATTCACATGGGCTTGGAGGGCGGTACACTGCAAACTGTCTGTGTTCAGGACTGCTCATCTTTCCCACATGTAATTGCACTATATGCCCTAATACTCAGACAGCTGGGGCCAGTCAGCCTCTCAATGCCAATGTAATTTAAAAAGTCAAATATCAATACTTTTGAATCTGCAGTTTCCATTGAAAATAACATCTGGTGTTCTTGCCATGATGTTCATTGCTCAGGCACTTCCTGTTATAGGGGGGCAATGCTCTGTCTTCCAATCATGCACCTCTTTCCGCACGCATTATTCAGGCCACTGTTATCAACATCAGCAAACCCGCCATGAGAAGTACCATGCAGATATCTCTGGAGTGCATGTAGGCAGAACATTTCTGCAAAGATGCTAATGGAGATCAGCAGGCCTGAGATATAACAAAGGATGAGATCAAGTGTTTTTTTAAAAATGACAGTTGTTAATGATACTTGCAACTTTGGCAAACTAAATGTCTTTGGGTTAGGATTTGCATCTACTTTAAAGTGGAACTTTAGTCAGAAAATTAAGTCCTGCTACCTTGACTAAGTCCCCTGTTCCAGCTGAATAAAAACAGCCCCAAACCATGAAGCTGCCACCGCCATGCTTCACTGTGGATATGGTGTTCTTCACCAGCCTACCAGTTCTGCCAGCCTACTTCAGGCTGGCCTCTTTGCAGGTTATAGCTATGCAAAACATTAAAAATTAATGCCTTAAAATCCAGTAATGCACTGTCGCACCCTGCTCTGCACATGCTCAGTTCCTCAGTTCTATTTTTAGGCACTGCCGAGTTTGTAGAGGCTAATCTGCTGACAGCCTTAAGCCCCTTTCACACTTATACGACTTGTCCCACGATTTGGGACTGCAAAGTAGCATGACAAGTCGTTCCCCATGATTTCCAATGACAGCCATTCATATTAGTACGACTTCAAGTCCTTCCGACTTCAAAGTAGTCCCTGCACCACTTTGGTCCGATTTTGATACCACTTACACAGGCATTCCGCGAATGGCGGCAAAAATCGCACGACTTTGAAGTCGCACAAGTGTGAAAGGGGCCTTAGGCTGGGTTCACAGTATGTGCAGTGCGGGGCACAGCAGGGGGTCCAGTGCGTCCCTGTTCACCGTTTTCAGGTCCAAATTTTTTTCTTGAATTTGGACCTGAAATGGAGCCAAACATGCACAGGACTCTTCTGCTGTGCGCTCCGCAGCCATCCGGAGATGGATGAACCGCTTCACTGAGAGCTGGTCATACTCTCCTGCTATGCGAATTGGATGGGGGGAACCCGCATCCAATTCACATAAGTGACCCAGCCTCAAAGCAGAATTAAACCCTCCTCTCCTTTACAGCCAAGGAAGCTTCGTCTGTTTTGATCTGCAATTGCCATGGTGCTGCACATGTGATAAGTTAAGACACCTGCCATTTAATGGTTTGACAGTTTGGTTGAGGACACAAGCAAATGTTTGGCATTCCAGAAATGTAACTGTTTTTTGAAACACTTAAAGCGGTGTTCCGGCCGAAATTATACTTTTTAAATAAAAATACCCCTATAATACACAAGCTTAATGTATTCTAGTAAAGTTAGTCTGTAAACTAAGGTCTGTTTAGTTTTTAGCAGTAGTTTGTTATTTTATAAACTTGCAGCAGGCCGTGGCCATCTTAAGTGTGGGCATCTGAAGCCAGACTGTATTTCTTCCTGGATCTCATCCTTGCAGATCTCGTACATGCTCAGTGCAGCATAAGCAGTGTAATAGGTTTCAGGTCAGGTTTCCATAGCAACGGCAGTGTCAGAGGAAGTTGCTGCCCCTTCCCAGGAGGCATTGCAAACAGGAAATGATGCGATGGGCCGCGGCCAGGGAGGAGGAAGTGAAAAATGAATACAGCAGATATACAGTCTGTGCTGAAAAAAAAAGAAAAAAAATATCCAATTTGTTTACAGTGCACAGTTTAGTGAGGGATGCTGAAGAGTTGTAAAAGTGGGTGGAACTCCACTTTAAATCGATGGGTTTAGTTCCGCTTTATGACTTACTGCTGTTCAGGGGTTCTGGGCTTTCTGCAAAATGGCAGCCTCCAGCAAGAAGAAACAGGAGCAATGCTGGAGGCAATTTACGGCAGACGCTAATTTGGTAGCATAATTATTAATATGAAATGTATGTTCCTTGCTAAAGAACATTATTTTTTATCAAGTTGCCATGGGTAAAGTTCCACTTTAACGTTGATTCTCTCAATATCAAATATACCGTATATACTCGAGTATAGGCCGACCCGAATATAAGCCAAGGCACCTAATTTTACCACAAACAACTGGGAAAACGTATTGACCTGAGTATAAGCCTAGGGTGAGAAATGCGCAGCTACTGTAAGTGGAAAAGAGGGTCAACGATGCCCATTTGCAGCCTCACTGTGCCCATGCAGATGGACACAGTTGACCGATTTGGGGCCCTGTATCTCGGGGTCACTTAGTGCTAGGAACCCCATCTTTGGATATGTTATAGTGCTAATTCCACTGGGTTGGAATACAACATTTGGGGTTCCTAGCACCAAGTGTCCCCGAGATATGGGGCCCCAAATTCGGGTCAGAAAATCTCAAGCACTTTTCTGCAGCAGAGAATGACATTTTCTGAACCGAATTTGGGGCCCTGTATCTCGGGGCCACTTAGGGCTAGGAACCCCATCTTTGGATATGTTGTAGTGCTAGGTCCACTGGGTTGGCACACCCAATTTGGGATTCCTAGACCCAAGTGGCCCCAAGATACGGGGCCCCAAAGTCGGGTCGAAAAAAAAATTTTGCTGCAGAAAAGTGCTTGACTCGAGTATAAGCCGAGGGGGGCACTTTCAGCACAAAAAAATGTGCTGAAAAACTCGGCTTATACTCGAGTATATACGGTAAGTAAACAAGACCAACTTTATTATAAGGGAATTATTTTGGTTCACATTGTGTAATGAAGGCACTAACACAGAATGTCTTATTTGCTCTGGACAGCTGGGCTACACGCCAATTCTCAGAGAACAGGAGAAAAAGATGGAGAGCCTTCCTGTTATTCTGTCCTGCCCCAGAGTGATGGTCAGGAAAGCTCTGCGATTAATATGTCCCAGGTAAGAGAACAGTTTTGGGAGGTCTGTACCTATCTGTGACATTTATTGGTGAGGAACCATAGATATGCATTGTGGTCTCTGGGTAATGTATTAGTATTATGCATTAGGTATCAGGACCATTGGTACTGAAGGTATTTGCAGGCTCTATGCCAAGATGACACAGCATTGTATAATATGTAAGGGTCATACACGCTACAATCTCACCATACTGTCAACATAGATTTACTGAGCTGAAAGCAGGATCACATCTGTGCGTTGCAGTTGTGTAACAAATTAAAAAAAAAAAACCTTTTAGGTTGTTTTAGATTTTTTTTTTTTCCCCCAGTCACACTAAAGGCTGTTTAAAAGGTGTATTAAAGAGGTTCTTCACCCTGTAAACAGAAATTTAAAAGTCAGCAGATACAAATACTGCTGACTTTAAAAAAAAAAAAAGCACATCCTTACCGGTCCCAGGATCCAGTGATGTCCTCACCCAACTTGGCTCTTTGCCGGTCTTCAGGCTCTGGCATCTTAACTATGGGGAGCCGACTGTGACTCCCTGCGTCTTCATAGATGACTACGCATGCACGAGCTGCACTGTGCCCCACCCCATGAATGGTCCGCAGTCTCCTGGGACCTTGATGTGTACCAAGAGCCTGCGGGGGGGAACTTTGGTTCAGAACGCCGTGGCGATCTAACCGGAAGTGGGAGTGGGTACCCGTCGAAATGGGACTCCCCTTTTAGGTGAAGTTCCGCTTTAAATTTTCCTTTAGTCCAAACTGCCTAATTGTTAAATTGTTTTAAAGCTGAACTTCCAAGCAGTTAAAATGACACAAGGTAACACAACTCTGTATAAATGAATATATCATTAAATTATAATTTTTTTCAAATGAAAGCAAAGTAAGTGTGAATTTTACTTGCATCCCTCTGCACTGCAGAGCTCAGACTGGGGAAGTGAGAAGCAGCCAGTTAGTTGTATTGCTGGACTCATGAGCTAATAAGGGACATGCTGAGATGAAGGGAGAGCTGACGCATAGACTTGCCAGTCTTGCTGTTTTCTCTTTTTACTGTCAAGTCACAGGCTCGGGGAAGGACAAAACCTCCCAAGTGTTAAAGAGGAAGTAAAGCCTCCTCCAAAAAAACGGAACCTGCAAGGCAAAGGCATAATGAGCTAGTATGCATAGCATACTAGCTCATTAGGAATGACTTACCTGAGAACGAAGCCCCTGAAGTGACCCTCATCCACGATCTTCTGCGCCGCCTCAAGCCCGGAGTGACTTCCGGGTCTCGCTGCTCCGGCGCTGTCATTCGCTGGAGCGGCGATGGCATCACTCCCGCGCATGCGCACGAAAGCGGCATATCGCCATGATCTCGGCATACGCAGTGCGCCTGCGCACCACTGTCTACGGCGCATGTGCCATAGACAGCGATGCCTGTTTTTTTCTAAATATCTCCTAAACCATGTAGGTTTAGGAGATATTTATTGGACCTACAGGTAAGCCTTAATCTAGGCTTACCTGTAGGCCAAAGTGGTTTGTAAGGGTTTACAACAACTTTAAAGCTAAATTCCCGAAATACAGCAACTTTGGTTGAATTACAACAAGGTGCCTGCCACCTCCTGGGCTTATCTCTATTATTTATATCTGACAGGTTTATTGTGCTCCAGCAACATTGCTTCCGGAGCTCTGACGCTGGTCTCACCTCCTTCAAGTGTAGAGTCAGTGCAGCTATTATGCCCGCCCCTCATCTCTCCTGACCAAACCCAGAAGACTTTGTATTGTGTGAACTCATTCACACAATACAAGGGCTTCTGTGAATGGCCAGCAGAAGGGAAGGGCAGGCATAGCTGCTTAATTTTCTTCTCTCCTCTCTTGCAGACATGTGTGTTGAGTGTATCCTACAGCAGAGCCATAAACCTGTCTGATATTAATAATAGATATAAGCCCACTATGTGGCAGGCAGCTATTTGGCCCTAACTCGTGGTATGCCTGCACTTTTTACAAAGTTGCTGAATTGTGGAATGCAGCCAAGAAAAGTCAGGTCTTCTGCCCCACCAGACATGGCTTTGCTGTATGCCGTGTAAATCTCGGAACTGGATGGATAAAAATAAAAATCCTTGTGGAAGTAAAACAGCTCCCATATATCCATTTCATCTTTGAAATTAGCTGTTTGCTTGCAATTCAGATTTAGTACGGGAAGTACCCATGACATTGGTTTTGCAGAGAATTCCGAGTGAGCCCAGCAGTAGCTTTTTCCTGTACAAATGCATCCTTGTAATGGAATCTCAGTACAACCCTTTATGAACAGGCTTTCCAGGAAATGGGGCAAGTCACAAGTCAAATTTCTAGGTCATTCTTTTGTGTGTTTATTTAAATTTTCAGCTATTCAGTTGTTCAATTAGACTTTAAAAGAAAAAGTGTGAAAGAAGAATACTAAAAATAAATACAGGTTTCTTACATTGATGTCTAAATTATTTTATTAGCCTTTCCAATGAACCACTATTAAAATGTGAAGAAATCTTTCTCTGCTCCTCCCCTAATAGAAACCCAATTTGTGGGTGTTACTAATGTTAAGTTGTGTCAAAATTCAGTTGTCACCTTTCCATTCAATGAGGCCACCGAAAGTTTGGTACATGTCAGCTAGAGGGTTCCCACTCAGTCCCCTTATTTTTACCCCCCTGTCTTTTCTTTGTTTGGACAGTTTCCACCTTTATTTCATTTTAGGCAGAGTCACTCGACACATTTTTTTTAAATTGGGGTAAGAAATGCAAGTGTATTAGGGCAGAGGTCTTCAGACCACGGATTGATACCTGTCTGAGGCCTGTTAGTAACTGGGCTGCACCTCAGGAGGTGAGCAGTGACCGCGGTCCAGACACAGGCTCAGTGACAGGTCTGCCCGGACCATGGCCGTGCCATTTAGCAGCCTGTGTGTCCTCTCTTGAGTCTCCCGCCAAGCCACCGATGTAATCCTATCGGCAGGGGGCAGAAGGAGCTGCAGATTTGGACAGAGATTGTTCACATAATAAGGTGGACAGCCTCCCACCCTCCATCCAGATATGCAACTCCTCCCGCCCCTGCCCTGCTGATAGGGTGACATCGGTGGCAGGGCGTGACTTGGGCGAGTATACACAGGCACATAAATGCCCTGCTGAAGGTCGGACTGTGCAGGGGAGGCAGAGATCGAAAGGGGGACAGGGATGTAAGGGGTGAAAGGGGGGGGGCAATGACTGCAAGGGGCACTGTGATTGGGGGAGATCTTTGATTGCTAGGGGACTACACTGTAAAGGGGGGCTGGGATTTGAAGTGAAACTGAGAAAACTGTGGCACTGCTTTAAAAGAGAAGTATGTTTTTTTTTTTTTTAAATCATACTTACCTAGGTGGATACAGCATTGGTCTGATGCTGCATCTGTCCCCCGGTGCCTCTAACACTGAGAACCGAGCGATCGAACTCCACCGATTTCTCAGTTCTCACAGCTCCCCAAGCAGAGTGCTGCTGATTGACTCTCTGCTCTGCCCCCTCCTCGCTCACTGGAGCCCTGTGCTGTGGAGGTGGCGGCAGTGACCGGCTCAGGCTCTCAGTGGCTCGATGAGAGGCTGAGCTGGGTGCCGGTCCAGGGATCTGGGCGGATCCCAACCATATGGTCCTGATGACGCCCGACTCTGTGACATGAGCAGAGAGCAGACTTCAGCCCGCTGTCTGCTGAAGACGGGGGTCACAGGAGTGCAAAATTAACTTCACTCCTGTGATCCATAGGAAAAGTACAGCCAAACAAGGCTATTCATCTCCTTTTTAAAGGGGGTACTGTGCTGTAAAGGAGGTTGTGATGTGAAGGGGGGCTGAGGACCTTCTACCACAATATCCTCCACCCCACCCTGGTCCCTGGTACCAAAAAGGTTGGGGACCACTGTATTAGGGTACTAACAACCAATGAAAACCCAGAGGGGTGAAGTAGGGGAACTAACTGACCCCCCCCCCCCCATGCATTTCTAGTGAAAGTGCATAGAGCTGAGACCAGTTTCATGAATTAAGATCTGAAACTGGGGGGGATGGGGAGAGAGATATGTGACTGTGCATGCTGAGGACCATGTAAAGATGCAACAAACTGCTACATGCACTTTCTCCCCTGACGGACAGGAGCAAATAGAATACAAGCTAGTAAGGCTAGCCTGGTATAAGTGTGGAAGGAAGCCCATAGTACCACCTGCTGGCAACGATGATACATAATACAAACAAATATATTCATATGTAGTGTTTTATGTTTACCTTTAAAAAAAATATATGTATCTTGTTAGTACTATTCTTGTTGCATAAATAAAATGACTTGTATCACAGGTAAGAGGCCGACTCTGTATGGACTCCAAGCCGGGGACCTTCAATCAGTTGTGGTCAGTGGAAGAACAGGTAAAGGATCCAAATAATTGTATTGTAAATCCACGTCATCATCTCTTTTTCCAGGCTTTGTTCTTTTGAATTTTAATTTTATGTTGAGAGCTACAATGAACGCTCGATTGTTTTCCTTTTATAATGAAATAGAAAAAACTGGAGCAACTGCTTCTGAAGTTCCCCCCGGAGGAGGTGGAGTCCAAGCGGTGGCAAAAGATCGCAGAGGAGTTAGGAAACAGGACGGCCAAACAGGTGTGTAGCATGGAGGCTCTTCTCCATCAATGACAAAGGACCATCTCACTGAGGGATGTGTGAATGTGTTCCGCTATCTTGCAGGGGATCTTAAAGTGATCTTTTGTGCTGATCTTACATTAATACTGCCCCCTCCAGCAGCACACACTCGCCTATCCTTTGTTTCCCCACTGCCATGATCAGCTGTCGGAAGTTAAAGTGGTTCTAAAGGCACAAGGGGGGAGGAGACAGATCACCGGCATAGAACCCAAAAAGAAAAGGATCGGGGCTGCTCTGTGCAAAACTATTACACAGAGCAGGTAAGTATAACATGTTTGTTTTGGTGTTTAAAAAAAAAAATAACTTTAAGAAAATCAGCCTGGTAGCTCTGTCAATCTAGTTGGATTTGCTATGTTGTCATTAACCACTTAAAGTGGTTGTATACCCTCAATTACAACTTGCACCTACAGGTAAGCCTAGATGAAGGCTTACCTGTAGGTACAAGAAATATCTCCTAAACCTACACGGTTTAGAAGATATTTTCCAAAAAGTTTTACAACTTTGTGTACAGCGCATGTGCGCTATAGACAACGGTGTATTCACAGGGTTAATCACCATTCACAATTTCGGCTTGCCGAAGTTGAAGTCTCCCGTGCGCATGCGAGGAGCGACGTCTTCGCTGCTCTGGCCAATCACAGCGCCGGCGCTGTGATTGGCCGGAGTGGCGATACCCGGAAGCAACCTTCCGGGTATCTGTGGAGAGATGGCTGCAGCTGGAGGGGGAGACGAGGATGGCGTCGGGGGGCCCCGATCTAAGGTAAGTGATGCATAATGAGCTAGTATGCTAGTCATACTAGCTCATTATGGCTTTGTATTGCAGGTGGTTTAAAAAAAAAAAAAACACAAAAACGGGTATACAACCGCTTTAAGCCCCGGACCGCACTTTTTGCGATTCGGCACTGCATCGCTTTAACTGACAATTGCGCGGTCGTGCAACGTGACTCCCAAACAAAATTGATGTCCTTTTTTCCCCACAAGTAGAGCTTTCTTTTGGTGGTATTTGATTACCTCTGCGGTTTTTATTTTTTGTGCTATAAACAAAAAAATAGCGACAATTTTGAAAAAACACATTCTTTTTTTTTACTTTTTTCTATAATAAATATAAAAAAACATTTTTATTTCCACAGTTTTAGGCCGATATGTATTCTACATATTTTTGGTTAAAAAAAAACGCAATAAGTGTATATTGATTGCGCAGTTATAGCATCTACAAAATAGGGGATAGTTTTATGGCATTTTTATTAATAATTTTTTTTTTTACTAGTAATGGCGGCGATCAGCAATTTTTATCGTGACTGCGATATTATGGCGGACACTTTTGGTGCGTTTTTTGGGACCATTCACATTTATACAGCGATCAGTGCAATTAAAAAGGCATTGATTACTGTGTAAATGTGACTGGCGGTGAAGGGGTTAACCACTAGGTGGTGCTGTAGGGGTTAAGTGTGTCCTAGGTTTCTAACTGTGGGGGGGAGGGGCTATGTGTGACACGACACTGATCACCGCTCCCGTTTTACAGGGAGTGGTGATCAGTGTAAGTGTCCTTTGGCAGAACGGGGAAATGCTTGTTTACATCAGCATCTCCCCATTCTTCCTCTCCGTGACACGATCGCGGGTATACATCGAGTCCACGGGACCTGCGATCACACTCACGGAGCTTGCGGCACACGCGCGCCGCTCGCAAGCCGCTTCTTAAAGGGCAACGTACAGGTACGTTATTCTGCCTGTGGGTGCCCTTCTTCCGCAGTATATGTGCACAAAGCGATCGGCAAGTGGTTAAAGAGAACTGGTCGTCAAGCCATTAATTTCAACATTATTCCAACAAGAGTATATCATGGTTTATGCATATAAAAGCCTCCCTTGTGTAGGCACCTAAAAGCTCTGAGACTGCTGCTGGGAGCTGTCATCTTGGGTGTGATGAGTGCTGAGCTTGTCGGCTGCTCTATAGTATTCCTCTTCGCTTCTCCCCAGCAGCTGCATAAATTGTTATGCAGGTAGATGATGGACGGAGGACCAGCACAGACAGTAATTGGACACTCCAAGGAAAGGCGAGGGCTTTGATGTGCAGGGAGGACAGGGCTTTGCTAGCAAGTCTACTCTTCTAGGAGTAGCCAGTTCAGAATCATATTGTTAGTCAATAATCAATTGTTTATGGAAAGAAAAAACACTTCAATAAGAATTTTTTAGGGTGGTGACACGGTCTCTTTAAAGCCCAGCTCTGCAGGGAAAAGTCAAAAATGCTCCCTTGCAGTGAGGCTGCCCCCACAATCCTAGGGTTCAAGGTTTGTCTAGGTTTTGGGGGCAGGAAAAGCAGTTTTATTCACCTGCACACAATGCTCTCTTCTATTTCCCTATGACCTGGTAATGGACTTGTCCCTCTGCGTCCTCATGTGCAATGCAGGGCTATGGTCTCTGCCTTGGACTTTTATGGAACCGCCAAGGCATAAAGAAAAAGCCTGCGGGGACCCGTTTTATAGGCTGTAGGGCGCTTGTAGGAGCGAAGAAAACAGGACAGGCTATTTTTCAGGCAGGGATGGGCATTTTGCTCATCCTCCTATATAATACAATTGCGTTTTTTTAAATTATTGTCACTTTTTGTTTTTGCAGGTGGCCAGCCGAGTGCAGAAGTACTTTATAAAACTGACCAAAGCTGGCATCCCAGTGCCAGGGCGAACTCCAAACCTTTACATGTATTCTAAAAAGGTAAAAAAAAAAGGCCAAAGCTTTTTCTCTGATTACTTCATGTTTTCTATCGTCACTCTTTTCTTTGTGCCGCGCTGTGAGGCTTCTGCCTGTTACGGCTCTCTGTCTTTGTTTCTGTTGTATTCAGGAAATAATGCATATAGCTGTTGTCTTCAGTTCAGCCACCAGGGGGTGTTTTTGTCTCATTTTTACATTATTAGCATGACTAATTTCCTTTTGTGCCTCAATAGACCCATTTACAGGACTCGCTCTAATTCTTCATACACATGATCAGAAAATCGTACGAAAAATATTGATTTTAAAGAGATCGTACGATAATCTGATCGCTAGTACAGAGCTTTCGAGAGACGATCACGACAGTTCATCTGATATTATCCGATGGGACAAGCACGAAATTTTTTCTCGTACGATACCAGATCACACAATTTTAGTTTAATCAGAACAGTTGCCATTCGAAAATACAAATACACTACAACACATTACATCACTTTCCAAATTCTTTTTCTGTTGTACGAGAATTTTCGTTACTTTAGTAATCTCTTCATTTTTGATATGTGACTAGCATGTAAAAAATAAACATTTGCCTGATTAATCTCCTCGTGTGTACCAGGAATAAGTCATCACAGCTGTGACTATTCCCTTAGCAGAGGGTTTATTAGGAGTTCTTTAGCAGATAAATGGAGCAGCAAAGCATTTATATTGGAGAGTAGTGGGTATTGCTTTCTGTTAGGCACACTGCAGCCCATCTCATTCATAAAAATCGGACAGCAGTGTGTAGCCGACAAAGTCCCACAAAGCTTTGTGATTGGAGGAGAACAGGTCTCCCAGCTGTTGTTTCTTTAATTAGCAGAACTGTCACAGCCCCAAATCCAGCGGTGCGATAAGCACGTATGTAAAGCACATTGATGTGCTTTATAAATGTAGTGCTTGTTTTTATTTTTATTTTAAAGTGGTAGTAACAATGTTTAACTGCTTAACCACTTCAGCACCGGGCGATTTTACCCCCTTCCTTACCAGAGCACTTTTTGCGATTCGGCACTGCGTCGCTTTAACTAACAATTGGGCGGTCGTGCGATGTTACACCCAAACAAAATTGACGCTTTTTTTCCCCCACAAATAGAGCTTTCTTTTGGTGGTATTTGATCTATTGATGTATTTTATTTTTTGCGCAAAAGAAGAGCGACAATTTTGAAAAAAACACAATATTTTTTACTTTTTGCTATAATAAATATCCCATTTTTAAAAAAAAAATAACAATTTTTTTACTCAGTTTAGGCCGATACGTATTCTTCTACATATTTTTGGTAAAAAAATCGCAATAAGCGTATATAGATAGGTTTGCGCAAAAGTTATAGCATCTACAAAATAGGGGATAGATTTATAGCATTTTTTTTTTTACTAGTAATGGCGGCGATCTGCGATTTTTTTTTTTTTTTTTTTCGTGACTGCGACATTGCGGCGGACACTTCGGACACTTTTGACACATTTTTGGGACCATTCACATTTACACAGCGATCGTTGCTATAAAATTGCAGTCATTACTGTGTAAATGTGACTGGCAGGGAAGGGGTTAACACTAGGGGGCGCTGCAGGGGTTAATGTGTTCCCTATAGGAGTGATTCTAACTGTGGGGGGAGGGGACTGACAAGGGGAGGAGACCGATCAGTGTTTCTCCGTACTGGGAACACATGATCGGTCTCTTCTCCACTGACAGGACGTGGAGCTGTGTGTTTACACACACAGCTCCACGGTCCCGCACGGTCCCGCTGTTTTCAAGGGCAATCGCGGGTGCCCGGCGGACATCGCAGACGCCGGGCACGCGCACCGGGTCTCGAGCTACCGGGAATGGGAGGACGTCATATGACGCCCACCCAGGATGGGAGATCCACCTTGTGGGCGTCATATGACTATGGGTGGGTAGGGAAGCGGTTAAGGACCGCCCCACATACATATACTGAGGCAGGGCGGTCCCTCAGCGCAAAATCACGTACCTGTAAGTGATTCTCTTCTTTGGATCTTGGACGCACGTGCCGCGGGAGCCAATCAGCAGGTCCGGTGGACGTAATCATTCGTAGAGAGGCAGATTGGCGGCCTGCCTATGTAAACAAGGCAGACCGCTGTTCTGCCAGAAAATAAAATGGAGATCTCTGTTTCTGCTAAGCAGAAACACGGATCTCGGTTTTCCTTTAGTCAAAGCCCCCCCCCTACAGTTAGAAAGCACACATAGGGAACACATGTAACCCTTTGATTGCCCCTGATGTTAACCCCCTTCCCTGCTGGTGTCATTTATACAGTGACGGTGCATATTTTTTTTTAGCACTGATCACTGTATTGGTGTCACTGGTTCCCAAAAAAGTGTCACTTAGTGTGCGATTTGTCCGCCGCAATCGCTGCCATTACTAGTAAAAAATATTAAAAAAATAACAAGTCCCTAAATTTATCCCATAGCTTGTAGACGCTATAAATGTTGTGCAAACCAATCACACCCTTATTGGGAATATTTTTACCAAAAAATATGTAGCAGAATACATATTGGCCATAATTTTTTGAAGAAATTTGATTTTTTTAAATGTTTTATAGTAGAAAGTAAAAAATATATATTTTTTAAATTGTTGGTCTTTTTTTGTTTATAGCGCAAAAAAAAACTGCAGAGGCGATAAAATACCACCAAAAGAAAGCTCTGTTTGTGGGGGTGGCCTGGTCAGGAAGGGGGGTAAAACCTTCTGGAGCTGAAGTGGTTAAAAAATAAAATAAGGCTTTAACTATTTTTTATTCAGTTGCAATTTAAATAGGCGATTGCTGAGAGTGCTTACCGGAGAGTTCTGGTGGGTTGGGGGGGGAATCCCCCTGTCAGAACATAACAGTTCAGCGGGGGAGATTGCTGTTACTAACGTTGGATCGTTTGTACAGCGGTTTCCGACCGGAGCTGTCAGCTTTTTTTTTAAACCTAAACTTCCTGGGTTGAAGGAAAAATAAAATAGTGTGTACCAGGCTTTACCATTCCATGCTGGCTCAGCTCCTCTGCCCTTATGCTCACCCTCCTACAATAACCTTGTATGTAGCTGCCCAGGGGAGGAGCAAAAGGCAGTGCTGGGGAGCCGTAAACTATCCCTTTGTTTAGAAAGTTTGGGGACCCCTGCTATAGAGTGTATAAAATACATTGAATGCACATATAATCTTATGGGAAGATTGTTGTTGAAATAAATGGTCTGGAGACTAAATGTCTTTCCTGGTGTTGTACACACAGCTTCCCAATAAGCGACAGCATATCCTCAACAAACACCTCTTTAAACCCTCCACCTTCATGACATCCCACGAGCCACCTGTGTTCATGGAAGAGGATGACGACCACTCCAGTTTCCACAGCCGGGACCTCGACGCAGCTGCTGATGAAGACGATGAAGTCTCGGTAATTGTGGTCAATCTGTGTGTGTTCAAATCTCTCGTGTTTTCCGTTTTTTTCATTTGCTTTCTCCCATCACCCATCATATTCTCCTCCTTCAGATGAATGTTATTTACAATCACCATTCAGAACTTCCTTTTTAGATTATTCAGAATATGTTCCATATTGCTGTGTGAGTTTAATGTTGATGGTTATCTGTGTGCCGGGAAATTTCAACTTCTCTGTTAGCGCCGGTCTTAATGGGCTTGGTTGGACAAATGCGCAGCGTCTGTAGTGACATCAGTTTGAGTTGCTTCTGAGATCATTAAGACTTCCATGATTGGTGCACTTGACTGCCTTCTGAAGTGCATTTGACCTGCTTTAAAGTGCTTTTGCTTTCCTATAGACTTGTATAGGGACTGAAGCAGTTCAGAAACAAGAAAAAGCCTGTCAACCCCCGGCCCTAATGCCGCGTACACACGAACGGACTTTTCGACGGTCTATGTCCGACTGAGTTCCGACAAACTTTTCGAATGAATGGTCTTGGCCACACACAATCACACTAAATTGTGACGGATTCGAACGTGATGACGTACGACTGGACTAGAATAAGGAAGTTCGTAGCCAATAGCTGCCCTGGCGTCGTCGTTTGTCCGTCGGACTAGCACACCGACGATCAGATTTTTCGATAGGAACTGGGTCCAGCGGAGTTCCGGCAGGAAAATTTAAGACATGTTCTATTTCTAAAGTCTGTCGGATTTTTCTACAGCAAAAGTCTGATGGAGCCCACACACGATCGAATTGTCCGACGGATTCGTTCCGTCGGACCTTTGCTGTCAAAGTCCTCTCGTGTGTACGCGGCATTACACTGACACTTTATCCAGGAAGCTGTCTATCATGAACGTGGGCCATACACCAATCAATTTAACAACAGCTTCGGGAATTAATAATGTCCTACAGCACTTAAAAAAATGATCAGATGTTCTAGATCCCCATTTTGACTGCTTACATTTTGGTTTAATTAAAGTAAACTGGGTCCAAAATGATCAATCGTAGTGAAAAAAGATCAATATTTGTTGAAATGTTAAATTATAGTTTCATGAATAAACAGATCCATACATGTATGGCCAGCATAAGCATAATACCCCATGCCCAATAAAGAATTATGCTGGCCACTTACCTGAATCGCGGCTTTCTGCTCGATGGAGATCTTGCTGATTTCTGAATTTAGCCTCATCTATTCACAGATCCCTGTAAATGGATCTGTGAATGAAAGAATAAAAGTCCCAGGACGTCAAAAACGCCACTTTTAAGGGCATTTGGCGTTTTTCTTTTTTTTTCTGTCTCTAAACGCTCCTCCATGTTAGACTATGTGTCCTTGCATGCATAGACGCTTAGGAGCACATTTAAGAGAGGAGCGTTTCTGCAGAAAAAATGCATCTAACTGCAGCTAGGCCCATTTAGCTTTTCAGCTTGGGTTCATTTCAGTGACCAGAATAACTTCTGGCCACTGAAATAAATAAAATAAATGAACCCCTGAACAAACCTAAACGCGTTTGCAAAACGTGGCTTTGGTCATGTTTTTAACTCTGGTTTTGTCCTGCCAGGAGAAACGGCGTTCAGGGGAACTGAGCAAACTCCCACTGTGCATGCGGCCAAAGAAGCACAAGTGTGGTGACCTCACTGCATTTATAATCCATTGTTTACTTCCTCTAGCCTCAAAACGGTAGGTCTGTGCCTCCATACAGTCCTTGTGCGGGGAAAGCAGCCTGCAGGCACCTGCCATGTACTGATTGTGGTTGTGCAATGCTTAGCAGACTCCAATGCAAATGTTTACTAAGTGCACATTATTTTATTATTATTAATGTGGTGTGCAATTTTTACATTTTTGCAAAGGGTGGAATAAGCTTTTTAAGACCTCATGCACACTGCAGCTGTCAAATGCCCTGTTTAAGGCTGGGTTCAGACTATTACGAATCGGATGTGGGTTTCCCCTGCATCCAATTCGCATGACAGAAGAGTGTGACCGGCTCTCAATGGAACTGGTTCACACATCTCCGGAGCAGCTGCAGAGCGCACTGCAGAAGAGTCCTGTGCGTCTTTGGCTTCTTTCAGGTCCGAATTGAGCTGAAAATTCAGACTTAATTCAAATCTGAAACAATGAACGGGGACGCGCCCACCGGACCCCCATCTGCCAGCCGCTCCGCACACTGTGTGAACCTGGCCTTACAGGCGGTGTACTTTTTTTAAACATCCCTGTTATCCTATGTGTCCATGCACACATACATAGGTTTCTGCAGGCATTTAGGAGGCAGAAATCTGAATGCACCAAAATTGCGTTCCAGAGGGAAGGGTTTGGGCAGAAAAAAAGCGCCTAATGCACCTAAGCCTGTGCAGACGTGCCTAAACACTAGGCCTGTTTAGCACTTAGAAAGCAGGGGGTCAGTAGCGCTACCTGTAACATAAGCATATAGACTATATGGGTTCTAAACCTTATATGTTTGCCCAGGACTGAAAAAGTAACTAAAGATGTGACCTCTCTCATGGGGACCCAATGTCCCAGGGGCATATGGGGTTGGCAAGGATGTGTGGTATAATCCAATTGAACCACACCGTGCCTCACACCAGTGTCTCGGTGAGTAAGTTATAACCAATGTGTGAATACCAAACCATATAGCGAGATCAAATCTAATCTCAATACACCTATATATATAAAAAGATGCAAAAGAAGCCAAAAAGATTAAAAAAATTTAAAAAATCCAAAAATTCAAGAAAGTTTTTTACGTAATTTTTTTTTTTTTTTTTCCACATTTTCTGTCTTTTATTTTATTTTTTTGGATTATTATCAAATAAGTAACACAATATTAATTGTGTCACTGGACATTAATTCCATAAAAAACTTTCTAGAATTTTTGGAATTTTTATTTTTCTTTTTGGCTTCTTTTGCATCTTTTTATATATATGTATATATGTGTATATATATATATATATATATATATATATATATATATATATATATATATATATATATATATATATATATATATATATATATATATATATATATATGTGTTTTGAGATTAGTTTTGATCTCGCTATATGGTTTGGTATTCACACATTGGTTATAACTTACTCACCGAGACACTGGTGTGAGGCACGGTGTGGGTCAATTGGATTATACCACACATCCTTGCCAACCCCATATGCCCCTGGGACATTGGGTCCCCATGAGAGAGGTCAAATCTTAAATTTAGTTACTTTTTCAGTCCTGGGCAAACATATAAGGTTTAGAACCCATATAGTCTATACGCTTATGTTACAGGTAGCGCCACTGACCCCTGCTTTCTAATTTACCCATTACATATTTGGAGCTCCTACTAGGGGAGTTTTCCTTTTTTTGGGGAGGCTGCCACCTAAAATACCTTACCTCACTGTGCATTTGATGTTTAGCACTTGTTCCTTCATTTCAATGGCCAGAATAAATTACTATACTGGCCAATAAAATTAGTGAACTCCTAAACACTTGACAAGCCTAAACGCACTTAAAAAAACATGGCTTTTCTCCTGTCAAGAGAGGCATTCAGAAGAGCCTAGTACTAGTGCATGAAGTCTAAAGCTATGTATTTTCCAACAAAAAAATCCATGTTTTTTTCCCGACGGATGTTGGCTCAAACTTGTCTTGCAAACACACGGTCACACAAGTGTTGTCGGAAACTCCGAATGTCAAGAACTCGGTGACGTACGACGAGCCGAGAAAAATGAAGTTCAATAGCCAGTGCAGCTCTTCTGCTTGATTCCGAGCATGCGTGGAATAGTCTACACACGCTCTGAATTTTCGACAAGTCTTGTCGTCGGAAAATTTGAGAACCTGCTCTCAAACATTTGTTGGTGGAAATTCCGACAACAAATGTTCTATGGAGCGCATACACACGGTTGGACTTTCCGACAACAAGCTCACATCCAACAATCCTATCGTGTGTACGGCCCATTAGGGTTGCCGACCTTAAGCAAGTTTTGCTGATTACTAATTAAGGTCCGTGTCTTTTTATATTTTGAAAGCTGGAGACAGCCAGGCAGCTGCTATATTTCAGCATAGATTTGTTGTAACATCTGTGCAGGGTTGGTCCTTGTATGATGACATTGGTTTTTGCCAGTGACATTACTCCCAACATTTTGAGATGGGAATGAGGGACACCTACTAGAAAATGTATGTAGGCGTAGGACACACCCCCTGCCACACCCCCTTAAAGGAGAACTAGCATAAAAAAAGGTTAATTAAATCCACAAGGGCTTTTTTTTTTTTACCACTACTATTCCTTTATATTGGCTTTAAAATTTACAAATGCAGCAATTTAGGAATCAGGTGAAAGGTTTAGCACTGGGAAACACTTTTTGAAAGATATAAAGTGCATTTTATATACAACTATATAGATCAGACCAAAACGAGGGACAAATGAGAAGGAATGAGGGACAGAGGGACATTGCCCCAAATTAGGGACAGTTCCTTGAAATCAGGGACAGTTGGGAGCTATGCAAATATAGATTAAACCAAAATGAGGGACAGAGGGACATTGCTCCAAATCAGGGACAGTCCCTCGAAATCAGGGACAGTTGGGAGCTATGCAGTGAGAATTTCTGACAGATACACAGGAGAGAAGTACATAGAACGTGTCTTGTAGATCTTTGTTATCTTATCCTGGAAGGATCACCCATACACTTATCTATCTTCCCACAGGATGAGGAGTCCATTCCCGCTGCTTATTATGGCCTACCAGAGTATAAAGAGCTACTTGAACTGAAGAAATTGAAGAAGCAAAGACTCCAAGAGATGGAGGCTGACAGCGGTTTTGTGCAGCATGTTGGCTTTAAAGTAAGTTTATTCTGTGACACAGAGAGTGGATTTGTCTCATTTCCAGATTATAGAAGAAGATGGGGCTCCCTATGTAATGCCCAGTTCTTACTAGCAGGTGGCGCTGTATGACTCTAAAATGGAGTTGTCCATTTTTATTCACAGTAGATCAGTCGAAGATCAAGGCAATTTATTTATTACAGGTCCTCATATGGCACCATCAATTTATGCAGCGTTTTACATATATTTTGTACATACAGTCCCTGCCCTCAAGGAGCTTACAATCTAAGACCGCCAATTCACATTCGTACACTACATGTACAGTATCTCAAAAGTGAGTACACCCCTCACATGTTTGTAAATATTTTATTCTATCTTTTCATGTGACAACACTGAAGAAATGACACTTTGCTACAATGTAAAGTAGTGAGTGTACAGCTTGTATAACAGTGTAAATTTGCTGTCCCCTCAAAATAACTCAACACACAGACATTAATGTCTAAACCGCTGGCAACAAAAGTGAGTACACCCCTAAGTGAAAATGTCCAAATTGGGCCCAAAGTGTCAATATTTTGTGTGGCCACCATTATTTTCCAGCACTGCCTTAACCCTCTTGGGTATGAAGTTCACCAGAGCATCACAGGTTGTCACTGGAGTCCTCTTCCCCTCCTCCATGATGACATCACGGAGCTGGTGGATGTTAGAGACCTTGCGCTCCTCCAGTTTGAGGATGCCCCACAGATGCTGAATAGGGTTTAGGTCTGGAGACATGCTTGGCCAGTTCATCACCTTTACCCTCAGCTTCTTTAGCAAGGCAGTGGTCATCTTGGAGGTGTGTTTGGGGTCGTTATCATGTTAGAATACTGCCCTGCGGTCCAGCTTCTGAAGGGAGGGGATCATGCTCTGCTTCAGTATGCCCCTTTGCTCCTGATGAGCAGGCCCGCATTCTCCACCAATAAGCAATTTTATCAAGAGCTGCTTGTTTTTTTCCCTCCATCACTAGGAACACATTGGTTTAAGTGGGTTTCCCAAGGCTGGGCTGTCCCTTTGTGACAAAGTTGGCAATGTAATTCCATGAGGCATGATTCAAAGACTCTCTTTGAAATTGGAAAACCACTCTGTTTGTTCTAAGTACCTGAATAATTTACTTTTGCAGGAGGATCACCAAACAATGTATAGTTCATTTATTGATTGCTGTAGTCTCTTCCATCTCCCCAAAATACTTCTCCACCCTCTAGTTGTCACTTTGGAGCAGGGTTACACTGTAAATGCACTATATTGTCAAAAGTATTGGGACACATGAAACTTTAATGGTATCCCAGTCTTAGTCCGTAGGGTTCAGTATTGAGTTGGCCCACCCTATAACAGCTTCAACTCTTCTGGGAAGGCTGGCCACAAGGTTTAGGAGTGTGTCTATGGGAATGTTTGACCATTCTTCCAGAAGTGCATTTGTGAGGTCAGACACTGATGTTGGACGAGAAGGCCTGGCTCGCAGTCTCTGCTCTTCATCCCAAAGGTGTTCTTTCGGGTTGAGGTCAGGACTCTTTGCAGGCCAGTCAAGTTCATCCACCCCAAACTCGCTCATCCATGTCCTGAATGCCATATTGGGTCCCGGAATCTGGGTGGGATAAAGCCAAGCTCACTACAGCTAAGTGGGCTGAAATGTATGTATTTTGTTCCAGGGTTCCCAACCTTTCACTACTTAGACCTGCTGCCCGTCTGCCTTATTACCGTCTCTCAATAGTTATAGAATTGATGCTTCATTCAGGAGAGTGATGTGTAAATCTTTTGTAATGAGCAGCTCCTATAGACCATTATTTGTAGTAAGTTGTATTGTGTGACTTTATCTTTATGTTGGTTCTGTTGTATACCTACGTCTGTGCTGTTGTCTTACAGTGTGATAACTGCCGGACAGAACCTATCCAGGGTATCCGGTGGCATTGCCAGGACTGTCCTCCTCAAATGTCTGTGGACTTTTGTGACTCATGCTCAGACTGGTAAGTGTGGTCGGAGCTAAGTATGCTTAAAGTGTTATTAAACCCACAACAGTAAAATCAGTCTGTATATGCAGTAATGCATGCTTGTGATACTCACTGTGGAACCTAAGGGGTTAATCCTCTGCATTGTGTAAAAAGGCTGCTTGATCCTGTCCTCTCTGATCCTCCCCTTCTTCCACAGTCCCCAATCATTCTGCTGATGGTACAGAGCCTTGTGGGCACTCTGCACATGCTCAGTTTGGTGTGTATTGCTAGAGCGCTTTTTTTTTTTTCTTGAGAGGGTGCATCAGTACAGGGCCAATCAGCACTGTCCAGACAGATGGTCAGGGGTCCTGCAGCCTCATAAAACAGAGGAGAATGAAAACTCCTCCTACAAGCTTTAACCAGACACTGATAGAATTCACAAGACTGCTCTATACTGCCGATGAGAAAAGGTAGTTGGCTGTTTTATATTCACCAAAATAATTGCATTTCCATGTTCCGTGTACTGTGGGAGACCAGATATAGTGAATGCAGGGTCCTGGGTTTAGTAACACTTTAGAGGAAACCTGTCACTGGGACATAAGCTAGAATTAAAGGGGTTGTAAAGGTAAAAGTTTTTTCAGCTTAATGCATTCTATGCATTAAGGTGAAAAAACATCTGACAATACCGCCCCCCCCCCCCCCCCCCCCGTTTTACTTACCTGACCCCTCTAAAGTCCCGCGCTCGCCCCCGACATCCTCTTCACCGGTCACCCTGGCCGTTGATTGGCTAGAGTGGATGGATTGAAAGCAGCGCAGCCATTGGCTCACGCTGCTGTCAATTACATCCAATGACACGGCGCGCCAGGGGGCGGGGCTGAGTGATACAGCGAGCGGCTATAGTTTCCGGCTGTATCACGGGAGCGCGCCCGCAAGTACTCCACGCCATGCGAGGGAGCTCGCATTAAGGTGAGCAGTACTTGCGCAGGGGAGCCGAGACAGCCGCTGAGGGACCCCAGAAGACCAGGTTCGGGGCCACTCTGTGCAAAACGAGCTGCACAGTGGAGGTAAGTATAACATGTTTGTTATTAAAAAAATAAAATCTCCTTTACAACCCCTTTAATTGATAATAGAAAGCAGCATTAAATGCTTGATGCGTCCTCTTTATAACTATTCTGCTTCAGCTCTGCAGTTTGCATACTATGGGGTTGATTTACTAAAACTGGAGAGTGCAAAATCTGGTGTAGCTCTTCATGGTAGCCAATCAGCTTCTAACTTCAGCTTATTCAGTTAAGGTTTGATAATAAAACCTGGAAGCTGATTGGTGTCAGTGCAGAGCTGCACCAGATTTTGCACGCTGCAGATTTAGTAAATCAACCTCCCTATTTGTCTCCCAGGTTTGTATTGGCAGCTTATGACTCTTTATTAATGTACATTATTCCCCGGTGACTTAGAATAATTCTAAACATCTATAGGACATAGGAAAGAGATTGGTGGGGGGGCTACTGCACACAGAATGTTTTTTATCCTAATGCATAGAATGCATCAAGATAACAAACCTTCTGACTTTACAACCACTTTAAGCATCATGCTGAAGTTTGTTGGAAAAGTGAAACTGGTCTAAGTATATCATCTAGTCCAGTAAAAGCCCAGCACTGCTCTCTATGTAACTTCTCTCCTTGGACTACACTCTCTCCCCCAGCAGGAGTGTTACACTAACACGGTGGAAGGTGCAGAGACCTGGGCATACATTATCAAGCAATCTATAAATGCATCTGCTTGAATGTCAGAGGAAATTAAAAAAAAAAAAAATCCTTTTCTGTCCTTGTTCAGGGTCAATTTGTTTTTAATAGTAATGGTGGCGATCAGCGATTTTTAGCGGGACTGTGACATTGCGGCAGACAAATCGGACACTAAGTGACACTTTTTGGGGACAAGTAAAACCAATACAGTGATCAATGCTAAAAAAAAAAAAAAAAAATGCCACCAAAAGAAAGCACTATTTGTGGGAAAACAAGGACATTTTATTTGGGTACAGCGATGCATGACCGCAAAATTGTCAGTTAAAGTAATGCAGTGCCGTATTGCAAAAAATGGCCTGGTCAGGAAGGGGAGTGAATCTTCCAGAGGTCAAGTGGTTAAAGAGGACCCTGGAGTTTGGCGAGGGTGAATAGTGCTTTCTATCTTTTTTTATTTATTTTTTGTTACCTGGAGGGGACAGGATCTAAAAAATAAAACTAAGATACCATCTGAGAATTTAATTCAAGAGCAAATACAGTCTTTTTTTAGGGCTGTGGAAATTAAAGATTAATTCCTTGATTAATCGATTAATTTTTTTGATCGATCAAAATTCTTTTGATCAAGACTTACCTCTCCGCCGGCTTCCAGGTCTTCAGAGAGTTCCGTCGAGTTCCGGTGACGTCACAGACATCGACCTCACCAGACTCCTCCCCCCTTTCCCAAGTGCCTCCGTCTGCTAACGAAGGGAAGGGGGAGGAGTCCGGTGACGTTGAAGTTCTAATTGAACGTACCGCGTACGGGGGAGGAGCTACACATGACGTCACCCGCTGCTGCCCTTCGGAACTAACACGATTGTCGGCTTTACATGCTGTGTTTTTATCATCTTTATGTGAGTAGTTTGTGTTTGAACACAAAAATGTAATCTTATACTTAAGCGGTGAGCACTTAGATCTTTTCTTTCTACCCATGACCTGGCGTCCTTGCTGAGATCTAAGGAGACCTGAGAGAATTTATGGTCCATTTTAACCCTTTTGATACCCGCTTGCATGACCACCTGTTTGCACAGGGGTCCATGCCATAAGGTGATAGTGATTAGTTAGACCGGAGGTGGAGGGATTGTCACGCTACTGTGGAAAAATAAATTACTTACGTCAGTGCTACAGTTTGAATTTAAAACGTATTTGTGTGAACTGTGAAGTTAAGTCATGGATTGTGGAAACTAACTAGTGTCGGGTGATTGTATATAGTGTATACCACATTTACCACTGACTAATGCAGAGTTGCAATGCAAGGAGATCAGCTAAAAGTATTTGGATCTGTATGTGCGTTATTAATCGAAATTAGTCGATTAATCGAACACGAAAATTGTAATCAGTAACAGCCCTATCTTTTTTGGTTTTTGTTTTTTTTCCTGCAGTTTGCATGAAACGGAAACCCACAAAGAGGATCACCACCTGGAGCCTGTGTACAGGGCAGAGACATTCCTAGATCGAGATTACTGCATGCCACGCGGCACCAGTTACAATTACCTGGACCCAAACTATTTCCCAGCAAACAGATGACCTGACCCAGCCAAACAGCCGGCTGAGTAATCTTTTGCAGTCACCAGGGGGCAGTAGAGCGGACCATGCATTTGTCGGCAGACCCCGGCCTCCTCCCGAGACTCTGCTCACAGCATGACACCTACCTGGACAGCTCCACCAGACTCCACTTCGCATCTACAGCAGTCCAACATTCCACAGGCGTTCGGGACAAACCTCCCTGGGAGCTTGTCCGCTAGAGGCCGTCAGTCCTGGGACTACTGATCATTTACACCAACTCACAACGCACGTTACAGCAACTCCTCATTTTCCAAAGGCTTCCGACGAAAACAATAATCGGTCAAAAAAAGAAAAAAAATGTGAACTATTTATATTAAAATTGGTTTACTAGCTTGCAGTTTTGTGAAATATTATTTTTCTCCTTTTTTTTTTTTGCACAGAAACTGAAGTTTTCAGAAGGTTTTAACCAATCACAGTGTTTGTTTAGAAGACGCTACTGTTTAAAAGACAATGTGGGGGAAAAAATAAAATAAAAGACGACTTACCCACCTAATGGATTAACTCTGTTCTCTGCTAGACTTTGAGCTGCTTTTAAAGACAAACAACTACAATCAAGCACTACAGATTCAGGTGTCTGTGGCGGCTTCTCCAACCAGCTCGTGGGGGTGTGAGCGCGTGTGAATGTCGAAATTTTCAGATCTATTTTTTAAATGTAATGTTCTGATGATCATGTGACGTGTACACAAAATGGTGATACAGTGCCACTCGTAGTAATTGTGTCAAGTCTAACACTTAAAACTTTTTTCTTAGGTCCTCCCTTTCAGGAAAAAACTAAAGATTTAAAGGGTTAGTCCCTGCAGAACTGGGATTTTGAGTCATCTGCTGGCTTGCCTTCTGTATGTCTCTGGCCTGCTTTCCTCCCTTTACAATTCTACAACTGCTGCTGCATTCTTATAGAATCCTGCAGGGAAAGTGAGGTGTCCTAACATCTGCTGCTGGTGGACGGAGCTAGGAACTCCAATGAGAAGGAATCATGAAGGTAATCACACACAGGCTGATTGGAGAGGCTTTTGAGGGGCTCTCTTCTGACAGTTAACTGTGATTGGACCGACTCTGATTTCTAGACTGGTAGCCGATAGGATATTTAGCGACTAAGATGGTAATAAGGTCATAGGAAACCTGCATCAGTGTGTGTATGGGGCTCCCTTGCCAGCCTACACCCACGTAAGGTGTAAACTTTCAACAGCTCTACTGAATACCCTAATCGGTTGGTTTGGCCAACACCTTGGATAGCTAGAGATGTAGATATTCTTCCCGACTTTAATAAAAGAATGCATAGAAAACTTTATGCTATGCTATAATACTATGCTATAATTTAGGGCGTTCCTTAAAGGGGTTGTAAAGGTTCGTTTTTTATTTTCTAAATAGGTTCCTTTAAGCTAGTGCATTGATGGTTCACTTACCTTTTCCTTCGATTTCCCTTCTAAATTTTATTTCTCTTTGTCTAAATTTCTCACTTCCTGTTCCTCCTCAGTAAGCTGTTCTGGCTGACTAAACACCGCTCGGATGATGGTGTGAAGTTTACTGAGGAGAAACAGGAAGTGAGACATTCAAAGAAAAAAAACATTTAGATGGGAAATCAAAGGAAAAGGTAAGTGAACCAACAATGCACTAGCTTAAAGGGACCTATTTAGAAAATAAAAAACAAACCTTTACAACCCCTTTAACTGTCTCCTACAAGTCAGGTGACCACTGCTTAGACATTGATCATGGGATCTCTTTCAAAAGATGATGTAAGACAAAGTCAGGCAGAGCTGGCCAATCAGTGGCTCTTCCAGAACACCCATGTAAGATGTACATTTTCAACAGCCATGCTGAATACCCTTATCTGTTGCCTAGAAATATATAGAAAACCTTATTCTCTTTAATTTTAGGATGTTCCTCAACCGTCTCCTACAATTCAGGTGACCACTGCTAAGACATTGATCATGGAATCTCTTTCAGAAGGTGTTGTAAGAGAACGTAAGGCAGAGCTGGCCAATCAATGACTTTTCCAGAACACCCACGTAAGATGTACGCTTTACCAGCTTATCTGAATACCCTTATCTTTTTGCCTTGGCCAACATCCTAGATCAGTGGTGGTGAACCTTGGCACTTCAGATGTTTTTGAACTACATTTCCCATGATGCCCATGCACTCTGCAGTGTAGTTCAGCATCATGGCAAATGTAGTTCCAGAACATCTGGAGTGCCAAGGTTCGCCATCACTGTCCTAGATAGTTAGAGTTGTAGATATTCTGCCCGATTTAATAAAAATATTATAATGCTGTGCTATAATTTAGGACGTTCCTCAACCGTCTCCTTCAAGTCAGATGACCACTGCCAAGTCCATTGATCTTGGGATCTCTTTCAAAAGGTGTTGTAAGACAGAACATTGGGCAGAGCTAGCCAATCCGTGAGTCTTCCAGAACACCCAGTTCTGCTGCATACCCTTATCTATTGCCTTGGCCAACATCTTGGATAGCTAGATTTGTAGACATTCTACCCGATTTAATAAAAAATATATAGAAAAGGTTATGCTATGTTATAATGCTATACTATAATTTAGGATGTTCCTCAAATGTTTCCTTCAAGTCAGGTGACCGCTGCCAAGACATTGATCATGGGATCTTTTTCAAAAGATGTTGTAAGACAGATCTGGCCAATCAGTGACTTCTCCAGAACACTGATCCCTCCCCTCTAAGCAGAGGTCATGTGGCCAACAGCTAAGCGATAGAGTGCCAAGAATTACAGGACAGTTCAGGTTTCTTAATCTTTCTTTCAGACATTAAATAATGACAAATTGAAACAAGGTAATGTCTTTTTTCCTGTATTCTGTAGTTGTCCAACCTGATGGACCAATATTCAGGCATAAGTCAGCCGTAGAATTTTTTTCTTTTCTGCAACCATAGTCAGTGTTGATGGGGGGAATGCCTCCCGCAGAGCCATTGTGTTCTCCCAGCGAGGGAAGCTGTCCCCCCGCTGGGAGAACACTGAATGTTGCTAGTAGCTACAATACCCGATGGCAATAATTGCATGTGAATTATGACAGGCTGGTTGTCGATCGATCAACTTGGATACATTCAGCCTGCGGTTCAAATCGATGGCCAGCATAAGCCACTGATGGCAAACTCTGTCTGGCGTTCTGTCTTACAATACCTTTTGACAGAGACCCCATGATCATTGCCTAGGCAGTGGTCACCTGACTTGAGGGAGACAGTTGAGGAACATTCTAAATTTATTTATAGAAACGTACTAACCTAAATTATAGAAATGACTTGTAATTAATGATGACAGAAATTCTGCAACAGACTGAGATCCCATAATCAGTGCCAAGGCATTGGTCACCTGACTGGTTGGGGATAGTTGAGGAACATCCTAAATTGTTATTTACCTAATTTGTAGCCACTTACTAAGCTAAATTATAGAAGTGACTTGTAATTAATGATGACAGAAGTTCTACAGCAGACTGAGATCCCATAATCAGGGCCAAGGCATTAGTCACCAAATGCGAAAGGCTCCCCCACGTTTTTAGGCAGTAGATGAATGATGTATAAAAAATGTAGATGTAATGTATTTATTGATATAGAAAAACATAACATAATAGTTAAAAAATGAGCTCCAGTAGGAAAATGATTATAAAAGAGAGCGGATATACATTTGAAGACCAAGATTTCATACCAACATTATACAGTAAATGTCAAACATATGAAAAAGTAGCTCTGACGCGTTTCAACCCACACAACGGGGGTCTTCTTCAGAGGGACAAGTCTGCTAAGAGAAATATAACATGAATATATGTAACGACTATTTGTTACGCACAATGTGAACATTGGTAATAACATAAAGTGCGAACATTTGATATAGTTACCCCGTGGTGTCTATCCAAAAAAAGAACCCCCGTGTGGGGAGTTAAAGGTGCCTTTTAAAAGGTCCTCCATGTAGGAATATTGTTCTTCTCTTTTTGGATATACACCACGGGGTAACTATATCAAATGTTCGCACTTTATGTTATTCCCAATGTTTACATTGTGCATAACAAATAGTTGTTCCATATATTCATGTTATATTTCTTTCAGCAGACTTGTCCCTCTGAAGAAGACCACCGTTGTGTGGGTTGAAACGCGTCAGTGCTACTTTTTCATATGTTTGACATTTACTGTATAATGTTGGTATGAAATCTTGGTCTGCAAATGTATATCCACTCTCTTATGTTATTCTATATCAATAAATACTGAACATTTTTATACATCATTCGTCTACTCTCCAATTTTTGCTGACTAAAAACCCCAACATGGGGGAGCCTTTCCCATTTTCTATCTTTCGGGGGTGAGCAGCACTCTCTAAACCTTTTAGGTACGTGTCTTTCCTTTGAGGCATTAGTCACCTGACTGGTTGGAGACGGTTCAGAAACGTCCACAATTAAAGATCAAGCATAAGGTTTTCTGAACATTTTAGTAAAATCAGGCAGAATCATGTAACTTTTTACATCACCATACAGGTCCACTTTAAGCTGACCAAACACCTCGTACTACTTTCCCAATTTAGTTGTTTTTTCCTTTTAAATGGTTATCTCTGTATGTTCATGTTATTAATATGAGAGAGTAATTGCCAAATAGTCAATTTGGGTGATCACGAAGAGTTTGTGTCATCCGGTTGAACAGTAAATTGTGTGTGGCACTTGCAATGTCGTCTTTCAGTTGTAATGTGCACATATTTTTCCTTGACAGAATTAAGGTGTCTTTTTTTTTTTTTTTTTTTATGTTTTTCATATAAAGATGCAAACCAAAAAACTGGTTTTGCTGGACTGACCCTTTAAAGACGCGGCCTTCTGCCTCAACATTTTGGGAGGGAAGATTGATAAACCCCACCTAAAAGACAAAAAAAAAAAAAAACTAGAAAAATAACTGCCTATTGTAAATTCTATGTGTATTGTAATTTCTCTTTTTGTAGTCGCACAGAATCCATAAAAAATGTATTTTTATTAATATTTAAGCAAGTGGTTACATAGATCTATGCGGTGAGCTAGATATGGTCACGTGATCTTTTGTATATGGCATCCTTATATAGCTTGACCCTCCGCCAGAGAGAGAGAGAGCGCGAGTGCGGGGCTGAGGGGGCGTGGCTGAACTCTCCGGCAGGGAAAGGATAGACATATTGTATTTTTTTTTTTCACCCCCCTCCCGTTCCCTTCTACATGTAAACAGTATGTTCTTAAAAGAATTGTCAGGAGGACTTAAATAAAATGTGTGGGTACTATTTGTTTGTACATAATGTCATTTTTGGCCTCTTGACTTTTCATCCAGGTACCCCCCCCCCCCCCCCCCCCAAAAAAAAAAAAAAAAAGCCACCAGCCAATGATCAAGGCAGCCAACCAATGTAATAAACACTCAACCAAACAGGTCTTATATTTTTATTGAATGTGTATTGTCAGTAATACCACTATGACATCATAATGCATTTCATCTATTTTACAGTTGTTCTCATGATCTGTTACAGCATCCATAAAGAAAATCCGCCAAACAAAAAAAAAAAAAACCCTTGGCATATAATAATCATCAGGTTGTCAAAGCTGCGTTACCGGGTCCAAGTCTATTTGTCTGTGAACCTTTTGTATTACTTTACCATCATGCCCTGCACCCATTGGCTGACATTTCAGACCAGACTGACAGCGGTAGATCTTAACGAAAAAAAAAAGCGGAAGCTAAAAAGCAGCACTGATTGACAGTCTCTCCTTCCATGTGCTGGAAGTGCGTGACGTTAAAGTGACATTAGACCCGGACTTGAAATTCTATTAAGATGTAATATATTAATAATAATAATTTTGTGTGCAGTTTATTTTGTAGAAAAAGTGCTGTTGTGGTTGCAGTTACCCGTCCAATTCCTTATTGTGGGTGGCAACGTTCCTGTTGGCAATCTTCAGTTCTCTGTGTTGCCACTCAGTCTGCATGTGCTCTGGAATTTTTTATTTCTACATTAATAAGTTGCCCCATGTGACTCTCTGAGGTCATCCAGGATTGAGATTGACAGCGGAGCATTGATTCGTCCCTTCGCTGTTTATCATTGCTGGATATGTGGGCGGAGCTCTGGAGAGCATGTGATCTATTAAACAACGCTCCGAATGTAAACATTATGTGACGCAAACTCATGAAAGCAATGTTTGCTTGTATGTGTTTTGTTCAAATATTGCAATGTGGAGCTCCCCGCACATATTCAGCAATGATTGACAGCTGAGCATTGACTTATTGCTCTACTGTTTATCATTGCTGAATGTGTGGGCGGAGCTCTGGAGATCATGTGATCCGTTAAAAACTGCTCCAAATGTAAATAAAACTTTATTTAAAAAAAAAAAAAACGCATGAAAGCGACCATTGCTTTCATAAGTTTATTTCTTGTAATTTTTACATATGGAGCCGTTTTTAATTGATCAGGTTATCTCCAGAGCTCCGCCCACATACAGGCATACTTCACTTTTAGGTATACAATGGGACCAGAGCATGTATGTAAAACGAAAATGTTCTTAAAGTGAAGCAATACCTTTTTTCACTTCTGGGTTGTCAGGGGCTGTAGAAGGGGGATCAGGGGAGGGCCATGGGCTGTAGTGGGGGGGGGGGGGGGGGGTCAGAGAGTGACGTTTATAGTACTGTACTGTAATCCACTTACGTTTAGGCAGGAACTTTGCCTCTTCACTTGCGACAACTCCGGGTGGCAGCTCCACCTCTTTTAGGCCATACTGCGAGGGATGTCTGTACTTGCAAGGTACTTTACAAGTCTGTACTCGCGGGTGTAGGTATAGCGAGTGTACTTAAAGCGGGGTATGCCTGTTTTCTCTAAGGCTAAACAGCAGAGCTGTGGAACCTAAGGGGTTAATTCTCTAAATTGTGTAAAAAGGCTGTTTGATCCTGTCTTCTCTGATCCTCCCCTTCTTCCACAGTCCCCAATCCATCTCCCGATAATACAGAGCCTTTGGAGTTACTCTGCACATGCTCAGTTTGGTGTGTATTGCTAGAAAGTGTTTCTTTTCCTGGGAGAGTGCATGTGATTGGCACAGGTCTAATCAGCACTGTCCAGACAGAGGGTCAGGGGTCCTGTAGCTTCATAGGATAGTAAAAACGAAAACTCCTCCTACAAGCTTTAACCAGACACTGATCAAAGTCACAAGACTGCAATATACTGCTCATGAGAAAAGGTATTTAGCAGTTTAAGTTACTAAAATGATTGCATTTCCATGTTCTGTGTACTGTGAGAGACCAAATATAGTGAATGCAGGGTCCTGGGTTTAGTAACACTTTAATACTATTTATAAACTTCCATGTCCATATATGAAAGCAAACATTGCTTTCATCTGTTTGTTTGCATAATGCTATTTGCATTTAGATTAGGTATTTATTGTTTTCAGTCAGTCACATGACTGCTAGAGCTCTGCCCACATATCACACATATAATTAATGAAGGACTAGCAAAGGATCATGTGACCAGCTATAAAACTCTGAAAAAGGTGTTTACAAATATAATTCACAAATATATTCACTTTGGTTTTAATTATACCATCTACTGCATATTAATTAAACCTGTACGTTTGGGTTTAACCACTTCCCGCCCGGCCTATAGCAGAATGACAGCCGGGCGGTGGTTCTGTTTTCCTGACTGGGCGTCATATGACGTCCTTCAGGATAACATGTCGCTGCACGCCCGTGGGGGCGGCATCGCAGCGTTCGGTGGAGCGGTGTGTCAATCTGACACACCGCTACACTGATCTCGGTAAAGAGCCTCCGGAGTTGACAGACGCAAGTAGAGGAGAGCCGATTGTTTATCAGCGCAGACCCCCCTCAGATGCCCGCACTGGATCACCAGGGACTCCACTAGGATCACCAGGGAAGTGGGCAACATGTGGATGGCCAGGTATGTACCCCATGGCCATCCACATGTGCAAATGATGCCCAATCTGTGCCAGTCAGTGCCCACAAATGGGCACTGACTGGCACCATTATGTACCAAAAAAAATCAGTAATGCTCAGCTGTGCCACCCATAAGTGCCCATCAGTCTTTTTTTATTTGTTGCGCAAAAAATTAAAATCGCAGAGTTGATTAAATACCACCAAAAGAAAGCTCTATTTGTGGGAACAAAATGAAAAAATTCTGTTTGGGTACAGCGTTGTATGACTGCGCAATTGTCATTCAAAGTGTGGCAGCACTGAAAGCTGAAAATTGGCCTGGGCAGGAAGGTGTCTAAGTGCCTGGTATTGAAGTGCTTAATAACACTTTAAAGCTGAACTCCAGGATTAAGAACCCCCCCACCCCAAAAAAGCCTCTGCTTGCAGTAGGACTCAGCCCCCTCCCCAGCCCAGCTCATAAGTGAGCAAGGAGGGGGGAGAGCAGAGAGCGGTGACTGACAGCAGCTTTCTGCTCGGAGAGCTGTGAGAACCGAGTGATCGGCAGCGTTTGAGCACTCGGTTCGGGGACGATGCAGTATGATCCTAGGTAAATATAAATCTGCAAAAAAACCAAACCCCATACTTCTGTTTTAATGGAAACCAGTATTGAGAGAAGTTTTATTATGGCATTTCTCACCTATTGAAATCTTTGCCTGGTTCTTTCTGACGTCACGATTTTAGATCACTGACCCAGGACAGGAATGCTGTAAGTGAATTCAAAGTATCTTACTTCTATACCTGTTTCAGGTCTCTTATTAAAAAATGCCAAAGCTACTAAAAGTCTGGCTCTGAAATACAGCCAGGTTGGTTACAGTTCCTGAATGGCCGCTCCATTCCCAGGTTTCCAGCTGTGGCAGCATCACAAATCTCAGCAGGACAAGACAGCAAAGAACTTCTAGTTCATATACAGCTGATGGACCCCAAGAAGTCTTCCTGTGTGCTGTAGAGTTAGGACGCATTCTGGGCACAGCGATCGTTCCAGCTGTAGTAAAAGCTGACATTGTCCTTTCCTGACGGATTCACACATCGTCTGACATGTCTTCACTCGGTCATTCAGTTTGTACGCTGAGGTGTTTAGCGGGAGGTTGACAATACATTCACTGCAATACCAATGACCAAGAAAAGAGGATAGCAATGTACAAATGATTTATAAAAGGGTTTCTTATCAGAATCTGTGGTCTTGTTTTATGGCTATTTCATGGTTATTTGCAGGTTTCTGTTACACGTATTTCCTCCTATTATTATTTCTGTAAGAGCATGGACACAGACATGGGATGCATTGCCCTTCTTCAAGGGTAAGGAGGAACTCTGCTAAGCGCTCAATCTAAGCTGGCCATATAACCCCTGACTATTGTCAGAAAAAAAAAAATATATATATATACTCAGGCCTCACACTGTTGTGCGTCAAAATTTTACAGTAGTTTTTTTACCTATTCTACTTTGCAGGCTTTTTTTTTTTTACTCATAGCCCTGTGTAGGCTATCCAGTGACTTGTAGCTTAACCTTTTCGCTGCCAAATGCGGTTTTGCATTTTTTGCCCACGTTTAAAAGAAATATTTTAGGCCTGAAGATTACACAAAACCCCCAAATATTATATGTTTTATGAAAGTTGAGAATAAAATAGTGGTACCGTGTTTCCCCGAAAATAAGATTGGGTCTTATATTAATTTTGGCAACAAAATACACAGTAGGGGTAGGTCTTATGTAATGTGCTGTCTTCTCTCCCCCTCTCCCTCCCTGCCTGTCAGGAATTCCTAGTGTGAGTTATAATGCTTGTAAAATACTATACTCCACTCTATTACAGTAGTATATAATGTACAATGTGTGTGTTTCAGTAATATGAAATTGTGCCAAATACCTTTGTTATAGCGCTGTGACCCATCGGAGCTCTCTTCCCTGAGCACTGCAGGGGGGGGGGGGGCGAGATCCCCCACTGGGAGAGGAGAAGGAGCGCAGCGGGAGGTCAGCTGAGGGCCGAGCAGCGATGTACTGAAGGTATTTGGCACAATTATATTACAGAAACACAACTTGTACATTATATACTACTGTAATAGAGTGGATTATAGGATTTTACAAGCATTTTAAACTAGGGCTTATATTGCATCCCTGAATATGATAACCCTTAATAATATATACAAAATGTGATATCCATATACACAGATGCTATAATTGAAAAACAATCACCACTGTGCAATACATAATGTGACGGTCCATCATATGTGGATGGATAAATATAATACTGGTGTCTTCATGCAGTGTGCACAAAAATCCTAGTGCTGCCCTCCACCGGATGGACCCACATCTTAAGGGCTTATGAAAAGCGCCTGTGATATATATATATATATATATATATATACATACACACAGGTCCTTCTCAAAAAATTAGCATATTGTGATAAAGTTCATTATTTTCTGTAATGTACTGATAAACATTGAAGTAGTTCAAGCCTTTTCTTGTTTTAATATTGATGATTTTGGCATACAGCTCATGAAAACCCCAAATTCCTATCTCAAAAAATTAGCATATTTCATCCGACCAATAAAAGAAAAGTGTTTTTAATACAAAAAAAGTCAACCTTCAAATAATTATGTTCAGTTATGCACTCAATACTTGGTCGGGAATCCTTTTGCAGAAATGACTGCTTCAATGCGGCGTGGCATGGAGGCAATCAGCCTGTGGCACTGCTGAGGTGTTATGGAGGCCCAGGATGCTTCGATAGCGGCCTTAAGCGCATCCAGAGTGTTGGGTCTTGTGTCTCTCAACTTTCTCTTCCCAATATCCCACAGATTCTCTATGGGGTTCAGGTCAGGAGAGTTGGCAGGCCAATTGAGCACAGTAATACCATGGTCAGTAAACCATTTACCAGTGGTTTTGGCACTGTGAGCAGGTGCCAGGTGGTGCTGAAAAATGAAATCTTCATCTCCATAAAGCTTTTCAGCAGATGGAAGCATGAAGTGCTCCAAAATCTCCTGATAGCTAGCTGCATTGACCCTGCCCTTGATAAAACACAGTGGACCAACACCAGCAGCTGACATGGCACCCCAGACCATCACTGACTGTGGGTAATTGACACTGGACTTCAGGCATTTTGGCATTTCCCTCTCCCCAGTCTTCCTCCAGACTCTGGCACCTTGATTTCAGAATGACATGCAAAATTTGCTTTCATCCGAAAAAAGTACTTTGGACCACTGAGCAACAGTCCAGTGCTGCTTCTCTGTAGCCCAGGTCAGGCGCTTCTGCCGCTGTTTCTGGTTCAAAAGTGGCTTGACCTGGGGAATGCGGCACCTGTAGCCCATTTCCTGCACACGCCTGTTCACGGTGGCTCTGGATGTTTCTACTCCAGACTCAGTCCACTGCTTCCGCAGGTCCTCCAAGGTCTGGAATCGGTCCTTCTCCACAATCTTCCTCAGGGTCCGGTCACCTCTTCTCGTTGTGCAGCGTTTTCTGCCACACTTTTTCCTTCCCACAGACTTCCCACTGAGGTGCCTTGATACAGCACTCTGGGAACAGCCTATTCGTTCAGAAATTTCTTTCTGTGTCTTACCCTCTTGCTTGAGGTTGTCAATGATGGCCTTCTGGACAGCAGTCAGGTCGGCAGTCTTACCCATGATTGCGGTTTTGAGTAATGAACCAGGCTGGGAGTTTTTAAAAGCCTCAGGAATCTTTTGCAGGTGTTTAGAGTTAATTAGTTGATTCAGATGATTAGGTTAATATTTCGTTTAGAGAACCTTTTCATGATATGCTAATTTTTTGAGATAGGAATTTTGGGTTTTCATGAGCTGTATGCCAAAATCATCAATATTAAAACAAGAAAAGGCTTGAACTACTTCAGTTGTGTGTAATGAATCTAAAATATATGAAAGTCTAATGTTTATCAGTACATTACAGAAAATAATGAACTTTATCACAATATGCTAATTTTTTGAGAAGGACCTGTATATATACCACTTAGTTTTTACTACAGGAAGGAGGAATCACAGGAGGAAAATCTCTTACACAGATGCCCAGTCAACATATGAAGTGCTCCTTCCTGATAGTAGCCAGTTACCTCCACTCACATAAGCCACATGAAAAGCAACAGAGGCTTGCAATAGAAACAAGGAAGTGTTTTGGGCTAAGGCTACGGAGGGAGGGAACACCGCTGACCGAGGCTGCAGAGCTGGTTTCGGGCGATACCATCACCCTAGCGCATATGAGTGCACCAAGGCTTGTTTTTATTTAATGAAATTTGAGTGCATTTATGTGGTGTGATGTTGGGAAAAATATTTTTTAAAACGATAATACACGATTGCAAGCTTCTATTGTTTTTCATGTGGCTTATGTGAGTGGAGGTAACTGGCTACAATCAGAAAAGAGCATTTCATATGTTGACCGGGCATCTGTGCTAGAGTTTTTACTACAGGAAGGAGAAAGCACAAGAGGAGTATCTAAGTGGATATATATATATATATATATATATATATATATATATAATCACAGGCGCTTTTCATGAGCCCTTAAGGTGAGGGTACATCTGGTGGAGGGCAGCACTAAGATATTTGTGCACACTGCATGAAGACACCAGTATTATATTTATCCATCCACATATGATGGACTGTCACGTTATGTATTGAATTATATAAGGACAGTGTGTGGAATACGCAGCACTTGCACTTTATATTTTGGATGCTATTTGCACAGTGGTAGTTATTTTTCAATTATAGCATCTGTGTATAGGGCTATCACATTGTGTATATATTATTAAGGGTTATCATATTTAGCATATTCATTATGAATTTTTTCACTTATTTTAGCGCTGCACTAATTGTTCTTCATTTTTGCAGTCACATTTAAGGAAGTGTGGGGAGTGCCGGCAGCTGCATTTATTTTTTATTTATCTATTTTTAATGTATCAATTTTCAATTAAAGCAGTTCACAAAGGTTTTACACTCATTCATGATTATATAGCATCCCTCCTGGAAATTCACAGTAGGTCTTAATTTCAAGGTAGGTCTTATTTTCGGGGAAACACGGTAGTACCAATTTTTTATGTAACACAATATTACCGCAAAGGTCTAAGAAACTAAGTGTTTGGGGTATAATGAACTTAATATTGACACCCACTGCAGATTGCAACTGTAATGCATTTTGAACGCGGTGCAGAAAATGTGCGTGGGACGTGGGTTTCCCACACTGCATTCTGGTGTGAAGTGGCCCTGAGCTGTAAAAATCTGTTTAAAAGGAGGAAATATTTTGCTTCTAATGTGATTCAGAGATGATCGCCCACCTGTGTGCATTATCAGCGGTGGTTTGTGTTCCTGTAATATAGCAACACTCAGGTAATAAGCGATGGAGAATGTTGTTGTTCCTCTCTTGGTCAGAGAAGTGTGTAAAGCTAATTGAAGGTAATCATCAGGCTCCAGCAGGCTGTGCCAGTCATGATGTTAAGTGGCACCGGTGTACTTACGCCCACCTATTCCTCAGCTTCCAGCATGAACGCAATTTATTGGAGGGAGGGGAACTTTGAGGCCGTTTGCTGGATGTAACAGGCACTATGATGGTTAAATTACAATTTTTGTTTTTTTACTGGAATTTTATTAGAAGCGATAAGAAAAATGGACACTTACAAAAGGAATATGTGATAACAGAAACAGATTCAAAAGAAGTTTCTCTTCGCAAATATTAAACATTAAGCAATGATTCAAAAATAAACAGTAGCCAAGCAACATTAAATTGTTAGGTGATCAAACTGAGCCATGCCTGCAATTGAGATGTGCTTCATGTCCAAAGAGGGGGCCCTTCAGCTGGGGGCCCTTCAGCTGGGGACCGTAGAACTGAAGACAATGTAGCCCTATGGGACCAAAAAGAGGCACCGCTCTTGCTAGTGGGTAAAAAAAAGGCCATTTCCCGGGCAGAGAGAATCAGAAGAAAGACGAAAAGACAAAAGGAAGAGGCGGTTCCAGGAAGCGCATAGGTGGTTTTGTCGATGGGTAGTAATCTAGCCAGGGCTGGCGGGCACAAATAAATTTATCGTATGTGTCAGTTAATCGCCGTCAATTTCTCATTCACTAGCCTTCTGCTCACCCATCTTTCACGCTTTTGCAATCGTCTGTTTCGTGGCCGAGAATGTACAGGTCACCATGCAATATTTTTTTTACTCTCCATGTGCACCTATTGTTATGCCTCTCTACTTTAGACGAATGGGTCATGTGATCTCTGATATTATAGAGAAGAGGGAGGCTACACGTGCGATTGTAGTGCAAAGACCATAGGTCCAGTCAATGCCTATATAGTACACAAGCTGCAAACTGTTCTACACAGAGCGTTGGGGGTAATGAGCCCTTAGAACCCTGGTGCCCAGACGGCATCTCTTTTGTGTATTGTGCAGCCCTCAGGGCCCATGGGAGCAGTAGTTTGTCTTTTTATCACCTTAGTGGCATAAGAAAACACTTAAGAATAAATATTCTTCAGACTGGATTCTAGTTGACAATTTATTTCTGTTCTGCACATTCCTTTTCTTATTTAAACTTTATTTTTATTTTTTAATTTTTTTGAACAATAGAAATCTAAGCATGTAGACTAGCCTTAGAGGTTCATCAACCGATGTTTTTTTTTGTTTTTTATTTTTTCAGGGGCTTTGTCATGAGTTGAATGTGTGGCACTGTCTCTGAGTAGTGAGGCAATTAACGTTTAAGAATGGAGTCAGTAAAGACTATATGCAAAGCATTGGGGGGTTCCACTGGGCAAGCATTGCGTTTGAATGCAACTCTATAACATATGAAATTATTGACCACAAACAAGTGACCTCTGACGCAGATACGTTTTAGTCCTGGTATACAGCTTTGTCATAGTACTGCTTGGCAATCTGCCACCCATTGTAGGTGCAGTGATAACTACTAGGGTAAGGCTCTCCTGAGATGTTAAAAGGACCTACCCGGGGATTCAATCTGGGCACTGCACCCACCTGAAACACATCTTCAGGCATTCGTCATCTTTGGCCCACAGCTCTTCATAAAGCAGTAGTATACTTAGATAATTGCAATGATACTATAGAGTGGCAAAAACCTGCAAAGTAGTATCTGTGACCTTTGTAGATGATACAGCAGCTCAGGCACACAATGACACCTTGGTTGTTGGAAAAGTCCCACCACGGCTTGCCATACAGAGCAGTGCATGCTAGGACTTGTTCCTCAACAGTTGGAGGTCCTCAAGGTGTCCAGGTCTGCTCTGTACTGCTGGGGTCACTGCTCTGGTGTTACAGTTCAGACAGCATGCAGTAGTGTGACAAACATGGTGTCCCCGCTTTCACCGGTGGATATAATATACAACATGTACACGTTTCCGTCTGTTCATTGGCACCGCTCGAGGGATTTTCTCAGAAAATTGAGTCGACTGATGCGCTGAGTTGAAGGAAAACCTGTTCTGGAGACCCCTCCGCATTGATCTGGAAATTAAAAATAAAAAAACGTTATATAAAGCTTACCCAGCCTTTAAATATCCACATGAGAGTAATCCATTTAAAACTGAAGTTTAGTTTGAATATATTTTACCTTCTCTGGTTCCTACTTTCCCCCTTATCAACATGCTGACTGACTTTGATTGACAGCCGCCGGAGCCAATAGCGCCGCTGCTCTGTCTCAGCCAACCAGGAGGAGTGTACTGGATGGCTGAGGGGATCGTGGACATCGCTGAAGAGAGAAGGAGCTCAGGTAGGTAATTGGGGGGTGCTAGGGTTGCTGATACACACAGATTTTTTATCTTAATGCATAGAATACATTAAGATAAAAAACCTGCCTTTACAACGCCTTTAATTTTAGACCCAGTGACGTCATCGCTGGGTCTCTCTGCTTCTCTAGTCAATGAAGGCAAATCATGGCGGGTGGGAGGGGCCAGCAGGGTGCTGTACATCACCCCCTGAAAACATTACAGCATTCCATCTCAGTATGCCTCATAAGAGTCCTTAGCGCTAATGCAAGCTGTGGGCTGGCTCTTGGGAGGAGTTATGCAAATATCAAAATGCCTTAAGTAGCAGCCATTTTCCTAGGCAGGCTGTATTTGCATGCAGATCATCCTAGGTATCACCCACGTGGAATGCAGTCTATCCTAGGTAACACCCAAATGGAAAACAGTCCATCCTAGGTAACACCCACATAGAATGCAGTCCATCCTAGGTAACACCCAAATGGAATACAGTCCATCCTAGGTAACACCCACATGGAATACAGTCCATCCTAGGTAACACCCACATAGAATGCAGTCCATCCTAGGTAACACCCAAATGGAATACAGTCCATCCTAGGTAACACCCACATGGAATACAGTCCATCCTAGGTAACACCCACATTGAATGCAGTCCATCCTAGGTAACACCCACATGGAATGAATTCCATCCCAGGTAACACCCACATGGAATACAGTCCATCCTAGGTAACACCCACATGGAATACAGTCCATCCTAGGTAACACCCACATGGAATACAGTCCATCCTAGGTAACACCCACATTGAATGCAGTCCATCCTAGGTAACACCCACATGGAATGAATTCCATCCCAGGTAACACCCACATGGAATACAGTCCATCCTAATTAACACCCACATGGAATACAGTCCATCCTAATTAACACCCACATGGAATACAGTCCATCCTAGGTAACACTCACATGGAATGCTAATCATCCAAGTTTGAAAGAACCAAAATTCAATTAATGAAAGGGGCGGGCCAGAGGCAGTAAAGCTCAGGAGGAAAGGGTAAGCTAAAGCCAAACAACCTTTATTCCACATGGAATGCAGTCCATCCTAGTTAACACTCACATGGAATGCAGTCCATCCTACTTTACACCCACATGGAATACAGTCCATCCTAATTAACACCCACATGGAATACAGTCCATCCTAGGTAACACCCAAATGGAATACAGTCCATCCTAGGTAACACCCACATGGAATACAGTCCATCCTAGGTAACACCCACATTGAATGCAGTCCATCCTAGGTAACACCCACATGGAATGAATTCCATCCCAGGTAACACCCACATGGAATACAGTCCATCCTAGGTAACACCCACATGGAATACAGTCCATCCTAATTAACACCCACATGGAATACAGTCCATCCTAGGTAACACTCACATGGAATGCTAATCATCCAAGTTTGAAAGAACCAAAATTCAATTAATGAAAGGGGCGGGCCAGAGGCAGTAAAGCTCAGGAGGAAAGGGTAAGCTAAAGCCAAACAACCTTTATTCCACATGGAATGCAGTCCATCCTAGTTAACACTCACATGGAATGCAGTCCATCCTACTTAACACCCACATGGAATACAGTCCATCCTAGGTAACACCCACATGGAATGCAGTCCATCCTAGGTAACACTCACATGGAATGCAGTCCATCCTAGGTAACACTCACATGGAATGCAGTCCATCCTAGGTAACACTCACATGGAATGCAGTCCATCCTAGGTAACACCCACATGGAATACAGTCCATCCCTTGTAACACCCACATGGAATGCAGTCCATCCTAGGTAACACCCACATGGAATACAGTCCATCCCTTGTAACACCCACATGGAATGCAGTCCATCCTAGGTAACACCCACATGGAATGCAGTCCATCCTAGTTAACACTCACATGGAATGCAGTCCATCCTACTTTACACCCACATGGAATGCAGTCCATCCTAGGTAACACCCACATGGAATGCAGTCCATCCTAGTTAACACCCACATGGAATGCAGTCCATCCTAGGTAACACTCACATGGAATGCAGTCCATCCTAGGTAACACCCACATTGAATGCAGTCCATCCTAGGTAACACCCACATGGAATGAATTCCATCCCAGGTAACACCCACATGGAATACAGTCCATCCTAGGTAACACCCACATGGAATGCAGTCCATCCTAGGTAACACCCACATGGAATGCAGTCCATCCTAGGTAACACTCACATGGAATGCAGTCCATCCTAGGTAACACTCACATGGAATGCAGTCCATCCTAGGTAACACTCACATGTAATGCAGTCCATCATAGGTAACACCCACATGGAATACAGTCCATCCCTTGTAACACCCACATGGAATGCAGTCCATCCTAGGTAACACCCACATGGAATACAGTCCATCCCTTGTAACACCCACATGGAATGCAGTCCATCCTAGTTAACACTCACATGGAATGCAGTCCATCCTAGGTAACACCCACATGGAATGAATTCCATCCCAGGTAACACCCACATGGAATACAGTCCATCCTAGGTAACACCCACATGGAATGCAGTCCATCCTAGGTAACACTCACATGGAATGCAGTCCATCCTAGGTAACACCCACATGGAATACAGTCCATCCCTTGTAACACCCACATGGAATGCAGTCCATCCCTTGTAACACCCACATGGAATGCTAAAAAGGGTAAGCTAAAGCCAAACCACCTTTATTCCACATGGAATGCAGTCCATCCTAGTTAACACTCACATGGAATGAAGTCCATCCTAGTTAACACTCACATGGAATGCAGTCCATCCTACTTTACACCCACATGGAACACAGTCCATCCTAGGTATCACCCACATGGAATGCAGTCCATCCTAGGTAACACCCACATGGAATGCAGTCCATCCTAGGTAACACTCACATGGAATGCAGTCCATCCTAGGTAACACCCACATGGAATACAGTCCATCCCTTGTAACACCCACATGGAATGCAGTCCATCCTAGGTAACACCCACATGGAATGCAGTCCATCCTAGTTAACACTCACATGGAATGCAGTCCATCCTACTTAACACCCACATGGAATACAGTCCATCCTAGGTATCACCCACGTGAAATGCAGTCCATCCTAGGTAACACCCACATGAAATGCAGTCCATCCTAGGTAACACCCACATGGAATGCAGTCCATCCTAGGTAACACTCACATGGAATGCAGTCCATCCTAGGTAACACCCACATGGAATACAGTCCATCCCTTGTAACACCCACATGGAATGCAGTCCATCCCTTGTAACACCCACATGGAATGCTAAAAAGGGTAAGCTAAAGCCAAACCACCTTTATTCCACATGGAATGCAGTCCATCCTAGTTAACACTCACATGGAATGAAGTCCATCCTAGTTAACACTCACATGGAATGCAGTCCATCCTACTTTACACCCACATGGAACACAGTCCATCCTAGGTATCACCCACATGGAATGCAGTCCATCCTAGGTAACACCCACATGGAATGCAGTCCATCCTAGGTAACACTCACATGGAATGCAGTCCATCCTAGGTAACACCCACATGGAATACAGTCCATCCCTTGTAACACCCACATGGAATGCAGTCCATCCTAGGTAACACCCACATGGAATGCAGTCCATCCTAGTTAACACTCACATGGAATGCAGTCCATCCTACTTAACACCCACATGGAATACAGTCCATCCTAGGTAACACCCACGTGGAATGCAGTCCATCCTAGGTAACACCCACATGAAATGCAGTCCATCCTAGGTAACACCCACATGGAATGCAGTCCATCCTAGGTAACACCCACATGGAATACAGTCCACCCTAGTTAACACCCACATGGAATGCAGTCCATCCTAGGTAACACCCACATGGAATGCAGTCCATCCTAGGTAACACCCACATGGAATGCAGTCCATCCTAGGTAACACCCACATGGAATGCAGTCCATCCTAGGTAACACCCACATGGAATGCAGTCCATCCTAGGTAACACTCACATGGAATGCTAATCATCCAAGTTTGAAAGAACCAAAATTCAATTAATGAAAGGGGCGGGCCAGAGGCAGTAAAGCTCAGGAGGAAAGGGTAAGCTAAAGCCAAACAACCTCCAAGCAGGAAAGGAGGCAGCCTCTAGCTGACTTGTTGCAGCTGAGAAGCTCACAGTGTGCAGTAAAATCAAGGAGAGGAGCTGGTACAACTGTGCAAGACTGAAGGGAAGGCTGGAGTTCCATATTAAAGCTAAACCTCGGGGCAGGCATTAAGAAATACCAGTTAATTCAGTTATCTGTGTACTAGAAATAATTTAATCAATTTAAATGCAATTAGTACAAATATCTGAATATGAGCACTAGGAGCGAATTTGGTGCCCTGCATTCAAATGCAGACATGCTGAGAGGAGGAGAGAGCAGGAAGAAGACTTCACCAGTCTGTTGCTGCTCCTTCACTGTCCAGTCACCGGTAGTAGAGCAGGGAAGTAACCCAGCTGTGTTTCTTAACTACAGCATTTTGAATAGGCTTCAAATGCACCACAGCAGAAGAAAAAACAATCATGACCCTTTTTTTCCCCAAAAACACAGCACACCACAAGAGGGCAGTATGTGTAAAGTGCAAACAAAGTCCACGCTACAGGTATGCTGCTCCTTCAGGTGGCCAGCCTCATGGAACCGAGATGGATGCTTCCAGCATCTTGAACCTCCAAATGGGCCACTACAGGTATTCCCCCGACTGGAAAAACCAAATGATACACCTGGGCCTTGCTGCCTTCTTCGGTTCCAGTTAACCTTAACTAAGATACAAACAAAGGAAGAAGGCGTACCAGCCTAGTGCATTACCGTATGACTGTATGCCACCCAACGACAATCCATCAAGTAGAGCATAGCTAACATGTATCGAGGACCATGCCCTCATTCTCAGAGCTCTGAGGAAGAGAGCATGGCCCTCAAAACATGTTAGCTATGCCCTACTCGATCTTCTTTTGTGAGTACGTTTGACTTTTAATATTTAATAAACGAGTCATACAGTGATGCACTAGGCTGGTGCGCCTTCTTCCTTTGTATCTTAGGGCAGTATGTGTGTTGTAGTGCACTGCAGTACATTGCACTCTAATGTACAGTGCCAATGGGGTGCCATTCTCAAGAAATGGCACCTCAGTGCACAGAATATAGAGCAGGTGTGTTGTGAATGGGCCCTAGGGCTAAAGTTACAATTCCATCACTGCCACCATCTATTCCTGTCAGGTTTGTGTTATTGCTAAGATACAGGATTGACCCAGAGTATACGGAATGTTCTGTGTGCATTGAGTCAGCCTTGACTTATGGAATACAAGGGGGGTTTCCTGTGCTCGCTGAGTCAGCTTTGACTCAGGGAAAAAAAAGGGATTTTCTGTGCTTACTGAGCCAGCCTTGACCCAGGGAACACAAGAGATTTTCTGTATGCATTGAACCAGCTTTGACCTAGCAAATACAGGGGATTTTCTTTCGGCACTGTGCCAGCCTTGACACAGGGAACACAAGAGATTTTTTTTGTGTGCACTGAGCCAGCTTTAACCCAGGCAATACAAAGGATTAGGGCTGCAACTAACGATTATTTTCATAATCGATTAGTTGGCCGATTAATATTTTGATTAATCGGATAATATGGAAACGTGTCCCATAAAAACACATGGGTGTGAACCAGGCATAAGACATTTAGTAGCAGCAACATGCTTTTTTTTTTTTTGTATCACCTGTCATAATAGGGTTAAAAAAACGAAAATTACCCCTTTATAGCACAAAAAGAGCAGATAATCGCTACTATAAGGGGTTCATTTATACTGTGAAACGGTTAAAGTAATAATATGTATTACTTATATCGGATATATATATATATATATATATATATATATATAATAAATACACCCAGGAGTAGGCTATATGGGCATTTTAACAAGGGGTCAGACATGATGGGTGGAAGGAAGATATAAAGTTTTTATTTTAAAGAGGAAGTAAACCCTGATGGGTTTACTATTTCTTTGTTTTCCTGCAAAGGTAAAGTATAATGAGCTACTATGCATCGTATAGTAGCCCATTATGTGTCACTTACCTGACACAGGAGCCAGCGATGTCACCACTGTCCCCTCTTCCACGGAGTGTCCATCTTCTCTCTCCGGGTATCGCAGCTCCTGTGCTGTGACTGGCCAGAGCCGCGATGATGATGGCATGCACACGGGAGCCGCCACTAGCGGCCTGCTCAGTGCGTCTGCGCGCCGCTGTCTACAGCGCATGCGCCTGTCTTTTTACAAATATCTCCTAAACCGTGTAGGTTTAGGAGATATTTCTTGGACCTACAGGTAAGCCTTCATCTAGGCTTACCTGTAGGTCAAAGTGGTCTGTAAGGGTTTACAACCACTTTAACCGCTTCCCGACCGCCTCCTGCACATTTACGTCGGCAGAATGGCACGGCTAGACAAAAGCACGTACAGGTACGTCCCCTTTAATTGCCTAGCCGTGGGGTCGCGCGCTTGCGACCCGGTCGGGAGCTCCGTGACCACGGCCGCGGGACCAGAGGACCCGATCACTGCTGGTGTCCCGAAGACGCTGCTGGCGTTACTGAAGAACGGGGAGAGGTCTGTGTAAACAAACCTCTCCCCGCGCTTCCTACACTGCCTGTCATTGATCGGCTGTTCCCTGTCATCCGGAAAGCCGATCAATGAGGTCAGACGTCAGCCGAGCCCCCTACTGTAAAAAAAAAAACACAACACGTCACAATTAGCCCCTCCCCGCCCCCTAGTGGTTAACTCCTTCACTGCCAGTGTCATTTACATAGGAATCGGTGCATTTAAATAGCACTGATTCCTATATAAATGACAATGGTCCCAAAAATGTCCGATGTGTCCGCCATAATGTCGCAGTCACAATAAAAAAAATCACTGATTGCCGCCATTAGTAGTAATAAAAAAAAAATATTAATAGAAATGCTATAAAACTATCCCCTATTTTGTAAACGCTATAACTTTTGCGCAAACAAATCAATAATCGCTAATTGCAATTTTTTTTACCAAAAATATGTAGAAGAATACGTATCAGCCTAAACTGTTTACCTAAACCTAAACCTAAAAGTTTTTTTATATATTTTTTGGGGATATTTATTATAGCAAAAAGTAGAAAATATTGAATTTTTTTCAAAATTGTCGCTCTATTTTTATTTATAGCGCAAAAAATAAAAATTGCAGGGGCGATCAAATACCACCAAAAGAAAGCTCTATTTGTGGGAAAAAAAGGACGCCAATTTTGTTTGGGAGCCACGTCGCACGACCGCGCAATTGTCAGTTAAAGCGACGCAGTGCCGGATTGCAAAAAGGGGCCTGGTCCTTTGGTTGCAAATTGGTCCGGGGCTGAAGTGGTTAAAGCAGTACTAAACGCTGAGATTTTTTTTTTTATTGTTTATTTTTTTATGGATATGATCATTTTAAATATAATGCACAATACTGGTAAACGTTTACTTTAAATGTAATTTCAATGCCTTCTATTACCTCCAGTCTATCAGCCTCCACCTTCTCTGGGTTCAGATGCTGATCTTCCCTGCACAGAGTCTATAAAGTGTTTTTTTTTTAAAAAAAACAACAAACATGTTATACTTACCTGCTCTGTGTAATGGTTTGCACCATTACAGCCCTGATTCTCCTTTTCTGGGGTCCTCTTCCGGCCTTCAAAATGCCCCAATAGCAAGCTGCAAATTATAGTATAGAGAGTGCCCCCTATAGCAAGGTAAAAAAAAAAAAAAAAAACTTCTGCCTTTAGAACCACTCACTTCCTGCCCAGGACTACATGTCCCATGAGGCATTGCTCCTCACACATTCACAAGTTCTCAGGCACTTACTCACATGTATGGATGGTGTACTGAGCTGTACGTGTGCTGCACTGTTCCTGTTTCCTGATATGTAAACAAATAATGCATTCTGTATGCAGGTCAACGAATCAGCTGGCCGATTAATCGATTATGAAATTAGTTGACAATTATTTTCATAATCGATTAATCGATTAGTTGTTTCGGCCCTACAAGGGATGTTCTGTGCTCACTGAACCAACCTTGATCCAGGTAGGTCAAGGTTTTTTTTGTGTGCACTGAGCAGGCCCGGATTGGCCATAGGGCAAACCGGGCACTTGCCGGTGGGCCGCAGCCGCTGGGGCCGCCAGGCTGCAAGCCCTTGCGGGGCCCAAGGCTTGAGCTTGCGCCGCTCATCCAGCCTCTCCTCGGCCGCCCGGCTGCCAGTTAAGCTCAGCCATCGGCGCCGGGAGGAGGGGCTAGATGAGACGCATTCGGCCTCTGCGCGGCTGCACGGCCGCCCGTATAGGTCAGCCGTCGGTGCCGGGAGGAGGAGCCAGCGCAGACACCTTGGAGACAGTCTTCTGTCGAGAAGTGCCAGAATAGAAAATGTGTGTTCAGCCCCCCCTGTAAACTGCATAGGAGGAGGGGTGGGGGCGGCTACATATAGAAGAATAATTCTCTCCATCTTCCTCCTGCAGTAGCGGAATGCCTGCGAGAGGTAGAGGAGAAGCAGGCATTCAGAGACTGCAGGAGGAGGAGAAATATTCTTCTATATGCAGCCGCCCCCACCCCTCCTCCTATCCTGCTTCTCTCTTCTGCTCCCCCCTGGGCTCTCCACCGCACCCATACTCTCTGCCACCCCTGTGCTCTCCACATCACCCCATGCTCTCTGCCACCCCCCCCCATGCTCTCCACCTCCCCCCCATGCTCTCCACCTCCTCCCCATGCTCTCCACCTCCTCCCCCATACTCTCCGCCAACCCCCCATGCTCTCTGCTGCCCCCCTGTGTGCTCCACATCACCCCCACGCTCTCCGCTTCCCCCCTGTGCTCTCCATCCCCCCATGCTCTCCACCTCCCCCCATGCTCTCCACCTCCCCCTCATACTCTCCACCTCCCCCTCATACTCTCCACCTCCCCCCATACTCTCAGCCACCCCCCATACTCTCAGCCACCCCCCATACTCTCAGCCACCCCCCATACTCTCAGCCACCCCCCGTGATCTCCACATCCCCCATGCTCTCTGTTGCCCCCCATGCTCTCCGCTGCCCCCGTGCTCTCCGCCACCCCCCATGCTCTCCGCCTCCCCCCATGTCCTCCACCCCCCCCCATGCTCTCTGCCACCACCATGCTCTCCGCTGCCCCCCCTGTGTGCTATACATCACCCCCACGCTCTCCGCTTCCCCCCTGTGCTCTCCACATCCCCCATGCTCTCCGTTGCCCCCATGCTCTCCGTTGCCCCCATGCTCTCCACCGCCCTCCCTGTGCTCTCCACCTACCCCCATGCTCTCCACCTCCCCCCCGTGCTCTCTGCCAGCCCCCCTGTGCTCTCTGACAGCCCCCCTGTGCTCTCTGACAGCCCCCCTGTGCTCTCCGCCACCCTCCCTGTGCTTTCCACCTCCATCCATGCTATCCGCTGCCCTCCCTGTTCTCTCTACCTCCCCCCATGCTCTCCACTGCCCCCCTGTGCTCTCCACCTCCCTCCATGCTCTACGCTGCCCCCCTGTGCTCTCCTCTTCCTCCCTGTGTTCTCTGCCTCTCCCCTGTGCTCTCGCCCCACCCCATGTTCTCAAGGTTCTTCCCTGTGCTCTCCAACCCCCCATGCTCTTTCCTGGTCCCACCTCACCCCCTCCCCCCAACACCTCTGGTGGGTTCCCCCTCCCCTCTCTCAGGGGATCTGTCAGGGAGGAGTGTGGGGAAGGGGCCGGTTAACATGTCATGGGCTGCTCAATGCAAAATGCCCGGGCCTATTTTTTGTCCCAGTCCGGGCCTGGCACTGAGTCAGCCTTGACTCATACAATACACTGGATGTTCTGTGCTCAAAGAGCCAGCCTTGACCCAGGGAACACGAGGGATTTTCTGTGCTCACTGAGCCAGCTTTAAAATTGAAAAAAACACATGGACAGGGCAGCACATAAAAAATATATCCAAGCATATACAAGACAATGTAAAGAGCAACAGTGATATACCGTAGTTGTTCTGAAATGCAGTGACCATAGCAGCCATATTTTGGATTTTGTTTGTTTGAAGCAGATAAGTCAATGAACAATGAGTGCTGATTGGCTGACAAGGGTAACCATTCACTTCCTGAAGAAGTCACGTGATCGGTGACGAACACGCGTCGGGACTACAGCCTAATCTGACCAACCGGAAGTGACGCAACACCGAGCTCGCCGCTCGTTTGTACACTATTTCTTAACTCATTTAGAATGTGAGTACCCCTCTTGCTTTTAATGTGAATTGTTTTACCTGTACCAAATAAACTACTTTTGATGTTGAAACATACTACACTATGAGGCTACTTCATTCCTCTTTTCTATACTGATGTGAGCGCCCCCCCCCCCTGTATTGGATGCAACCCAAGTACCTTTAAGAAACCGGGATACAGTCTGGAGCCCCTAACGGAGGAAGGATACCAGGGACCCTCAAAGACCCATTGTAACCCATGCTGTAACCTTACAGCCGTAAGGTAAGGGGCCAACCTTAGCACCCCCACCAGGATCACACACCGCTGCTCCAAACTGCACAAGATAGTCACAAAGAAATTACTACTGCATAGTCAGCAGGAAAACACCTTGTTGCACCTGATTCTGGGAACGAATGGTCACTTGCACCGATGTTTATATGGACTTTTCACCATTTTAAAACTTATTCTTTTGTGATGCGTTTTTAGCTTGCGACTTATTTGCATCTTTCTCCACTTCAGTTATTTATTCACTTTTATCATCCACTTCAGTTATTGTTAGACAATTTTGTCTATTATTTATTTTCTTAGCAGTGTCTCAGCCACTTTACTGCACTTTTACCGCCCTCACTGCGTTTATTTACCACATTGTTATAATTTATCACTTTGCTATATTTTGAATCAGAGTTTCAATTTTAGGAATTGTTACGCTGTGTGCTTTTTAACTACAGTCACTATTCACTTTATTTATATCTCATATGATATTTTATCTTTTATGTTTATTATGTTTTGATGACATTTATCCTTATGCGATTCACCATCTTAATCATTGATTTTACCTTGTGAATTCACTTTCACCACCTTTATTCACCACCTAATTGGATTTTACCTTATTTTACCTCTTACCTGTTTTTTTAGTTTAATTTTAACCCTCTGCGCGCCACTACTCTTTTCCTTTTACTTACCTCTGGGTTCAGATATTACCCTCAGTGTGTGCTGCATTAGTTTTAGCTCTCATTCCCGGTAAGCGCGAGATTACCCTCTCTTTCAACCATTCACTTCCTGTCCCTCTCTATTCCACTGTTTGCAAAGTGCTAAATTGTTCAAATTTAGTCGTTTGTCCTTAGCAAAACATATTTATATGTAATAAAAGGGTAATTAAAAATAATACTTGCTTTTAGACAATGCATTAGGAAGGTATTTGTACATAAGGTCACCTAATGTCCCTGACAGCGCAGAGCGTTTTTTGTACCGTCCTCCTATAAGCCGCTCTTTGTGTGATGCGTTTACGGTACAACTGTCAGGCTGACAAACCAATCTGGGCAGATCACATCTGGGCCGCAGTGACCTTTTAAACTATAAAAATAGCGCAAAGGGCAGGGGACCACTGAACGTCTCATCAGGTTATATCTCCCTGTTGTGTCACCAGGAGAGATCAGGACAGACCCTCTATCCTGCTTTTCTACACACAGGCCAGAGGACCATTACTGTGAATAAATATTATATTCTGATAACTGTATGTGATTAATATATGTAGTGATAGTGTTTAGTATAAATTGCTTTTTTATTTTTATATTATACGTATTTCTCCAGATTTACATGCAGACCAAGTGAAGGTAATAGTAGCAGGCCATCAAGAAAAAAAAAAGATGCAAAATATATTTTTCTAAGTAAAAGTTAAAAGCAAAGCAAAATAAATTAAAAACGCAATACTAATCTTCGATCTGGAGTCTCCCCTTGCAACAAGTCCTTTCCATTGCTAGGTATCCCTAGTTGTCTGGGCTTAATGACAGCCAATGTGATTCATCCCACTTTTTGTGTGTCCAGGCTGTCATGGACACACCCCCTGGGGGGGGGGGTGGTTAAAATTGCATAGCCAGGATTTAGAGCAGGGATATGCAATTAGCGGACCTCCAGCTGTTGCAAAACTACAAGTCCCATCATGCCTCTGCCTCTGGGTGTCATGCTTGTGGCTGTCAGTCTTGCTATGCCTTATGGGACTTGTAGTTCTGCAACAGCTGGAGGTCCGCTAATTGCCTACCCCTGATTTAGAGCATGCCTTCCAACTGCAGGACTGCCCAGGCTTTTGATACAAATCCCACTGTCCCACAGATCTGAGAACTGTCTGCAACAATCCCCTGCCTGGTATCGCTATTCTGCACAGCAGTGCAGGGCAGGAAAAATGACGGATGAAATTAATCTACAACCGGCCAGCAGTTTATTATGTGTAGGCCATCACTGTAACGTGTAACCATTCACGTGTTCTGAAACTGTAGCCAATCAGGAGGTCCTGTCATGTGCCAGAACCAGCCCTTTCCTGATTACAGTTCCAGAGTTTCTGAATGGTTGCAAGTTAGACTTACTAAACTGCTGACCGGCTGCAGATTCATTGGTTTATGGAATTGGTGCCTCGGAACTTAACAAATCTGAAAGATAATTCCCTAGAACAGCCCCCCTCTCTCTTTGCACATCATAACCGTCTCCTCTTCTGGGAGTATATCATTACTGTCTGTGCCGGCCCAGCTCCTCCACCCCTAACCTGCCTACACAAACTTTTATGTTGCTTCCAGAGATAGGGGAATGTGAAGGGGAGCAGCCATTTCCAACCTTTTTACCCCCAGAGGAACCCATAAAATAATAATGTTCAGTTCTCAGGAAGCCTTACTAAAACCAATTCCTTAGGGGTCAAGGGCAAAAATGCCTACAATGATGGTTAGTAGAAAGAATGCAACCCTTGCAGTTGGGGTCATCCATACAGATAGCTAAAAAGATAAGTAGTGATATACTGCTGGCTTGGGCCTGGAACTATGCAGGCACCATCAAATGGGATTCCAATCAACCACAACTCAAGTCGTCCTTGGAGCTCTGGAGGAACCCTGGTTGAGAATGGCTGCTATAGAGAGTGATGACCGCACACAGCTGCAGTCTCGAGGCTTTTGGATGTCTATAAAAGGAAGGCTTTTAGAGATAAATAAGAGGCATAAAAAATGGTAAACACACATATAATCTTATAGGAAGATTGCTGTTGAAATGAATGGTTTGGGCACAGGGTCTTTTTAAAGGGTATGTAAAACCAAAATTTGTGTCAGCTGTCTCAGATTACATTTCGCATGGCTTTGGAAACTTGACGCCTTCTCAATTCCTGTTGTGTCTCTGTAACAGGCAGTAAAGCAAAATCTCCCTAATGGACATATAATATGTGTAGCGGTGACACCTTTCCTAGGTGTCCGCTATTGTAAATTTCGTTATTTTTGTCTCTCAGAATAGTAAAAGGGTTCTGAGAGTTGTTTGGATAGGGAAGCTTCGGCATCAGTTTGACTGGGCTATGTTAGGGTTCGGCCTGATCATGTGTGCGGTGAGGTACGCGTGACAGGCTCAGAACCAGACCTGGTTGGACGTTTTGGGTACCGGCATTCCTCTGAGCCAATCAGTGGGTGCGTTTGGCCCCGCTGAGGAGTCTGGGGAGGGGTACTTAAGATGCTGGAGTCACGTGTTAGGGGTTCGTTAGGTCAGAGCTGCCTGTTTCCTGGATCTGGACCGGAGTAGCCCCGCGAGGGGTCCCGGTCAGGGGAGCGTGTGCCGCCCCGCAACATGTCTGGTTTGACAGGCCCCACAGACCCGCTTGGTCTGGGGCAAGGATCCATCTGTTCCCGAGTCTCTGAACCAGATGGTCCAAGGCGCAGTAACTGAGGGAGGATTCAAGGCGTCCGGGTGTGCTCTCAACTTGGAGGGGCACCGCAGCTCATGTAAGTGACCGGGGGAGGACTCTTCGGAGGAGGGCCAACAAGCTGGCATCCCAAGAAGTGCCTGGTTGCTGGGTTGTCAAGGTCGTTGGGTACTAACTCTGGGAACCCCTAGACCTGGAGGAACAAGCAAAGCTGAGGTAACCGGTAAGCCCAAAAATCAAGGCTGCCCCATCGAGAGTTATGGCCGCTACATATGAAAACCCCAAAAAGCCTAACAGGAGTCTTAACAATTGTCCCAAAACTGTAAAAAAAAAAAAATGTTGTATTGCAGTGGAGCTCCCTCCTCCCCTATGCACTTCATGGGTTCAATTATTGTTTTTGTCTAGGGTACCTTTAAATGCAGTTTTACTTACCCTACCCCTCCTGTAGGTTCCTCCTTTCATGTGACCGGTCCCCTGAAACTTCTTCTCTTCAGAGCTCTAACAGTCTCAGAAAACCTGACATCATCACGTACAATAAAGGAAGGGTAAGCACTGAAAGTCGCACATCTGTGGTGTCCTACTGCAATGAATGGAGTGGCAACCTCAGCTTGGACTCCGACCAGGCCAGGCCCCCCATCATCACGTACAATGCAGGACCAGCCAATCCTGATATACTCATACACCCCTGGATGACATCCTATCGAATGAAACGCGGCCGCTGGAGCTACAGCAGTGACTGAATCATGCCTGCCAGGGTGATTTTACCTGCCTTGTGTGAGTAGTATTCCGTTTAATAAATTGATGAAATATTACAATACCACACTATGAGTTCTTCCATTATCTCTACATTCCCTTGAGCTTTTTCTGCAAAGTGTTTTGGGGGCCCTTAGTCTTTGTCCTGGTGCCATCCATCCCAACAGGGATTTCTCTTCAAAAGTACAGCCAGGCCAGCTGGGTAAGCAGTTTGTGAGTTGGGTGTTGCACTCAGGTGTAGAGTGGTATACGTCTACACATGAAGATTGGGGCGATATATACATCTACCTCAACAACTGTCTTGCACTGAACACTTTTTACTTTGGACGGATTTTGAACTGTGCACTTAACCAAAATATTACTTTTGGACACTTTCTTGATGAATTGATTGTTTCTTTTATATGATGTTTTGCTACACATTATCTTTAGGTTATTGAGTTGTATTAATAATGCATTAACACATTGCAAGTGAGGATGCCAAGTTCTGTCCAAAACCCAGAGCATCAGAGGGAAGTGAGGAGCAACAGCTGCCAGGGAAGCGAGGGATAACTTAAAGTGTTACTAAACCCAGGACTCTGCATTCACTATATCTGGTCTCCCACAGTACACAGAACATGGAAATGCAATTATTTTAGTAAATATAAACAGCTAAATACCCTTTCTCCTCAGCAGTATATAGCAGTTATGTGATTTCTATCAGTTCCTGTTGAAGCTTGTAGGAGGAGTTTTCATACTGGACTGAGCTGTCCTATGAGGCTGCAGGACCCCTGACCCCCTGTCTGGACAGTGCCGATTGGCCCTGTGCTGATCACATGCACTCTCCCAAGAAAAAAAAAAATACTTCTCTAGCAATACACACCAAACTGAGCATGTGCAACCTGACTCCAAAGGATCTGTCTTATCCGGACTTGTCCATGGGGACAGTGTAGGGAGGTGAGGATCTGTGCATACAAGATCAAGCGCCCTTTTCCACAGTGAGTATAACAAGCATGCTTTACGGGATATACAGACTTATTTTACTGTTGTGGGTTTAGTAACACTTTAAGATAATCTGGAACCCAATAAGCATTTATCCCTTACGCTGCAAAGGTCGTTTTGATTTCTTCCCAGAGTTCAGCTTTAAGACAATCTTTTAAAATACACCCCATACAGCAGAAGGGCCCTCTTCATTTGGCCTCCGAACCGTAGTATCAGGAACAGACTATTCTACCTTATTTAATTGGTTGTGTTCAGGGTCTGGAGGCAAGGGAATATTCCTATCATTATTTCTGTTCAAAGCAGACCTAAAAACGGGCCCCATGATAAGTACTTTGCCAGACTCAACACCCCACATCCCTAACCTGCAGGTGTGCAACCTAAAAACACATTTGTTTGATTGGCCAAATGCCCGACAACACCTGGCAGATGGATAGGCACGAAGGATTAAGAATTTGTTACGCAGAACACAATTGCCTCTGGCTTCAGTTTATCTTGGCAGCAGATTCACTAAGCTCTCCAAATAACAGAGGGTTTTACGGGTTCGCAAATGACAAACGCTAAATTACACAGTTGCTATTTTGCCAGTCCATTGTACGGCTCACCCGAGGCTCTCGCTAGTATTGACACGGTTGAGACTAATGAAAGTTGACGTTCCCTCAGTGTACAAAAATATAATTTTTAAAGCCGAACACTGGCCACAAAAACTTCTTTTAATATAGCCCTCAATAACCACAGAGGCTATAAAACCAAATTGTGTGTACCAAATGCATTGGGAAGCTCATATATTACCTTGTAAAAGCAACAGCGATATCCTCACTGGTCTGTACATAGCCTGTGCACAGGGTCAACAGGCCCTACCCACTACAAGTTGCCTACAGAAAACTACAGGAGGGGTGGAGACCAGACCAGTCACCCTGCACAAGGAGAGGGAGCAGCAGTGACCGGTCTTTATTACAAAAACTATTTAGAAATATATTGAAGTTCAGCTTAAGGTCAATGTAGTCCATCAAGTTCAACATACTGTAGGTTGGACTTGGTGGACTTGTGTCTTTTTTCGATCTCACCTACTATGCAACTATATAATATGTAATATTCTGCAAATAGGTGTATACTGTAGCTAGCTGGACAAAAAATTATGTTGACCATTGTATGCTTATAATTAAGGGTCAGCTTCATCCAAAAAAAGATATTTCAGCTTTGTGTGTGGTGGGTGCCAAGTGGTATGACTTGCTGTGTTCTTATATCTTTTGGGAACTCCATCGGCACAATGCATTTCAGCGGAATTCCCATGTAAAGCAGAATAATGGTCTCACCTACCCCTATTGAATTCATAATGTGGAAAAATCTTTTACCTAGGGAGTGTTGAAAGAATACCACCTTACTAATGACCATGCAAGGGGGCAAAGACACAAACTACTCCAGAGAAACAGCACCATTGGGGTTTTCTAAAGATGTAATAAGCCCAGGGAAAATGATGTGGAGTTTGTGGGGCCGGCGTTCAAGAGAACCTGTTATTTTGCCCTACATGGGCAAAGCGCAGGTTCACTTCAACAAACCAGTAAACATAAATTATAAACACAAAGAAATATCTGCTAAAAAGCTCCTGCACTCATGACTAATTTTTGAAGCTGAACACCAGGCAAACATCAAATACATACACCGATCAACCATAGCATTATGATGACCCACCTAATATTGAGTAAGTCCCCCTTTTGCTGCCAAAACCGCTAGACCTCTGAAGGTATTCTGTTGTATCTGGCACCAAGTCATCAGTAGCAGATCATTTGTCATGTAATGACGTCCATGGATTGGACTTGTTTTTCCAGCACATCCCACTGATGCTTAATTATATCTAGAGAATTATGAAGGCCAAATCAACACCTCAGACTTATAATTGTGTCCCTCAAATCATTCATGACCCATTTTTGCAGTGTGGCAGTGTTATCCTGCTAAAAAGAGGCCACTGCCATCAGGGAATACTTTTACCATGAAGGGAAGTACTTGGTCAGTAACAATTTTTAGGTAGGTGATACTTGTCCACATGAACGACAGGACTCAAGGTTCCCCAGCAGAACATTACCCAAGGCATTACACTGCCTCCGCCGGCTTGCCTTCTTCCCATACTGCATCCTGGTGCCATCTCTTCTCAGTGAGGCACACCGGCCACCCTTGCGACGCAAAAGGAAAACGTGATTCATTAGACCAGGTCACCTTCTTCCATTGCTCCGTGGTCTAGTTCTGTTCTCTTGTGCCCACTGTAGACACTTTTGTCTTTACACGACTTAGCACGGTCACCCAGACTCATCTGCAGCTACGCAGCCCCATACACAACAAACTGCCATGCACACTGTTTCTGCTTTGAACACATCAACTTCACGGACAACATGTTTACTTGCTGCCTAATACATTCCACCCACTTTCAGATGCCTTTGTAATGAGACAATCAGTGAAATTCACTTTACCTGTAAATGATCCTAATGTTATGGCTGATTGGTCTATATGGGAACTGTTTAACCTAACAAGTAAAAGAATTGGCCTTGCCTGGCATACCTTTATATAGCTTATTTACCCATATCTGCCACAGGTCAGAAAAGTTTGACATTTCAACTAATATTGAACATTTATGAAGATTTTCCATACTTTACAGTATCTCACAAAAAAGAGTACACCCCTCACATCTTTGTAAATATTTTCTTCTATCTTTTCATGTGACAACACTGAAGAAATTACACTTTGCTACAATGTAAAGTAGTGAGTGTACAGCTTGTATAACAGTGTAAATTTGCTGTCCCCTCAAAATAACTCAACACACAGCCATTAATGTCTAAACCGCTGGCAACAAAAGTCAGTAAACCCCTAAGTGGAAATGTCCAAATTGGGCCCAAAGTGTCAATATTTTGTGTGGCCACCATTACTTTCCACCACTGCCTTAACCCTCTTGGTCACGGAGTTCATCAGAGCTTCACAGGTTGCCACTGGAGTCCTCTTCCACTCCTCCATGACAACATCACAGAGCTGGTGGTTGTTAGAGACCTTGTGCTCCTCCACCTTCTGTTTGAGGCTGCCCCACAGATGCTCAATAGGGTTTAGGTCTAGAGACATGCTTGGCCAGTCCATCATCTTTACCCTTCTTTAGCAAGGCAGTAGTTGACTTGGAGGTGTGTTTGGGGTCGTTATCATGCTGGAATACTGCCCTGCGGCCCAGTCTCCACAGGCAGGGCCAGATTAAGAACATCATGGGCCTGGTGCTGAGGATTTTGGTGGGGCCTTTTATAAACAATAAATGAATAAATAAAAATGCAAACAATTTTTGTTATAACAAATTAAATTAAAGAGAGAGAGAGGATGAGAGAGATAGAGAGAAAGGGGATGAAAGAGGTGTGAGGGGAAAGAGGATGAGAGAAAGAGGATGCACATGAGAATGCGTGGGAATGACATCAACGCAGCCCGGCCAAGGCAAGTGACCGAAGGCACAGAACACGGAAGGAAGACCGGTAAAGATGGAAGCGCCCGGGCTGGATTGATCACAGCATAGCACTGGAGGGCTCAGTCTGACAATTTAAGTGTACCCTAATGTGCTAATATGCTGTGCATACTTGTACATTATGGCATAACCTACCTCAGGGCCTCTAAAAAATAGTAACGTTAGAAAAGTTTACTACCGCTTTAATATCATTGGAACCCAGGAGCCTCTCATGGGGCCCCCTACTGACCTGCATAGTTGCCAACATTTCAAAAATATTTTCAGGGACACTTTTTTACAAGTGCTATATTTAGAGTAGCGGGCATCCCCTGTGTTCCTCTATACGTCACAATAGTAATTACAAAATTAAATAAGTACTAATAATGGGGCAGAACAAATATGAGGACTGAGATTTCCTTTAGTTGAACTAACAAAAGTGTGCCCATTATAGAGCTGGTAACATTGAGGATATTCAGTATAATTTTAAAGAACTGTATTTGTGGGTAAGAGGCATAGAGGAGGAGAGTGGATGGTATAAAAGTGGGAAGTATGTGCAGGTGAGGGAGAGGAATGTGGAGGGTCTAACAGTGGGCACTATGTACATGAGAGGAGTGCGACAGAGTATGACAGTGGGCAGTATGCACAGCAGAGGAGTGTGGAGGGTATGACAGTGAGCAGTATGTACAGGAGAGGAGTGTGGAGGGTATGACAGTGAGCAGTATGTACAGGAGAGGAGTGTGGAGGGTATGACAGTGAGCAGTATGTACAGGAGAGGAGTGTGGAGGGTACGACAGTGGGCACTATGTACAGGAGAGAAGTGTATGACAGTAGGCACTATGTACAGGAGAGGAGTGTGTAGGATATCACAGCGGGCGCTATGTATAGGAGAGAAGTGTGGAGGGTATGACAGTGAGCAGTATGTACAGGAGAGAAGTGTGGAGAGTATGACGGTGGGCACTATGTATAGGAGAGGAGGATGAAGTAATCTGGGAAAGAAAAATTTAAAGGTTTGTGGAAGGATGTTTAGGGACTGTGTAGTGGTTAAGCGGGCCATACATGGATTGAAATTGTACCAATTAAGCAGAGACCAGCCATAGTCGATCTATGTATGGGCTACCTGGTTTTACACAAGTCAACCTATTAACCGACTTGAGTACAACCAGCCTGTCAGGTTTTCCCCAAAACAATCAGTGCTGCCAGCTATAGTTAGCAACACTAATCATTGTATTCACTGGCAGAACACAGTAACACTGCAGGAGTGATTCCCCCCATCCACAGGTCAGCAGGTGAGAGGGTGTGTGGGGACAGGCTGGGGAGAGATACTAGTCAGTGGCTGGGTAGGCACTGGTTAGTATCAGAGCCAGATACACACAGGTTACATGCCACGATCGTTAGAGTGAGAACAATGATTCTAGCCTTAGACCTCCTCTGTAACTCTAATCATGTAACCTGTAAAAAAAATGAAAGCATCGCTTAGTACACAAAAAAAAATCGTGCTAACTTTAGTGGGGTTTTTTATGAATGAAACAGTTTCTTTCCAAAAAAAATGTTTGAAAAATTGCTGCGCAAATATCATGTAACATAAAAAGTTGCAAAAACCACCATTTTATTCCATAGGGTGTCTGATAAAACAATATATATAATGCTTGAGGATTCTGAGTAATTTTCTATCAAAAAAATGATGATTTTTACATGTAGGAGAGAAGTGTCAGAATTGGCCTGGGTGACAAGGGGTTAATTATCATAAGTAATATACAAATAATTATTATAAGCCCTGTGAGTTCATTCTCTCAGTCTGCTGCAGAGTGTTCCAGCTTGTATTTATACTGACCGCTCTGTATGTAGCTTCTGACAGACTGCGCAAGCAGCCCCATATCTTTGGAACCATAGATGATAGCAGCCCCATATTTTAACCAGTGCTGGAGTAGGTCTTTAGCTACATATCCCCCAAATGTGGGGTCTCTGTGACTCCTGATCGCTGAGCTACAACCCTCAAAGTCGATCTTTTTTTTTTTTTTTTTTTTTAGAATTTTTTTTTTTTAGAATTTTTTTTTGGGGCAAATGGGCCTATCTTGAGAAAGGGGCCTGGAGCTGCAGCTCCAATAGCCCCTATGTTAATCCGGCCCTGTCCACAGGGAGGGGATCATGCTCTGCTTCAGTATGTCACAGTACATGTTGGCATTCATGGTTGCCTCAATGAACTATAGCTCCCCAGTGTCGGCAGCACTCATGCAGCCCCAGACCATGACACTCCCACCACCATGCTTGACTGTAGGTAAGACACACTCTTCTTTGTACTCCTGACCTTGTTGCCGCCACACACGCTTGACACCATCTGAACCAAATAAGTTTATATTGGTCTCATCAGACCACAGGACATGGTTCCAGTAATCCATGTCCTTAGTCTGCTTGTCTTCAGCGAAATGTTTGCGGGCTTTCTTGTGCATCATCTTTAGAAGAGGCTTCCTTCTGGACGACAGCCATGTAGACCAATTTGATGCAGCGTGCTGCGTATGGTCTGAGCACTGACAGGTTGACCCCCCACCCCTTCAACCTCTGCAGCAATGCTGGAAGCACTCATAAGTCTATTTCCCAAAGACAACCTTTGGATAGGACATTGACCATGTGCACTCAACTTCTTTGGTCAACCATGGTGAGGCCTGTTCTGAGTGGAACCTGTTCTGTTAAACCGCTGTATGGTCTTGGCCATCGTGCTGCAGCTCAGTTTCAGGGTCTTGGCAATCGTCTTATAGCCTAGACCATCTTCATGTAGAGCAACAATTCTTTTTTTCAGATCCTCAGAGAGTTCTTTGCCATGAGGTGCCGTATTGAACTTCCAGTGACCAGTATGAGAGAGTGAGAGCGATAACACCAAATTTAACACACCTGCTCCCCATTCACACCTGAGAACTTGTATCACTGAGTCACATGACACTGGGGAGGGAAAATGTCTAATTGGGCCCAATTTGGAAATTTTCACTTAGGGGTGTACTCACTTTTGTTGCCAGCGGTTCAGACATTAATGGCTGTGTGTTGAGTTATTTTGAGGGGACAGCAAATTGACACTGTTATACAAGCTGTACACTCACTAGTTTACATTGTAACAAAGTTTCATTCTTCAGTGTTGTCACATGAAAAGATATAATAGTGTGCATGCTCACTGTCTGCTGATATCAGCCCATATGCTCTTCAGCATCAGGTAGGTGCTTCAAGAAGGGTGACCTAAAAAGCAAGCCCTTCTTCTTCTCAAAAGGAATGTACATTGATAGATTGGAGGCCTAAGCAAAACTCACAAATTCCTCTGTGGGTGGCAAATTAAGTTCCTACCTTGTTCCAGAGAACTGATATAGGGAACAAATCCAATCACAGGGCAGGTCATTGGAGAGGATTGGTCGTGTCTGATAACTACAAACCAGATACCTGTCTTTCTAGATTCAGAAGTCCACTTTAACAGGGCAAAAATTTGTGCAGTAATCTATGATAACCAATTGAAATTCAGCTTCCAGCATCTCAGTATTGGCATACTAAACAAGAACAGTTTTCTAATTGCTGACTTTGGGTTACAGCATACACAGTAATATAGATAGCGGTCTTATTACCTTACATAGAAGAGACTTTGATTCATAGTAGGCCAATATGGGCTCGGCCACCTGGTAGAACATCCGAAGCCTCCGCTGAATGGTTTCCGTGCTCATGTCACTCCGATGGCCAACCTTATTCCTGCCAACAAGCCGTGTCGTCATAGTTTCAGCAGAACAGTCCAGGTACAGCACAACATCTGGTCTTCCAAGCTGCAAACATGGCGATAAAAAGACCATCATATAAGTGTAAAAATTAAAAATGGTTATCCATTTTCCACAGTATTGTACTGTATGATATAACAGATATATTGATATCTTTAGACAAACACAATCAGCAGTGGATATATTGGACCATTGGCCTTGGGCTGTTTTTACTTCATGAGCCCCCAACCAGTTTACTTGGATCATGCATAAGGGTCAATGTACACAGACATTTACTTCTGAAATGAGTTGGCAATACATTTCTGCAGGATTTGGAATGCTGTGTTTAGATTTTGGATCTTATGTAGAAGTCTACTCTCTGCAAATTGCAGCTATAACGGTGGATAGAACTAGGAAAGTACAAATGTAGGGGATATTTTTTGTGTGGCTCAATAATTGGATAAGGTGCAAGCTTTCGAAATGAGTTTTCTTCTAAAGCCATGGTTTCATGTGGGCTCGGCCACCTGGTAGAACATCTAAAGCCTCCTTTGAGACTGTACCTGAAGAAGAAAATAAAATATTTCTGAAAGCTTGCGCTTCAAAATATATCGTTAGTCACAGGAAAGTTATCACCTTAAATTTTTACTTCTATGGCTAACACAGTATAACACCTTACTAGAGGCAGATAATATCAAATTGATGCTTCCGGGTACAGGTAGTGTGCATACATTTTGTGTATGATTTTTGATCATCTTAAAAGGAAACCTCTGTTTAAAAGGAATACAAATAATACAATAGCTGCTCTAAAAGTTAAAGAGAAGGGAGTACCAGATTTTAACATTCTAGAAACCTTTTATTGTTACATTTGTATAGAGATTCCAACAACTGCCCCCTTTTATCAGGGTTTACCTTTCTGGCTGAAGGGAACCTGGAAACAAGAAGATCTCCTTAAAGTAGAAGGTTAGCCTATCCAATACCCCACCTTTTAAATTCTGCTTCCCCACTGCCCCCTTATTGCCTTGAATACATTTAAAGCGGTAGGAAAGCCACCGATTTAACAGTTAAAAAAAAAAAAAAATTACATTTCTGGCACTTGCTGGGAATGTAAGGCTGGCTATACATGGTTTCCAATCTTGGCCAGTTCAACAGGAACCAGCCAAGATTCGAACCATTAAATGGCAGGCTGAATGTACCAACCTATCTATCAAATTGGGTACAACCAGCCTGTCTGATTTGCTTGCGATTATCACTAACGGCTGCTATAGCTGCTAGTGATAATCACTGTCTTCTCCTGGCAGGGACGCCCACCTCCTGCCCCCTGTCAACACTGTCTGTGTTAGGCCCCTTTCACACTGGGGTGGTACAGGCATCGGCGGTAAAGCAGCGCTATATTTAGCGCTGCTTTACCGTTGTTTTAGCAGCAGTATTCGGCCGCTAGCGGGGCGGTTTTGACTCCCGTTAGCGGCGGAAAAAGGGTTAAAACCACCCGCAAAGCACTGCTGCAGCGGCGCTTTACCGGCGGTATAGCGTATAGCCGTGCTGCCCCATTGATTTCAATGGGTAGGAGCGTTATAGGATCAGTGAATACACCCCTCCAAAGATGCTGCTAGCAGGACTTATTTTACCTTTTACCTCTGGCTTTCACAGTGGAGTGAAAGGACGTGCTTTTTTCAGGCGCTATACAGGCGCTATTTTTAGCGCTGTAGCGCCTGAAAAATGCTTCAGTGTGAAAGGGGCATTAATGGTGAAATCGGGCAATTTTCTTCAGGAAAGAAATTTGCTCAGTGTATGGCCGGCCTTACTGTCAATTGTTTTTGCTCTCAACCAAACTTTCAAACCATCCAATAGCTGGTGTCATAACTGATCACATGTGCAGCATCATGGCAGTTGAAGAGGCCAAGATGGCAGCTTCCTTGGCTGAAAACCATAGGAGGGTTTACATCCTCTTTAAACATAAATCACAAAGTAAATACTTTATATTTCATGTTTTTCTATGTGGTCACATGACTGTAAAGCTCCATTTCCTTTGAATAATGTGTTGCTGACCTCTTTCCCCTGCACACAACACCTAAAGCACTAGTCGCTGTTGGGTGACGTCATACCTACTGATATTATGAGGCCTTTTCGTAAAGCTCTGCCCCTATATCCTGTGATTATTTTAGACGGATGCTAGTAGGTGCTAGCGGAATCGGAAACAGGACTACTTTTCGGAAGCAATAACAGAATGGTAGAGGAAATCCGCCAAAAGGGACATAGATGGCAAATAAAACCTGACAAAGATTCTAACCCTTCCCCTCTCTATTCAAAATAAAGTAAATATTTGGACAGGAGCCGTATTTTCAATCCTGTATGTTTTCTAGGAAGGAATAAACAATGGCTGGTTCCAACCAAGTGCAGCAGCACAGATGATCTCAACAGGATTCAAGCTAATCCATCCAAGATGTTGCAGGCTTTCCAAGGTTCCTCGTGTGTGACAGACACATCTCCAAGTCCTCAGTGATTATGGTGTGTGATCAACTGCAGGTGGAACAAAACCCGCCTATTCCTCTGTGAAAGACATTTCCCATTTCATTTGGCTGGCAAGCTAAGTGGAACATGAAGCTTATGCTGCTTGTGTACAAGTCGTGACTACAATGGCCTGTCGGAACAAAGCAAATCAAGAGACGCAACAAAAGACAAATAGAGTTTGATTAAAGGTCACCGAGTCTTTACAGAAGATTCGTCACCCACCAGTAATGCTGTCTGCTCTGTTTATTCTTCGTACGTCCTCTGCGGATTATGTTCATGTACAGCAAAAGTCATACTCTTTTATATTCAGCCCTGAGACTCTTTTTTACACTTGTTGTTTACAAGTTAAAATATTTTTTTTTTGCTAAAAAAAATTACTTAGAACCCCCAAACATTATATATATTTTTTTCTAACACCGTAGAGAATAAAATAGCGCTCATTGCAATACTTTCTGTCACAGCGTATTTGCGCAGCGGTCTTACAACCGCACTTTTTTGGGGAAAAAATACACTTTTTTAATAAAAAAATAAGACAACAGTAAAGTTAGCCCAATTTTTTTTCATATTGTGAAAGATAATGTTAGGCTGAGTAAATTGATACCCAACTTGTCACACAGAGGAGGTCTAGAATTATTGCTCTCGCTCTAACGGTCGCGGCGATACCTCACATGTGTGGTTTGAGCACCGGTCACGTATGCGATCGCTTCTGCATGTGAGCTCATCGGGACAGGGCACTTTTTTTTTTTTCTTATTTATTTTACTTTTAGTTTTTTATTTTGAAACGTTTTTTTTTTTTAATTTTGGGTTACTTTTATTCCTATTACAGGGAATGTAAACATCCCTTGTAATAGAAAAAAAAAAAAAAAAAGCATGGCAGGACCTCTTAAATATGAGATCTGGGGGTCAAAAAGACCTCAGATCTCATATTTACACTAAAATGCAATAAAAAATAAAAATAATAATTGAAAAAAATAAATAAAAAAAATTCTCCTTTAAGAGCTATGGGTGGAAGTGACATTTGACACTGCTTCTGCCCTCCCATGCTATGGAGCTGAGCAGGGGCCGTCTCCCTCTCAGTCGACAGCCAGGCATCTGCGGGAGAGGACGCAATCGTCTCCGCCGCTACTGGCGGGTCGGGTAAGAGGCGCAGATGACTGGAGCGATGCGGGAGGGGGCGCCAATAAAAGTGATTTTGCGGCAAATCCGCCACGGAGACCACTTTTATGTAAAAGAAAAACGCACACCGCTCCCCGAAAATACCGGGGTTATGGCAGCTAGCTGCTGCTGGGGCCGTTTTTTTCAGGCGGTGTACAGGCGCTATTTTTAGCGCTGTACCGCCTGAAAAACGCCCCAGTGTGAAAGGGGCCTATCTGCGCATAACCGCTCATTGTATGATTACATGCGAACAGCAGCAGCTGCCTGTCATTGATTTGTACAGGTCTGCTAGCTGCTGCCAATCTCATCCACCTGTGCAACCCACAACACAAATACAGTATCTCACAAAAGTGAGTGCACCCCTCACATGTTTGTAAATATTTTATTATGTCTTTTCATGTGACAACACTGAAGAAATTACACTTTGCTACAATGCAAAGTAGCGAGTGTACAGCTTGTATGACAGTGTAAATTTGCTGTCCCCTCAAAATAACTCAACACACAGCCATTAATGTGTAAACCGCTGACAACAAAAGTGAGTACACCCCTAAGTGAAAATGTCAAATTGGGCCCAATTAGCCATTTTCCCTCCCCGGTGTCAAGTGACTTGTTAGTGTTACAAGGTCTCAGGTGGGAATGTGGAGCAGGTGTGTTAAATTTGGTGTTATTGCTCTCACTCTCTCATACTGGTCACTGGAAGTTCAACATGGCACCTCATGGCAAAGTACTCTCTGAGGATCTGAAAAAAAAAGAATAGTTGCTCTACATAAAGATGGCCTAGGCTATAGAAAAATTGCCAAGACCCTGAAACTGAGCTGCAGCACGGTGGCCAAGACCAGACAGCGGTTTAACAGGACAGGTTCCCCTCAGAACAGACCTCGCCATGGTCGACCAAAGAAGTTGAGTGCACGTGCTCAGAGTCATATCCAGAGGTTGTCTTTGGAAAATAGATGTATGAGTGCTGCCAGAATTGCTGCAGAGGTTGAAGGGGGGGGGGGGGGGTCAGCCTGTCAGTGCTCAGACCATACTCTGCACACTGCATCAAATTGGTCTGCATGGCTGTCATCCCAGAAGGAAGCCTCTTCTAAAGATGATGCACAAGAAAGCCTGCAAACAGTTTGCTGAAGACAAGCAGACTAAGGACATGGATTACTGGAACCATGTCCTGTGGTCTGATGAGACCAAGATAAACTTATTTGGTTCAGATGATGTCTTGTCTACAGTCAAGCATGGTGGTGGGAGTGTCATGATCTGGGGCTGCATGAGTTCTCCCGGCACTGGGGAGCTACAGTTCATTGAGGGAATCATGAATGCCAACATGTACTGTGACATACTGAAGCAGAGCATGATCCCCTCCCTTCTGAGACTGGGCCACAGGGCAGTATTCCAACATTATGTTGACCCCAAACACACCTCCAGGATGACCACTGCTTTGCTAAAAAAGCTGAGGGTAAAGGTGATGGACTGGCCAAGCATGTCCAGACCTAAACCCTATTGAGCATCTGTGGAGCATCCTTAAATGGAAGGTGGATGAGCGCAAGATCTCTAACATCCACCAGCTCTGTGATGTCGTCATGGAGGAGTGGAAGAGAAGTCCAGTGGCAACCTGTGAAGCTCTGGTGAACTCCATGCCCAAGAGGGTTAAGGTAGTGCTGGAAAATAATGGTGGCCACACAACAAATTGATACTTTGGGCCCAATTTGGACATTTTCACTTAGGGGTGTACTCACTTTTGTTGCCAGTGGTTTAGACATTAACCGCTTCACTACCCACCCATAGTCATATGACGCCCACAAGGTGGATCTCCCATCCTGGGTGGGCGTCATATGACGTCCTGCCATTCCCGGCCGCCTAGGGGACGCGCGCGCGCACAGCCGGCGGCGCACGCGCGCACCCGCGCCATCGCTCGGGACCCGGTGCGCGTGCCCGGCGGCCGCGATGTCCGCCGGGCACGCACGATAGCCCGGGAACACAGCAGGACCGTGGATCTGTGTGTGTTCCCTCCCCCCACAGTTAGAATCACTCACATAGGGAACATATTAATCCCTGCAGCGCCCCCTAGTGTTAACCCCTTCCCTGCCAGTCACATTTACACAGTAATCAGTGCAATTTTATAGCAACGATCGCTGTGTAAATGTGAATGGTCCCAAAAATGTGTCAGAAGTGTCCGCTGCAATGTCACAGTCACAAAAAAAAAAAAAAATCGCAGATCGCCGCCATTACTAGTAAAAAAAAAAAAAATGCAATAAATCTATCACCTATTTTGTAGACGCTATAACTTTTGCGCAAACCAATCAATATAAGCTTATTGCAATTTTTTTTTTACCAAAAATATGTAGAAGAATACATATCGGCCTAAACTGAGTAAAAAATTGTTTTTAAAAAAAAAATGGGATATTTATTATAGCAAAAAGTAAAAAATATTGTGTTTTTTTTCAAAATTGTCTCTATTCTTTTGTTTATAGCGCAAAAAATAAAAAACGCAGAGGTGATCAAATACCACCAAAAGAAAGCTCTATTTATGGGAAAAAAAGGACGTCAATTTTGTTTGGGTGCAACGTCGCACGACTGCGCAATTGTCAGTTAAAGCGACGCAGTGCCGAATCGCAAAAAGTGCTCTGGTAAGGAAGGGGGTAAAATCCTCAGGGGCTGAAGTGGTTAAAGTGGATGTAAACCCAATTTTTTTTTTTGATGTCATAATGTAGAGAATACGATTTACTTTCATTTGAGCCCAGTCTTGCCACACAGATTTACTTGAGGCCTGAGCAATCCTCTTTTATTTTCAGTTAGAGAAATCTTGACAAAGTCTTGAAAACTGTCAAAAACGCCCCCTTGCTGTGTGTGACAGGTGATTTACATATCTCATGCACTAGCCTGAGACAGGTTATCAGCAGATCACTGGATGTTCTACTCTGCCCAGCCCTGACTACATACATGTCCCCTAAATCACTTGTCTGTCTATAGTCTGCTGACTGTTCACTGCATCCCATGATGAGAAAAATCCAGTCAAAACACAGTAAGGCTGGGAGAGCTGGAGGGGAGGTGAGGGGATGTGAATTGTGAACTTTTTACACAGGATGTGCCTGTCTCAGGCTAGTGCATGAGATATGTAAATCACCTGTCACTAACAGCAAGGGGGCGTTTTTGACAAAGTTTTCAAGACTTTGTTAAGATTTCTCTAACTGAACAATAAAAGAGGATTGCTCAGGTCTGGAGTAAATCTGTGTGGCAAGACTGGGCTCAAATGAAAGTAAATCTTATTCTCTACATTATGACATTAAAAAAAAAAGAATACATTTTTGGGTTTACATCCACTTTAATGTCTGTGTGTTGAGTTATTTTGAGGGGACAGCAAATTTACACTGTTATACAAGCTGTACACTCACTACTTTACATGTAGCAAAGTGTCATTTCTTCTGTGTTGTCACATGAAAAGATAAAATAAAATATTTACAAAAATGTGAGGGGTGTACTCACTTTTGTGAGATACTGTATACTCAATTCTTGGCAATGTACAGCCCTATATGGCCATGTAATTACATAATAGAGTAGCTGAACTGAAAACCGCTATACAATAGGAGACCTGTCACCCTAGAAAGCTGCCTATACCCTTGATGACTGGTCACCTAATCATTCAGCTGTAGTTCTGTTTAGGCAGGACAGGCTTCATGTCACCAATACCTGGTGTGACAGTGTATTAGCATGGCTCGGAGTTCTGCAGTGCACACCTGTGAAGGAAGAGACATAAGGTGCATTGCAGATCCCTCCACCTGGCTGGTGCTTGGAGAATCTCCCTATAAACATAACAGAGATGCTCACCTTGCATTCAAACTCTTCAGCTTGCCTAATTTCACAGGGGAAGCTGTCCAGCAGGAATCCCTTGGTGGTCCCAAGCGATGAGCTAATTGCGTCCTTCAGAATGTCCAGAATGATGTCCTATATAGAGCAGAGGTAAATCATTATATCCCCATAGAGTTCAATAAAAACAAAGCACAATTGTGCCAAAGAAAGCAAAGGCTTACAGATAAGAAATATGACAGCAAGAAGCTCACAGTGTGCAGTGAAATCAGAGCAAGGGATTTATGGTTAATAATATGTATAGACATTGACTGTTTGTACTTATTTTTGTAGAGTTATCATATCCTAACAGTCAATGCCTATAAATATTATTAACCATAAATTACTATGCATGTATCTATTGCATTTTAAATTTACAATTGTAACAGTTAATTGCAACATAGCACATTCCATTGGATTAAAAACAGAAAGTAATACATGCATAGTAATTTATGGTTAATAATATGTATAGGCATTGACTGTTTGTACTTATTTTTGTAGAGTTATCATATCCTATCTACCCCTGAGGAAGGATTATCTCTAGCAGACTCCGAAACGCGTTGGGTGAAGGATATTTTCTACATACCATCTATTTGTAACAATTGTATCACCAGTAGTGGCTGTAATGTATACTCCATAACATATGTTTTAACTATGTATTTCTAATAAATATATGCATACTTTTTCTACTACATTAAGTTGTTACATTTATCTTAGTGCCGTTAAAGTCCAAATCCCAACTCTCTTTTCTCTGGCCATGAAGACGGACCACCCAGACGTGGGTAGAAGATGTTGGCGCCTGTAAGGGACCTCAGACCATTGAAGGAGAGTGAAGTATTGCAAACTTTAGTTCCACTTTAAGGTTCTTTCACACGGGCGGTCCAGTTTTTTAGGTGGACCTGAACGGACACTCCATAGACCTCTATGGAGGGACGGATGTCAGTGGTGACATGTCCGCTGACATCCGACCCGCTCCGATCCGAAAAAGTGTGACGGAGGAAAACCCAATTTTTCCATCCGTCTGCGGATCGGGTGACAAATGCAGCCTCACCAGCGCCCATCAAATGCAGCCTCTTCAGCGCCCATCAATGCAGCCTACCAGCGCCCATCAATGCAGCCTACCAGCGCCCATCAATGGAGCCTCACCAGCGCCCATCAAATGTAGCCTTACCAGCGCCCATCAAATGTAGCCTCACCAGCACCCATCAATGTAGCCTCACCAGGGCCCATCAAATGCAGCCTACCAGCGCCCATCAATGAATGTTTGCTTGCTTCCATTCATTCGGGAGTAGGGACACAGACACAGTCATCCGCTGTGCCTCTGATACTATGTGTGAACAGAGTGGCCGCTGCCTGCTGATGCTGAGGCTTAGTTGCTTGCTGCAGGGAGAAAAGAGTAGGAACACCAGTGGCCAGGCGCCCTAGGCAGCAGGGCGCCCTAGGCGGATGCCTAGTTTGCCTAGTGGTAGCACCGGCTCTGGGTCACCTTCTTTTGCTCACTCCTGAGATGGACTATGGGATTCGTAGTGTGCATTGAGCAGTGCACATGACCACAACTAACGTACACTGCTTGATCTTAACAACTGGAAGTGAGGAGAAATGAGAGGTACAAGAACTCATGAAGGATGTTACAAGGGGGCAGAAAAACACAGTAGGAAAATAGAAAATTATATTAAATACTCACTGTAATTTTCCTTTCCTGGTGCCAATCCATAGCAGCATATGTGTGGTAGCATGCTGCCATGTTTGCACTAGGAAAAGAAAAATAGTATCAAATACTTACCATCATTTTTCTTTCCTGGTGCCAATCCATTGTAGCATACTACCATATGTACACTATATTGTCAAAAGTATTGTGACGTCTGCCTTTACATGCACATGAACTTTAACCTCCCAAGCGGTAATCCCGAGTCTGGCTCGGGTTCAGTTTTTTCTGCTAGGAGCGGTAACCCCGAGCCAGACTCGGGCTGCATTGCAGGATACAGGGGGGGGGAAGTTACTTACCTTTTCCCCTGGATCCTGCGATGTCTCCCCGCTGTGTGAGCGAGCCGTCCGCTCGCTCGATTCACACAGTGCCGAGTGCCGCTGATCTCCGTTCCCTGCGACGTTCCGACGCACTGGAGCGGAGATCGGCGCCAAATTCAAAAAAGTTTAAAAACACAATACACATACAGTACTGTAATCTTACAGATTACAGTACTGTATACAAAAAATACACATCCCCTTTGTCCCTAGTGGTCTGCCCAGTGCCCTGCATGTCATTTTATATAATAAAAAGATTTTTTTTTCTGCCTGGAAACTGGAGATTGTCCATAGCAACCAAAAAGTGTCCCTTTATGTCAAAAGTGGTTTTAGACCAGCTAGAAAACACAGATAAAAAATTAGAATCACAATTTATCATCAAACAATAAATTTAATGACAGCGACTATTCTGCAACTGAGCAAATTTCAGTGTTTTTGATTTGATTACATTATTGAATCATTTTTATATATATTTTTATTATATTATAATTTATGATTTTGTGTTTCAAACTTTATCATACCCGGGATGTCTACTAGACTCTGGTTCGGACAGATTTAAGTGAGTTATTCATAAGAATTGCAGCCTACAATATAAAAACGCCAAATTTCCATGCAAAATAATTGTACCGCTTTCAGCACAAAATTCCAGCCAGAATCATACCGCCAGGGAGGTTAATGGCATCCCAGTCTTAATCCGCAGGGTTCAATATTGACTTGGCCTACCCATTGCAGCTATAATAACTTCAACTCTTCTGGGAAGGCTGTCCACAAGGTTTAGGAGTGTGTCTATGGGAATGTTTGGTCATTCTTCCAGAAGCGCATTTGTGAGGTCCTTGCTCTGTGCACTAGTCCAAATCATTTGGTGGAGGGGGGATTATGGTGTGGGTTTTTTTTTTTTAAGGGGTTGGGCATGTCCATTTAGTTCCAGTGAAGGGAACACTTAAGGCATCAGCATACCAAGACATTTTGGACAATTTCATGCTCCCAACTTTGTGGGAACAGTTTGGGGATGGTCCCTTCCTGTTCCAACATGACTGTGAACCAGTGCACAAAGCAAGGTTCATAAAGACATGGGTGAGCGAGTTTGGGGGGGTGGAGGAACTTGACTGGCCTGCACAGAATCATGACCTCAACCCATTACAACACCTTTGAGATGAATTAGAGCAGAGACTGCGAGCCAGGCCTTCTTGGCCAACATCAGTGCCTGACCTCACAAATTCTTCTTCTGGAAGAATGGTCAAGACTGGGATGCCTTTAAAGTTTATGTGCGTGTAAAGGCAGGCGTCCCAATGCTTTTGACAATATAGTATATGCTGCCATGTTGGCATGAGGTAAAAGATGTTATGAATAATAGATTACAGGGTCATTAAGTAGTAGTTGTGTATGGATTATTTTTGGAGACTTAGGATATTGTTTAGAGTCACTTTAATGCCTGTACATGTATTGGTAGATTACAAATGCACTTTATGAAATCTTTTATTTGCATGTGGTAATGGAACAAACATTCTGTCTTTTGTTGGTTGACGGGGACATGAAGGGGCCTAAATGCACCTACCTCTCGGATCTACAAGACAGGAATTTATTAAAAGTGTTGACTCCTATCAACAGAACCTTTGTTGCTGGGGCCATGTTTTATCTCTGTAACCTTTCATTAAAAGAATGATTTCACTAATGTATTTTATGTCTGCCACAAGGCACTGAAGCCAAGGATGGATAATCATCTTTTTTTCTCCATCTCTTGCGTTCTCCAGCAAAGCGTACATTGTGTCGCAGATTCCTCTCCTTTTAGAAGGATTTATCTACAACATGTCACCGGCCTTTTTACCCACCGCAGCTTCTCTAATCTTAAATGTTTTCAATGGAGGAAAACTGACAGATGGAGCCGCTGATAAACATGAATTACTGAAATTAAATTAAAAGGAATCTGGAAGAAGAACAATACAGAAGTTGACAACGTTTAATCCTCACAGCCACCAATCAGACTAAATCTTGCTTTGAAAGTTTTAACCGCTTGCCAACTGCCCTATAACACGTTAATAAATATAGAGTGCGGCGCTCCTAAAGTGTTTCAAAAAATTAATATTTGAACAGGTAAATAAATAAAACTATTAGAATATAGATTGTGAATGAGTAGTGAAAAATCAATATATGCTGAAAATTATTGATAATAAATATGCTGAAGGATATTAATAATAAATATTCATAATCAATTAGAAGTGATTGTATGAGACAATAATAAAAAGCAACAATATTACACCAAAAATAGTGGCATAGGTGTGTGCAAAATATTATAAAGTGACTTGTGAGGCTTGTCTGAAGTTTTCAATCACCAACTGGACAAAAGGCTTACCGACTTTCGTGGACTCAGTAGGCTTATGCCGTGTGAGTCAAACGTGCTGAATGGTGTTTAGACTACACCTAGATGGGCAGCTGTTCCAGGATTATGATGCAGTGAAGACCACGGATAAATGCAGACAGTGGACGCTTAATGGAAGCCCAAGGAGGGGGTGGTGGAAGGTGTACAGTGTAGTTCATCCCCAGCAGTATTACCGGCAAAAAAGGAATGAGGCCATATAGTGTAATACCGTATAGGCTAATAAAATGTATTTTTAAAAAAGCAGATGGGTACTCACATGTGCAGAGAAAATGCAAGCATATATGGAAAGAATTGGCAGCAGTGGCATCAGCAAATTAGTCTCCCGACATGTTTCGCCTTATAGAGGCATCACCCCCAGATGATGCCTCTATAAGGCGAAACTATTACACTATTTTTGGTGTAATATTGTTGCTTTTTATTATTGTCTCATACAATCACTTCTAATTGATTATGAATATTTATTATTAATATCCTTCAGCATATTTATTATCAATAATTTTCAGCATATATTGATTTTTCACTACTCATTCACAATCTATATTCTAATAGTTTTATTTATTTACCTGTTCAAATATTAATTTTTTGAAACACTTTAGGAGCGCCGCACTCTATATTTATTCACGTTTTTCCCATACAATTATTGTTGTGCAGGCTGCTACATTCACCATTGTTAGATAGCGCGGTTTTTCATCTTTCTATTTAATCGCCCTATAACACGTTTACTGCTACAGGGTGGCTGCGCAGGATCACGTATATACTATATAGGAAAAAAATCCACGCTAGTGTGTTGTCAAAAGTAAATACAGCAGCCAGTGGCGTCGCTAGGGGTGGCTTTTGGGGCTATAGCCCTGAATCTGGGGCCCATAGCCCAGAGTCTCAGCAGGGGTCCCCAAGGGGAGGGGGGCACTCTGGGCACCCTGATGTAAGGGGGGCTCTCTGGAGATTATATTTATATATATATATATATATATATATATATATATATATATATATATATATATACACACATACACACACACACACGCGTACGTACGTACGTACGTACGTACGTACGTACGTACGTACGTATGTATATGTGTATGCCCACCCAAGCGTATGACTTTCTTTACTACGCTGCTATGGGCTCTAGCCCCAGATCTTTTGTAGACCTAGCAAGGCCCCTGACAGCAGCTGTGCACTAAAACCTTAATACCAGGTTAATCAAATTATGTATGTCCTAAAAGTGCAGCACCCCTGATGACGTTACATGTAACGAAACGATCGTAGGGACGATGCACACACGCTGCTGCACAGATGGTTGGGACTGCAGGATTGGAGTCCAACTGAGAGTAGCGGACAAGGGAACCAGTTGAGGTCGGAGGTAGGGGGGAAGCTGTCGCCCCTAAGGGATCATCTACTTTGTTACTAGAGACCACTGTGAGTAAGCTAGAGCCAGTACCAGAGCAGTCTTCACACCAGCCGGGGACGGTGAAGAAGTGGGAAAACTTCAGCAAGTGCAAAGCCAGGGACCCAGCGGGTCAGCAGGGGTGACGCTTGAGGAGTATCTGTGAGTGCCAAGCCAGGGACCCAGCAGGGAAGCAGGGGTGACGCTTGAGGAAGATACTGAGTAATGTAAGTCGAAGAGCTCAGAGGATCTAGTGGCGATTGGGTCTGAGAGTCTAATTAGAGATAGAGCTCAGAGTGAAGACCTACAGTGAGCAACTGTAGCGTGCAAGTTACCAATAGTTAAGTACAATTACCGTTAGTGACTGTTACAAGATTTGTTGCCATAGGAGACAGCGGTCCTACCTAGACAGAAGTGGTGTCTGGCTGGAGGCCTTCCACTGTATAGCTGTCTACCTATAGAGGTCTCGGAGGCTGCCAATTCTCATTGCATCTACTTAAGGGTGTCCTGGCCCTAACCTTCTCCCCCACAGTTCTTGTTTAAAAGACAATAAATCTCTTTGCATTCAAAAAGTGTCTGGCGCCCATCACTTCAGCTTGTATTACACCCACCATGCCTTGTAACCCTCTCTACCAAGAAGGGTGTCAGCTCTCCCTGAGTCTGGAGGTCACCATTAGGCCTCTAGAGGTTCGGGACCTCGCTACATTCAAATAAAACGGTTGAGACCATACTACACCATGAGGAGTCTCCCTGTTTTTTACCCATTTTAATTCTGAGGATTCATCCATCCCATCCCATCCAAGACAGTGAGCTGGATCATCTTGTCACCATAAGGGAAACACAGTGAGGCTGGCATGGGGAATATTTCCGGATTTCCATCTGAGGATCAGAGATCTCAGTAAGCGCTGAATGATCTTCCTGAGTAAGGAAGATTGCTAATTCACAATACATAAAAACGTTCCTTGCAAGGATAAAAGATAAAAAAAGCTCTGCTAATCTCCAAAAAAGCGATTCGCGCACGCGCACTGCGTGTATGCACAACGTCCCTACGGCCGTTTCGTCACAGCTAACATCATCAGGGGCATGTATGCACAACGTCTCTACGGCCATTTCGTCACAGTTAACATCATCAGGGACCCCTGATGATGTTAGCTGTGATGAAATGGCCGTAGGGACGTTGTGCATACACGCAGTGCGCATGCGCGAATCGCTTTTTTGGAGATTAGCAGAGCTTTTTTTACCTTTTATCCTTGGAAGGACCGTTTTTATGTATTGTGAACCTGTTGGTACCTTTTTTTGAGTAAATTAGTCAAAGGTATCTCTGCACTATTTTCTCCTTATAACTTTTATAAGTCTTTTTTTCTCCTTATAACTTTTTGCGGAAATCCATTGGATGACTACATCCCACTGGTGGAAGGAAACGTCCATTGATGCACAGTGATCATCTCCTGACAGAAGCGCCTTTGAAACCACTTTCCACAGACGTTGGCCGGTTACCTGTGAGGACAGTCGGTGGTACTTCAACAGCAAGCCTGCTGTTCTACTAAGCCTTATGTGACCCCCCTGAACAAGGGTGGTCTCTGGCTTTTTGGTAAGCCTCCATTGCTTATTCCAGGTGACGGGCTGCACCAGTGGTGGAAACGTATCATTTGGATTTTGTTTGTGAACACTTCTTTGTTGGATTATTTTACCCATGAACTGTTTTTGCGATTGATACACATGTTTGTTGCTTATGGATTGATCATATTAACACATATGGACTATTATGATGTTTTTCTGATTATTTGATTATTTAGAACACACCTTTGTATAATCACGTTTTTTATTCATAATCACTTGCATTATTAGTTTATCACCCAGAGCTGCACTTTTTGTCTATTTATATTTCTTTGTGCCCTATATCGGGGTTATAGTGCTTAGGTGCAGGGTATCCTTCACGGTTTATTTATTAATTTATTTATGTATTGGTTATTCCACACCTAGCGCAATTCTTTTCTTTTTTAATTTTTTATGTTACATGATGCTATTCTGTGCTTGTTGTTGCCCTTTAAATTGAAATTGTACTCACCATCGGCACCGGATCCCCGTGTTCCATGAGATCCTTTATGAGTTTACTTCTTTCCGATGGAATGGCCAGATCACTCTGCAGCAGATCCCCTACAGACAAGTAGGTGAAGCCGTATTTCTGCGCTAATTTTTCACACTGAATCCCTTTACCGGATCCCGGGCCACCTGTCATACAAAAGATTGTAAAGCATTACTGGTACAAACATCAAAGAACTTTTATGCAACATTAATTAAATCCCAACTACAACTTCCCGACAGGTGTTACCCTTCCCTTAGCCCAAATTCCTTTGTACGATTTAGGGAAGGGTTGAACCAGTCAAATTTTTATTGCAGTTCTCGTTTCCAGTGGGTAATTATTCATCCTTGTGTAGCACCCTTGTCCTTAGAATAGGGCTACAGGTAAATTTAGTTGTGCTGGGTGGTAGCCAGCCTAGCTAATTTGTAGTGTTTAGTGATTACATGACTTCTGTTTAATTCCATTCAAAAGGTGGCTTCTCACTTTTGTCAGTAGGGTGCCCTGTTGTCTTTGACATTAGTATGATGAGCTACAGTACATTTCAGTTATGGATAAACATACTTTTCTCAGCCAATCATATTCCCTGCGATGCATGCTGGGAAAAGCTATTTAATGGAAGGAAGTCAGGTTATCAGGGTCAGTCTTCCTGCCCAGGGCTTCGGTTTGGGTGGATGTGTGTACAGTTCCTGGATGCTAGACCTGAAGCATGAGGCCTATCCGGGTGTTTAAATTTATGCAAAGGAAAGCCTGCCAAAGATCCGGAAACAATTCTAGAGGGATGGAGTTCTAAAGAAGCACCATGGGTGACTCTTCATGAACTGGAGGCTATGAAGTGGCTGGGAGGACTTCAAGAGAGAACTCATCCAAGGGAATCTGAGATGAAGCAGTGAGTAAAGTTCAGCTACTAGAGGAGACAGCCTTGCCTACAAAGTACAGATGTGCTGGTTCAGCTTAAAGACTCCTATTCCTGTACTGCCGTCTACCTACTCCCACCTATTTTTGTCTAAGGAGTCTGTCAATCTGCCTGTTGCTGATCGTTACTAAATAAAAGAATAAAAGAAAGGTCTGGTGTCACCAGTAACACACCTCCATCCATAATAATACAACAGAAACATGGATGTCGCCCCTTGGGACTTTGAATGAGGTGTGCACAGTTGGCCAATGAAATTGACAAATGTAAATACCGTTAAGTATTTATTACAGAAATAGTCACACATAAAGAAGTAACATACAAGAGGCAAATAGTCACACATAAAGAAGTAACATACAAGAGGCAAAGCTGATACAATATTGCACATATTTAAGGATTGCATTGCATTTAAAGTACATGAGTATACATGACATCTGTAACACTCAACGCGTTTTGCGTGATGTGACCCGCTCTTCAGGGGTGGATGCATGTGGGATATATCTGGAAAATAATAATCAAAAAGTAATGTAAACACATGAATAAATGGTAAGAGGGGCCTCACAGAAAAAAAAAGGAAATAGAAGGCTTGTACCTTTGGAGAGCATCCCTGAAGAAGCCCGGAATATGGGAGAAACATGTTGGGAATTCCATTTCAAAGTGCTGTATCCATAAAATTGTGTTAAAACGCACTTGCCATAATTGTTTTTTAACAATTTTTTTTTTATTATGTCTTTCAATAAAACAATTTATACTACTCCTTGAGATCACTGGACCTTATTTTGCACCTTAAAAATCCCATAAAATTCTCCTATACCCACACAAAAAAAAGGAAAGACTCCATACTCACCAATCGGCAAGGCCTAGGTGCCTGTGGCTATGTTCACCAAGGATGGCAGAAATATGTGCTTGGGAAGAGAGCTGAGGAAGTGGTGCCAACCAAAAAACAATGACCAAGGAACAATGGGAAGGCGGACATGGCATGGGTAGAAATAAGTGACCTTGGAGATCCTAAATAATCCGTTCAGGGTTCAGCTAAAATGTAATGTGATATGTATATAATCAAACATATGTACTATTAGTTACTATTTTGCCAATTTAGCAATGTTTGATTATATACATATCACATTACATTTTAGCTGACACCTAAACGGATTTTTGAGGATCTCCAAGGTCACTTATTTCTACCCATGCCATGTCCGCCTTCCCATTGTTCCTTGGTCTGGGTTTTTTGGTTGGCACCGCTTCCTCAGCTCCCTTCCCAAGCATCTATTGCTGCCATCCTCGGTGAATATAGCCACAGGCACCTAGGCCTTGCTGATTGGTGAGTATGGGGTCTTTCCTTTTTTTCTGTTAGGCCCCCCTTACCATTTATTCATGTGTTTACATTACTTTTTGATAATTAATTTCCAGATATATCCCACATGCATCCACCCCTGAAGAGCGAGCCACATCACGTGAAACGCGTCAGTTGTTATAGATGTCATGTACTTGAAATGCAATCCTTAACTATGTTCAATATTGTATCGGCGTTGCCTCTTGTATGTTACTTTTTTATGTGTGACTATTTCTGTAATAAATACTTTACTGTATTTACATTTGTCAATTTCATCGGCCAACTGTGCATTCGAAGTGCCAAGGAGCGACATCCATGTTTCTACTGATCCTTACTAAGTGCCTTGTCCCATCTCTCCCACATTTTTCCTGTTCTGAGAAATAAACTTCTCTATTGTTTAAAGCATAAAAGTGACTGGCGCCCAATTTCTTTCTTGCTCATCACCCACCATGCCCACAAACCTGCACCCTGAGAATGTATGTCAGCCATTCCTACCCCCAGTAGTCACCATCAGGCCCCCGGAAAATCAGGGTAGGCGCTACACTTGTGACACCAAAATAAGAAACTAGTGGAAGAAGGTAATTGGAACAGGAAGGCAAAGGCAGCAGAAAAGAGGTCATTTACTTTGGAATAATTATGGTTGGGGTGGTGTGGTTCATCCTTAAGTTCAGAGATTTATTACATCTGTGTTCTAAACCTAGTCAGGTTAATAGGTTAATATAAAGATGAATCACATATGGAAGGGCAATATATATATAACAGCAGAGGAGGTGTTTAAAAATGCACCAATGTGGCAGGAAATTGTGTTGGCTGGAGGAAGGTCAATATATTCTGCAAATCTGCATTAATTAAAGGTTATTCTGCTTGTAGATGTCTAGCTGTGAGTTTAATGCATGCTGTTTATACACACTGCTTTGTTATCAACAGTCTCTGGATAACTGCATGAAGCAGCTCTTGTATAAGTTCCCTGTATACTGGCTTTTATTCTGGTATGGTTTTCCAGGGTATGAGTTTTTTCTCACAAATTAAACACTTGCTCTTAAAATCAGACCTTCAGTCATTTTTTCAACTTTCCATCTATTAAATCTTCTGCCCTTGTTGTTTTAACTTTGGATAGTAAAACATTTTTTTTTCTGTCAGTAAATCATTAGCCTAGGCTTATGACATCATGCACAGTGGAGGGAGATTCCTGCAGCATATTTGTACAGAATCACAGTATACAGTATCTCCCAAAAGTGAGTACAACCCTCACATTTTTGTAAATATTTTATTCTATCTTTTCATGTAACAACACTGAAGAAATTACACTTTGCTACAATGTAAAGTAGTGAGTGTACAGCTTGTATAACAGTGTAAATTTGCTGTCCCCTCAAAATAACTCAACACACAGCTATTCATGTCTAAACCGCTGGCAACAAAAGTGAGTACACCCCTAAGGGAAAATGTCCAAATTGGGCCCAAAGTGTCAATATTTTGTGTGGCCACCATTATTTTCCAGCACTGCCTTAACCCTCTTGGGCAGGGAGGTTATCAGAGCTTCACAGGTTGTCAATGGAGTCCTCTTCCTCTCCTTCATGATGACATCACGGAGCTGGTGGATGTTGGAGGCCTTGCGCTCCTCCACCTTCCATTTGAGGATGCCCCACAGATGCTCAATAGGGTTTAGGTCTGGAGACGTGCTTGAAAAGTCGATCACCTTTACCCTTCAGCTTCTTTAGCAAGGCAGTGGTAGTCTTGAAGGTGTGTTTGGGGTCGTTATCATGTTGGAATACTGTCCTGCGGCCCAGACTCTGAAGGGAGGGGATCATGCTCTGCTTCAGTATGTCACAGTACATGTTGGCATTCATGGTTCCCTCAATGAACTGTAGCTCCCCAGTGCCGGCAGCACTCTTGCAGCCCCAGACCATGACACTCCCACCACCATGCTTGACTGTAGGCAAGACACACTTGTCTTTGTACTCCTCACCTGGTTGCCACCACACATGCTTGACACCATCTGAACCAAATAAGTTTATCTTGGTCTCATCAGACCACAGGAAATGGTTCCTGTAATCCATGTCCTTAGTCTGCTTGTCTTTAGCAAACAGTTTATGGGCTTTCTTGTGTATCCTCTTTAGAAGAGGCTTCATTCTGGGACGACAGCCATGTAGACCAATTTGATGCAGTGTGTGGCGTATGGTCCAAGCACTGACAGGCTGACCCCAGGGCCGGATTAACATAGGGGCTATTGGAGCTGCAGCTCCAGGCCCCTTTCTCAAGATAGGCCCATTTGCCCCAAAAAAAAATTCTAAAAAAAAATAAAAATAAAAAGATCGACTTTGAGGGTTGTAGCTCAGCGATCAGGAGTCACAGAGACCCCACATTTGGGGGGTATGTAGCTAAAGACCTACTCCAGCACTGGTTAAAATATGGGGCTGCTATCATCTATGGTTCCGAAGATATGGGGCTGCTTGCGCAGTCTGTCAGAAGCTACATACAGAGCGGTCAGTATAAATACAAGCTGGAACACTCTGCAGCAGACTGAGAGGATGAACTCACAGGGCTTATAATAATTATTTGTATATTACTTATGATAATTAACCCCTTGTCACCCAGGCCAATTCTGACACTTCTCTCCTACATGTAAAAATCATCATTTTTTTGATAGAAAATTACTCAGAATCCTCAAGCATTATATATATTGTTTTATCAGACACCCTATGGAATAAAATGGTGGTTTTTGCAACTTTTTATGTTACATGATATTTGCGCAGCAATTTTTCAAACATTTTTTTTGGAAAGAAACTGTTTCATTCATAAAAAAACCCCACTAAAGTTAGCACGATTTTTTTTTGTGTACTAAGCGATGCTTTCATTTTTTTTACAGATTACATGTTTAGAGTTACAGAGGAGGTCTAAGGCTAGAATTATTGTTCTCACTCTAACGATCGTGGCATATGTAACCTGTGTGTATCTGGCTCTGATACTAACCAGTGCCTACCCAGCCACTGACTAGTATCTCTCCCCAGCCTGTCCCCACATACCCTCTCACCTGCTGACCTGTGGATGGGGAATCACTCCTGCAGTCTTATTGTGTTCTGCCAGTGAATACAATGATTAGTGTTGCTAACTATAGCTGGCAGCACTGATTGTTTTGGGGAAAACCTGACAGGCTGGTTGTACTCAAGTCGGATAATAGGTTGACTTGTGTAAAACCAGGTAGCCCATACATAGATCGACTATGGCTGGTCTCTGCTTAATTGGTACAATTTCAATCCATGTATGGCCCGCTTAACCACTACACAGTCCCTAAACATCCTTCCACAAACCTTTAAATTTTTCCTTCCCAGATTACTTCATCCTCCTCTCCTATACATAGTGCCCACCGTCATACTCTCCACACTTCTCTCCTGTACATACTGCTCACTGTCATACCCTCCACACTTCTCTCCTATACATAGCGCCCGCTGTGATATCCTACACACTCCTCTCCTGTACATAGTGCCTACTGTCATACACTTCTCTCCTGTACATAGTGCCCACTGTCGTACCCTCCACACTCCTCTCCTGTACATACTGCTCACTGTCATACCCTCCACACTCCTCTCCTGTACATACTGCTCACTGTCATACCCTCCACACTCCTCTGCTGTGCATACTGCCCACTGTCATACTCTGTCGCACTCCTCTCATGTACATAGTGCCCACTGTTAGACCCTCCACATTCCTCTCCCTCACCTGCACATACTTCCCACTTTTATACCATCCACTCTACTCCCCTATGCCTCTTACCCACAAATACAGTTCTTTAAAATTATACTGAATATCCTCAATGTTACCAGCTCTATAATGGGCACACTTTTGTTAGTTCAACTAAAGGAAATCTCAGTCCTCATATTTGTTCTGCCCCATTATTAGTACTTATTTAATTTTGTAATTACTATTGTGACGTATAGAGGAACATAGGGGATGTCAGCTACTCTAAATATAGCACTTGTAAAAAAGTGTCCCTGAAAATATTTTTGAAATGTTGGCAACTATGCAGGTCAGTAGGGGGCCCCATGAGAGGCTCTTGGGTTCCAATGATATTAAAGCGGTAGTAAACTTTTCTAACGTTACTATTTTTTTAGAGGCCCTGAGGTAGGTTATGCCATAATGTACAAGTATGCACAGCATATTAGCACATTAGGGTACACTTAAATTGTCAGACTGAGCCCTCCAGTGCTATGCTGTTATCAATCCGGCCCGGGCGCTTCCATCTTTACCGGTCTTCCTTCCGTGTTCTGTGCCTTCGGTCACTTGCCTTGGCCGGGCTGCGTTGATGTCATTCCCACGCATTCTCATGTGCATTCTCTTTCTCTCATCCTCTTTCCCCTCACACCTCTTTCATCCCCTTTCTCTCTCTCTCTCTCTCATCCTCTCTCTCTCTTTAATTTAATTTGTTATAACAAAAATTGTTTGCATTTTTATTTATTCATTTATTGTTTATAAAAGGCCCCACCAAAATCCTCAGCACCAGGCCCATGATGTTCTTAATCTGGCCCTGGCTGACCCCCCACCCCTTCAACGTCTGCAGCAATGCTGGCAGCACTCATACCTCTATTTCCCAAAGACAACCTCTGGATATGAAGCTGAGCATGCAACTTCTTTGGTTGACCATGGCGAGGCCTGTTCTGAGTGGAACCTGTCCTGTAAAACCGCTGTATGATCTTGGCCACCGTGCTGGAGCTCAGTTTTAGAGTCTTGGCAATCTTCTTATAGCCTAGGCCATCTTTATGTAGAGCAATAATTCTTTTTTTCAGATCCTCAGAGAGTTCTTTGCCATGAGGTGCCATGTTGAACTTCCAGTGACCAGTATGTGAGAGTGAGAGCGATAACACCAAATTTAACACACCTGCTCCCCATTCACACCTGAGACCTTGTAACACTAACTAGTCACATGACACCAGGGAGGGAAAATGGCTAATTGGGCACAAATTTGGACATTTTCACTTAAGGGTGTACTCACTTTTGTTGCCAGCGGTTTAGACATTAATGCCTGTATGTTGAGTTATTTTGAGGGGACAGCAAATTTACACTGTTATACAAGCTGTACACTCACTACTTTACATTGTAGCAAAGTGTAATTTCTTCAGTGTTGTCACATGTAAAAGATAGAAGAAAATATTTACAAAAATGTGAGGGGTGTACTCACTTTTGTGAGATACTGTATATAAAATAATATGCAAAGTGGTTGGAGGGAAGCTTCAGAATGGCAAATATGTTTTCATTACAAATTATGTGAGCAGACTGCAGTTCGGCTTTAAACATTTTTATATTAAACATGAAGATTTGTAAATGAACCACTAGATGGAGCTCTGTATTTCCCTCAGCCTCCATCAACCTCTCTGCCTTAAGAGAGTTCTAGGAACAATATGCAGGAGGTAAGTGTAATGTATTAAAGGAAACCATTCATAAGAGAAACAAGGGGGTTGTCATTACTGACCTCCTTTTAAAAGATCTAGGAATTGGGTTTTAATGTATAGTGGCTGGAAAATGTATAATAAAAGGTTCATGTACTGTGAAATAGAAGGACATGGTACAGAACTAAAATTGGTGGGAAACACATAAAGGGGTAAGTCACAGTAATACAGCAGCAGTAGGAGGTCAGACTCTAGACCAGCATGTGGCGCCCTAGGATGGGATTCCAATTGGGTTCTCCTGGGGTGCCCCGAGCATGAGACCCAGGTTGCCCTGGATCAGAGATAGATGAGAGGATGGGGGTGTGTGGGCTCTCTGTTAAAGAGAGACTCTGATTTAATGGGGGGGACTCTGCCATGGAGATATTCTGCTGTGATAGGGAGCTCTCATGTATAGGGGGCCTCTGATGTGCAGCCTATGATGTATAGGGAGGTCTCTGATGTGATGGGGAGCCTCTGATGTATAGGGGTGACTTTGATGTGAGTTGCTTCTGGCATTACTCATGACCAGCTTCCTGATAACGGTGGACCACACCTGTGCAATGAGCATTGACAGGTCCACTTTTAGTCTTCACTAGAAGCACATGCCATAGAGCAGTGATGGCGAACCTTGGCACCCCAGATGTTTTGGAACTACATTTCCCATGATGCTCATCTACACTGCAGAGTGCATGAGCATCATGGGAAATGTAGTTCCAAAACATCTGTTGTGCCAAGGTTCGCCATCACTGTCGTTGAGTGACAAAACTGCAGTGCAATTGGTAGACAGGGACAAATGGTTGTCACACAGTAGCACTCTCCTGCATAGGTGCTAGATTAGTTAAATTTAGTTACTGGATTACTGTAATCAGTTGTGATTGTTTTGGTCTGTTCTGTGTTTCACTGGCTGCAGGTTTGGCTGCTTTCCCCTGTCTGTCTGGAAAGCTTCTGGAAGATAGTAGGCTGGGGAAGTAAAGACAGCAGCTGAATATTCATGCAGTCCTGCTCAATCCCTGGGGAGTGGTGCCCAGATGGTGGCTGGGAAGGAGCATAAATACTGTGATACTAAGATCAAAGGCAGTGGTAGCTGTTTTTTTAGGGGGGAGGAAAACAGCCACCCCCCCCCCCCCATGAGTCAGTCCGGCACTTTACCCCATCTAGGCAGCAGGCGTCGGACATCAGGCATGGAGCAGCAGGCATCGGCTCCTGTGTCCCTTTCCTCCATCACAGCGACTGTGCGTCTCTCCCCCTCCTGCTAGGCATCCAATAGGATCACCTATCCTTTCAGCCAATCAGGTGGCAGGCTCAGACCAGCTTCCTGATTGGCTGGGAGGTGGATCAGTGTTAGAATAGCGAATATTCAAACACACCTGGGTGGGCTGTAAGCGCATTCTCTGCGCCCGAGTCCATCCTATTTTGAGGCCTATTAGAGCCTTTGGCTCTAATCAGTGCTTCAAAAAAACACCCCCGCCATTGTAATTTATGCACCGGCGTCCTGCATGGATAGGGGGGTGGTGCCCTTAATAGACACGCCGCCCCTGTTTAAAGGGGTTCTTGTTCTAGAGGAGGCGATCCCAACCTGGAGAGCTGCTGTCTTCCCGGGCAGGCTTGCCTTGTGTCCGCTGTTCATCAAGGTCCCAGCTGGGCTAGCTGGAGGGGCCTACTTTTCTGAAAAGTGCTGGAGCTGACAGAGGGACATTCATCTGGGGATTCAGTTTGGTATCACTGGAAAAGGTGTCTCGAAGATATTGGAAGGAGACATCCAACTAGCCAAGGATATTAGTGAGTACAGACTGGAGTGAGAGATCCGATCCAAGACTATGTGCTACTGCTATCCCTCGAGTGCTAAAGTCAGCATTGCTCAGAAAGGGGACATTGTACCTGGTGCCCTGGTATAGCTCAGTCCACCAACTGCTTGTGCAAGGACTCTGCTCACAAAAATAGTAGGAGGAAGATTGGTGTCCTTAAATTACTACTAGAGCTACTGGATTATCCAAAAGTTACCCTACTCCTATTCAGGTTCAAGTTCTGCAATAAAGCATCAGCAAAGCATACCCCTAGACCAGGGCTTAAAATTTCAACTCCTGAGATACTAGACAGGCCTTAAGAGTTACTTGCCACCAGTTGCCCCACCCAACCCCTACCCTGCCCCGCCCCTAATTCCGCTCCTAAACACGCTCTCGTAAATTATCTCATGAAATGACACAGTTAAATGTTTTATGCAGATTTAAGTTACAAAATTAATATTAACAACAACAACTTTATCAATACCCATCAGTGCAGCCTCATCAGTGCTGATCAATGTAGCCTATCAAAGACCATCAGTGCAGCCTCATCAGTGCCGATCAATGTAGCCTATCAAAGCCCATCAGTGCAGCCTGATCAGTGCCGATCAATGTAGCCTATTAATGCCCATCAGTGCCCATCAATGCCCATCAGTGCAGCCTCAGCAGTGCCCATCAATGCAGCCTATCAGTGGCGCTACAATGCTATAACAGGAAGTGTCTGAACAAATGATTCCAATGAATGCTGCAGTTGAAAAGAGATTGAAAACATCTTTTGTATTTACATTAACAATGTTGATAATTACATGAGATTGGGGTGATTGGGTTTAGATTTATTTTAAGAGTTGGAAATGGAAAAAACAAGTTCATGTATCCACTTTGTTCCTCTGATAATTAGTGACCAGCGTCTGCTTTTATTATCTGTACGCGTTTCACTAAAAGCAATGACGACTGTCCGATCGCACTTCCCTAGCAGCGCGTGCCAGAAGCTACTCTAATATGAAATTCTTCCTCCAGGCTGGTAAGTCTGACAGTCGCACTTTGCTAAATAACATCTCTGTTGAAGTGTTGGTGTGTTTATGAAAATTTCATGGTAAGCTACAATTATGAACATCAGCAGACAACTATTTTGGAGGAAGGAGAACCAATGATAAATAATGAATGTGAACAAAACCAGTGGTGTGAGAAATGAAAGCCAGCAGGTACATGGTGAAGAAATGATTAGACTTTGATGTGAAATCTTTTGCAGAGGCAGCTTTGAGAAAGGTTTTAGAGAAGTGGACCGAAACATGAACTCCATTAAACCAGTGAGAAGCAGAGCAGACCTTTCTTGAAGCTGGACTCAAGGCAGACATTAATATTAAGCTGTGTAAGTACCAGAAGCTGCTTGCGTTCCTCTGTACGTTAGACAGAGAGGGAGATGCAGCACAAGGAGCCATTCAGCTGTCCTTTTATGTGCTACTAAATGAACATGCTGACAGGAGAACAGAGCAGAGTGACAGAGATTATCTTATCACTGTGCTGCTTCTCATTTCACTGTCTAGTCCAATCATTCTCATCAAGGGTTCCTCTAGAGGTGTCCAGGCAGAGGCGTAACTAGAACCTTCAGGGCCCTGGTGCAAGAAACCATGAAGGGCCCCCCCTGACCCCCCCCCCCTCCCTTTGCACCGGTCCTGGGGCCTTTCTTTACGGTCCCAGGGCACTTCCCACTAATCCCTGCTGAACTTGACCCATTCAAGTGAATGGTGCTGCTCTGCAAGTGCACCACAACTGCATGCAATGCACATGGTTATGGCATGCTAGTGCAAAATTGAAAGGGTTAAAGCAGGCAGTGCAGAGGCAATACAACACCTCCTTACTGCTTGTCAAATGATCTATGAAGAGCAATCTGAATGTGGATTCAGAGTCCAAAGCAAGCCCTTATTTTTTATTTTATTTTTTAAACCAAATTTTTTTATTGACTTTTTTTTACATGTTTAACAGCCATTAGGTGAAACAGGGCTCTAAACAGACCCCTGATAGCTCACTTTTAAGATAGAGACACCATGTGGCTCCATGTGGTTTGGTGTGTGTGAAAATGCATGGGTTAGCAGATGTGTTGGGTGCCATTAACAATTAATGACACTGCTGTGTGTCTACTAAACACCAGTGTGTTTCTGTGTGTGTCAGGAAAGCCACAATTGTGTGCACATTCCTGACATGCAAAGGTGTGAACCTAGCCTTATAGTGGGCTCACATTGGTGTGCTGCAGTTTGGCCGCAGCAGGATTGTGTGTGTGCTTTACATACAGTTATAGTTGTGCTTCCATTGAATTCAAATAGGCAGTGAGTTTTCTGAAAGCACGGCAAATATGCAGCATGCAGGAAGTGAGTCCACTATTAGGCCCCTTTCACATGAGTGGACTGATTGGGTCAGACTGTCAGTTTTTCAGGCAGACCCGACCGGACCCTCCATTCTCCTATGGAGTTGCAGGTGTAAACAGACATGTGCCTCTTTACATCTGCCTACATCCAATCCGATTCTTCTGGTGGATGGGATTGCATGGTAGTTGGATGTAAACGGACAGGCGGTCCGTTTACATCCGACTGCCTATAGAGTAGAGAAGGCTGTGTCTGTGGCCGCTCTGCATAAGCGGATTGGACACGGACCATCCATCTGCATGCTCAGGCGGGATCAGTGGAGAGATCACCCTCTGAGCAGGTGGACTTCTGGGAAGCCCGTCCTGTGGAAAAGGGGCCTTAGCGATAGGAACATAGTGAATAGGTGGGGGTCTAAGTAGTAAGAGTATGTGTTTATGAGGAAGGGCAGAGAAAGTGCTAAGGCTACAGTATAGGAGGGACAGTACAGTTAGAGGAGTAAACTGGGATGGAAAGGGTGTCAGATATATGGGAGTGTGGAATGTCCAGAGCTGGTGGGGGAGGGGGGGGGGCTGCTGGGGGGATGTGTAGTGCAGATTTATGGGGGGTTAAGCAGATAGGAGAAGAGAAGGGATAAAGGTAACAGGAAAAAAAGTTCAGGAGGATCGCTGCTAACTTACTGCATGACTGTCTGTGCAGACAAGGTAGAGAGAGATGCAGACTGCTGGAGAAGATGAGCGAATCAAATGGGACCAAAGAAGAAGGTGAAGTGACATGGGAAGAGAACATGCTGAGGGCTGGGGGGAGTGATTATTTACTAGTTGCAGGAAGAAAGAGAGATAAGGCAAAGTTCGAGTGACTGGAACTGCAGTGTTGGGGAATCGGCACATCGTGCAAACAAGTAAGAATATCAATCTCTGCTGTCAGGCAGGAGAAGATTCAAAAGCTCTGTGTGCGTCCCTCGCTCCCCCTCCTCACCTCACAGATTAAGAGCGCCCGGGGTGGGCTCTTCACTCAGCATCCACGCTGTCCTTCTTGCCGTCGTGGGGCCCCTCCCACAGTAGCAGAATGCCGGGCCCAGTCGCAAGTGCGACTGCTGCGACCCTGGAAGTTCCGCTACTGTGTCCAGGGGTTCCTTGAGCTGTGACGGATTGACCTGTCATTTGATGGTGCCTGGATAGTTCTGGGGCTGAAAACAGCCACTTGGCAAAGGCTTGGCCCCAATGATCTTTTTATCTACCTATACGAGTGTCATTCTGTCCAATGTTGTAAGGGTTGTATTCTTCGCACCCGCCACCACTATGAAGCAATTTTCCCAAAGATCTCCTAATGCCACGTACCACCAGCAAAACTCAGATGAGAGCTTTTTGTTGGAAAATGCGACCGTGTGTAGGCTCCATCAGTCTTTTGCTGGCGGAATTCCAGCCAGCAAAAGATTGAGAGCAGGTTCTCTATTTTTTGGTCGGGAAAAGTTCCTATCCGAAAATGCGATCGTCTGTATGCAATTCGGACGCGCTAAAAATGAAGCGTGCTCAGAAAAAATTTGACGCATGCTCGGAAGCATCGAACTTCATTTTCTCAGCTCGTCGTAGTGTTGTACGTCACCGCGTTCTTGACGGTCGAAAGTTCAGAGAACTTGTGTGACCGTGTGTATGCAAGACAAGTTTGAGCGGAATTCCGTCGGAAAAAACATCCAAGATTTTTCGGACGGAAATTCTGCTCGTGTGTACGCGGCATAAGAATATATTTTAGCATGGGTTCCCTGAGACCTGAAAATTATTTTAAGGGTTCCTGTGGGGTAAGAAGGCTGAGAAAGACTTGTCTAGTCAGAGAAGGACAAGACCTGTAACTGCAGAATTGAAAATTCAGGTCCCCTGACTGCAATTGCTTACATATATGTATTGCATTAGTGAATTTAGTGGATTGCCTGGAGCTCAGCTTTAATATACGTTTGTTTTACAAATAAACATTTAATACACAGCGCACGCATGAAAGAGGATTCGCAGAGCACTGGGAGTTTTCTAATCAGAACACATGAGAAAAATAAATAAAAAACTGTTTCCTTTTAGACACACTGGGGCTGATTTACAAAAGGAAATAATTCTGTTCACATTGCAAGGGAATAATCCTTATCTTAATGAGTGAAAATTTATTTTGCAAAGAATACCAAATCACGTACAAGTAAATGTAAGAATACCGCAGTTTTGCTTGTACATGATTGAATGATGGAAGTCAGCAGAGCTTCTGTTCAGTAAGCTAATGGAAAATTCCCAGACAAAATGAACAGCTTATTTGTCTTTAGTAAATCAACCCCTTTGCGTCACATAGAAACCCTAAAATGATCCCTGTTGAGGGTAGAGTGGGGAAGGGAGGAGTCACTGCTCTTTCATTGTGTTCATCTTGAGCTACTGAGCACTGTAAACAGGAGGTAAAGGGAACATAGAAAATGTAAACTGAAGCTCCAACTACCTGCTCTACACCCTGTTCCAAATTATTATGCCAATGATATTTTTCTCATTTACCTAAATAATTGATGTAAACAACAGTCAGCATAATTCTCATATTATCAACTATTAAGAGTACAATTCTAATTTTATTGAACAAACCTCCTAATGATAACAGTTTTTTTTTTCTAAATAAAAAACGTACAATGGACTGTTCCAAATTATTACGCACAGTAAGTTACAAACCACTTTATAGGTTGTAAAGAACTGAAAATTGTCATTTGTTGTGTTTGCAGCATATTTGCTGAAATCAAAAGCTATTTCAATCAAACTTTGAACAACATTTTAACTTTTTAAACATTTTAACAGGTCACGTTACATTTTAACATAGGACCCCTTATTTCATAGCAGCTTCACAAGTCTTGCATCTATTGAACTTGTGAGTTTTTGGCCAGTTTCTGCTTGAATTTGTTTGCAAGATGTCAGAATAGCCTCCCAGAGCTGCTGTTTGGATGTAAACTGCCTCCCACCCTAATAGATCTTTTGCTTGAGGATGCTCCAAAGGTTTTTAATAGGACTGAGGTCAGGGGAGGATGGAGGCCACACCATGACTTTCTCCCCTTTTATCCCCATAGCAACCATTGATGCAGAGGTATTCTTTGCAGCATGAGATGGTGCATTGTCATGCATGAAGATGATTTTATTACAGAAAGCATAGTTCTTCCTTATGTACCAGGGAAGGAAGTGGTCAGTCAGGAACTCCAGCTCTCTTCCCATGATTCCGGCCCAAAACATGACTCCACCACCACCTTGCTGACGTCGCAGCCTTGTTGGAACAGGGTGGCCATCCACCAACCATCCACTACTCCATCCATCTGGACCATCCAGGGTTGCACGGCACTCATCAGTGAACAGGACTGTTTGAAAATTAGTCTTCATGTATTTTTATGCCCAATGCAGCCATTTCTGCTTGTGAGCATTGGTTAGTGGTGGCCGAATATAAGGTTTATGCACAGTTGCAAGACTGTGGAGGACGCTACACCTTGATGTCCGTGGGACTCTAGAGGGACCAGCAGCTTCAAATATCTGTTTGCTGCTATGTAATGATGTTTAAGCAGCTGCTCCCTTGATCCGATGCATGGATCTGGCAGAAATCTTCCTCAATGTGCCTTTATCTGCACGAAACCCGTCAAACTCTGAATCAGCCACACATCTCTTAATAGTGCGATGATCACGCTTAAGTTTTCCTGAAATATCTAATGTTTTCATACCTTGTCCAAGGCATTGAACTATTTCACTCTTTTCGGCAGCAGAGAGATCCTTTTTCTTCCCCCATATTGCTTGAAAATGGTGCTCTGCTTAATAATGTGGAACACCCTCCTTAAGTGCCGGTTCACACTGGGGCAACACGACTTACAGCGCGACTTAGCAAGGCAACTTGGAAGCAACTTCAACATGACTTGGAAGCAACTTGGAAGCAACTTCAACGTGACTGAGTTATTTACAACACAACTTCAAGTCGCCCCCAGGCCAGGCGACTTTGGCTGTGGCCAATCACAGAATAATCAGCTCTCTGGGAGGCTGGGGTTTGCCTGAGTAAACAAATTTATTTTCCTGTAAAGTCGCTTCAAAATAGATGGAGATCTGACTTGGAGGCGACTTCAATTGAAATCAATGGGTACAAGTCACCTAGAAGTCGGATTGAAGTAGTACAGGAACCTTTTTTGAAGTCGGAGCGACTTCAGTAGTGTGCATTGAGACGGCTCCATAGATTAACATTACAGCGCGACTTGGGACGACTTGGGGCGTCTCGGCTCGGATCCTGAGTCGCCCTGGTGTGAACCGGCTCTTAGTAGTTTTTCCTTTAATTGGGCTCAGCTGGCAATCCAATTATCACAGGTGTCCGAGATTGTTTTCAGCGAACAAAAGAGCCCTGAGACACAATGCCATCCATGAGTTAAACTGAAAAACAAAATATTTAATCTTTGTGACACTGAAATAGAATTTGCATAATAATTTGGAACAGGGTGTATGTGAAAGAGGACAATTGAACCCATATGAACCCTGGGAATTAGTAAAAATTGGAAAAATAATATATGGTGACTTTTTCACACTGTACTGTACACCCAATCCCTATAAACAGCCAGCACTCCAAACATTACAAAATTGAAACCAAAAAAATTATTCTTATATAGTGCAGTGATAAATCATAATACAACTAACCTAACATAATGCAGCATAAGGGCTCCGCACATGGGTGCCAAAAATACCACGCCTTTAGACATTCAAGTGTTGTTTTTTTTTCCTAATCAGAATGCAGCCAATTGCTTTCAATGGGCCTGAACACATATGTGCACACATATCAGCAAACTAGTGCTGTATTTAAATCATTAAAATAAAAAAAATAAAAATACGCGTTACTGGTCAGTATTATATGTGTAAAATACGCATGTGAATTACATCTATTCTATATTATTAAGCATTCTGGGAACTCTGGAAGCTCCAACACTCTCCTCCTTCTCACTGGTGCTGTGGGGTGGTCCCTGGCCCCTCGGCATGTATAGTGTAGGACTATTAACCTTGCATTGTACATGAGGGAGGCTGGAGTGCCTTAGAGAGGAAGCAGAATGGGACAAGTCACACATTTCGAGGACGTCAGACAGGGCATCGAGAAGGGAAAGGTATTATTTCCGATTCTGGCACCCTTTAGACTTTACAAGCAGTTAACCTTTGCAGTGTGGGGAGGCCCAACTCCAAGGGTAGAGTTTGCCTAATTCCCACAGTTCTGGTCTAAGATATTTTTTAGGCCCCGTTCACACAGGTGTTCTGTGCATCCATGTGCAGGCAGTCTTATTAATTTCACTGTCTGCAATCAGGGACATCCACACTCGCAGATGTCAAATTGGGAGCATTTGCTGTGTTCGTGCAACCACTGCATCCCGATTGACATAAATGGGACTGCCTACATATGGGTGCATGGAAACACCTGTGAATCCCATGCAGGCAAACATGGCCTTTTGCACGGGTGTACGCTTAAAGCGTAACTCCACGTTTGTCGAGAAAAAAAATTCCCCCTGGGTGATCTATGTACATTGCAAGGATTAGAACAACCTTTGTTGCATACTCCTACATTTTGTTATTCTGAAGAAATCCATGTGTGTTTGCATACCTTCCAACTTTTTGAGATGGGAATGAGGGACACCTATCAGCAAAATTATGCAGGGCATAGGACACACCCCTTGTCACGCCCCCTTAAAGGAGAATTGTTAAAAGAAAAACAAGATTGGTTAAACCAACAAGTGCTTTTTTTACCACTACTTTTCCTTCATATTGGCTTTTGGAATTTACAAATGCAGCAATTTAGAAATTGGATGAAAGGTTTAGACCTGGAAAACACTTTTTGATAGATAAAAAGTTAATTTTATATACAACTATATAGATTAGACATGTGTGATTAGTTTCGTACGAATCGAAAATTCGTACGAATTTCCGGAAATTCGTACATTTGTACGAATCCGAAATACAAATTTTTATGCATATGAATTTTGTACAAAATACAACATTTTGTATACGAACTTCGGATCCAAAGTCCGTTACAACAGAATCGGACAGAATGTTCGTTAACTACGATTATTCGTTATGATGAGAATAAAAACCCCAGGAAGTCAGCACAGCACAGGGATGGTGGGAGCCCCTCATAATGATAAATTCATCATAACGAAAATTTGTAATTGTTACGAAAAGGTTACGAGTCTAACGAAAATTTGTATTTCGTATGAATCAGAATTGAATTTCGGACAAGAATTACGTTTACCTTAAGGTAATTACGTTTACCTTAAATTCATTTTAATACGAAATGGAACGTAACGAAACGAAACAAATTTATTGATGGCGCACATGTCTAATATAGCTCAGACCAAAATGAGGGACAAATGAGGAGGAATGAGGGACAGAGGGACATTGCTCCAAAGCAGGGACAGTCCTTTGAAATCAGGGGCAGTTGGGAGCTATGGTGTTTGTCTGTGCCTCTGGGCTGAGTAGGTCTAATGGGAGTTGTTTCATAATAATCAGTGAGCTTGCAGGCCACTAATGAGGAAACCTGCTGGGCCTGCATCTCTTTAGATGCATTTCTATTGGAAATATATCACCAAAAATTAAATTTTTGTTGCAGGGGATGCCTGAAATCTGACTTGTATCTTAGGCAGACTTCTGGGAAAATTGGTGAGCCAATCACACAAACAGGAAATGATGTTTCTTGGAAGTGGTCAGTACATGCTCTGTGTTGAGAACAACTCCAGGTTGCCATATTGCTTTGCATTTATAGAAAATTACAGCGGCTGCAGATTGAAAAGGAAAGGTAATTTTTAATAACATTCAATTACAATATGACTTGTATTGCAATTGTACACGCTATGTTATTTTTTTTTTAATTTGCTATTTTGTTCCCCCATGAAAGTGGAGTTAGCCTTTAAATGCGTTATGTGAATGAGGCCTACAACATGTCCATAATTAGTAAAGAAACTACCTAAAAAAAACATGATACAGTCCCTTTAAATTAGGTATCCATTAATTAGCCACCACAATGAACTGCAGGTGACATTTTGTTCTTGTTGTCAATAGCAATCAGGTTTTCCCTTTCACTGTCTCATACGGGGTTGGGAACATTGAGGGGAAAGGCTCCTATAAGCTAATCCTTCAGATACGTCTCATTATGGGATTCCGTGTACTGATAGCAGCAAACCTGCATATCAGCATCTGTCATTCTGCTCATGCGATTGCTTTCGTACTTTATCTCCATGCATCAGTCAGTATTCTGCAGCTCTTAATTATAAATGATGCAAGCAGACATGACAAGACTCCCTGTTACTATAGCTCCAGATTATAATACGACTCTATACACCTGTACTTAGGTTGTCAAAACTAAACATAACATTCAAATAATGGGGTCATCCGTGTTGTCTTCTGTGTACTGGAGTATAATTATTGAGTTGGCAGAAAATCACATAGGGAGAAAAATGCGATTGTTTTGTACGCAGCGTTTAATCGCTCTCTCCACCTCACCCTCACTCCGGAATTAAGTGACTCATTTAGCGTGGTGCAGGAGTGTAATTACCGTTTCATGAGCACCGGCTTCGGTTCCCCCCCCTCATTATTACCCGTACCAGACATCTCTGATAATCCACTGGATTTTACTAGGATAATTGTACAGGGAACATGTACGATTAGTTCAGTTTAAATGTTACGTGCGTTAATTTTCATCAGTTTTGTCGAGGCATTATTTTGTGAGCTCTGGGTGGTTTTACTACTTTGTACCTTAAACATAAATACTAAGTACATACATTTAAAATTACTACAGCATGATCAAGGTTGTGCATAGACATTTAAATTCCCTAGGCCGGTGTTTTCAACCAGGGTGCTGTCTAGGGGAGCACAGGACCCCGTTTGCCCTGGACCAGCATCAGGAGTTGCCATGGTCCAGGTGGGCCAGTCCAGACCTCCCCCTCTGCCGTGTTGCTGGAGCCAAAAGTAGGGCTCTGATGTAACGAGGGGACTGTGTTTGGGGGACTCTATGATTGGGGGATTGTGCAATAGAAGGGTTCTGTGATTGGGGGCTAAGAGGCTGGAGGACTCTGTGATGGGGGACTGTGTTAATGGGGTGCTCTGTGATGGGGGGCTCTGATGTAATGTGAAGACTCATGTAGGGGGCCTATAATGCATTGGGCTCTCATTTATAGGGGGCATCTAAAGTATATGAGTGACTTTGATGTGAATTGATGAAACTTATGTGATTGGGAGCCCTTGATATGAAAGGGGGGACTCTGATGTGATGGTGGGACTCATGTATAGGAGGCCTCTGATACATTGGGGCAACTGTGATGTGATGGGGGCTCTAATGTATAGAGAGACCTCTGATGTGTTGGAGTGACTCAACGTGAATGGGTGATTCTGATGTGATGGGGGGCTCTGATATGATAGGGGGAAAGAAAACAAATGTCACCAGCACACCAAGGATCTCCAGAGTGGGTCCAGAGCTTTAATCAGTGATCACATTGTTACACCAGATTGCAAAGTTTTGGAGCCACACAGGACCCCTTCACATGCCTGATGAAGGGGTCCTGCGTGGCTCCGAAATGTTGCAATCTGTTGTAACGATGTGATCGCTAATTAAAGCTCTGGACCCACTCTGGTGATCCTTGGTGTGCTGGTGACATATGTTCTCTTTGACTTGACATGGTTCCAGCCGTTGGTGGCTACTTTACAGGAAAGTGTGCGTTGGGATTAGTGCATTGGATGATATGATGGGGGTGGTGCCCCTTATCCCCATTGCTTTTCGCCCTGCTCATAGAACCCTTAGCTCAATCAATCAGATCTAACCCCAACATCAAAGGTATTGAACTAGGTGGACATCATCATAAGCTTTGTCTTTATGCAGACGATATACTTATTTTTCTATCTCACCCCCACATCTCTGCTCCAAACCTTCTTCGTACATTAGATACATTTTCACATATTTCCGGTCTCTTTGTAAATCACACTAAATCAAATGTGCTAAAGATTTCTATAAAACAGTCTGATCTTCTACTAGCTCAATCTTCTTTACTGTTTAATTGGGTTAATCGTCAAATACCATATTTAGGTGTACATCTTACACCCTCACTCTCAGATCTTTATGCAGCCAACTATTTGCCTTTGCTGAAACAGGTTACAAGCCTATTAAAACAATGGTCATCATTACCATTATCATGGTTTGGACGCATAAATGCGATAAAAATGTCTATTCTACCAAAATTTTTATATTTGTATAGAGTACTTCCAATTTCTGTACCATCATATTTTTTTAGGCTCACACAGAATAAGGTTATGTCATTTGGAATAATATTAAGCCCCGTATCCCGAAATCTACTCTATACCTTAACAAATCTAAAGGGGGCCTGGGGCTACCAAATTTTGCCTCCTACTACTACGCAGCTCAATTATCGATATTACCCAAGTACCATTCAACAGAAGATATTACCTTATGGGTTGTTATTGAAGCTATAGATAGTGACCCCATCTCGGTAGCCAACCTACTATGGATTCAACCTAAAGATAGATCCAATTTGTCTAACCCTATCACAAAACACTCATTGGCTGTCGGGGACAAATTTGGTAGCCCCTATAAATTCCTATCGGCACATAATCCACTTATTTCCTTTCTAGGGAACCCAGCTTTTTATCCTGCCTGGAAATTTCCAAAATCTTTTTCAGCTTGGTCATCTGTTAACTTGACGAGACTATGTAAATTGTTATCCACGGATGGCATACAAACACTTCCTAGCTTATGTACTACTTATGGACTTCCGAATAACGAGATATTCCGTTACCTGCAAATTAAGAACTTCTATATGCCTTTCATTAGGTCAGATGTAACATCTAGTAAATTATCTCATTTCGAAAACATCTGTTTGAGTGATCCACATGTTAAAGGTTTAATTTCATATATGTATCAAACTCTTATCACTACTCCTACTGAAATATTCCCACCATATACTGTTAAATGGGCACAAGATATGGGTTGTACATTTGACAACAATGACTGGTCTAACATTTGGTTAGCTACTAAATCATCATCTCCTAATTGTTACGCCTTAGAAACCAACTTCAAAGTTCTGGCACGTTGGTATTTAGTACCAGCGAGAATAGCAAAATTCTCTCCTTCCTATCCCAATAGTTGTTTTAGAGGATGCTCTTCCCCTGGTATTCATCTACACATATGGTGGGATTGTCCAGTGGCGCAAGAATTTTGGAATAATATTTTCGCAATAGCTTCCAAAGCATTAGATACCTATGTTGCGCCGGATCCAGCTATTGCGCTCTTAAATCTTAAACCAGAAGTACTCACCCGTGTACAATTCAAATTGCTTATACATATTTGCACGGCGGCCAAACAAACCATAGCCAAGGCTTGGAAAACAAAAACTTTAATAGTGGCAGAGGCCAAACACAGATTAAATAAAGCTCTAATTTTTGCTAAAATGACAGCTATTGAAGACAATACCATTAACAAATTTCGTATGATTTGGCAACCCTGGGTTACTCATTTCTTTCCTTCTGATTTTGACCAGTCACTGTTGTTACCATATTAAAATTATTTCTTTTTCTGTAACATTTTCATATGATAAGTACCGGGTCACCACCTCGAGAGACTCTGCTTCTTTTCTTCTCTCTCTTTCCTTTCTTCCTTTTCCTTTCTTCTTCCTTTCTCATTCATTTTTACTCACATGTCTCCTTTCTCCCCACTTATTGCTATGTTAAGGATAATATTGGGTTACAATATTGTTCCAAGCGTTGACTTAATTCTCCCTAGCATAGAGATTTCCTCTTATCTTGATGATTTGATCTTCATAACTTTCCCTACGGTTTTGGTCATATTATTCTTTTGTCTACTAGGGAAAGGGTTACATGGTTATACCTTTATATTATTTGCCTTATGTTATATAATATAATAAGGCGATATTACATCTCCGTTTTTGACTAGTTAGGCCTCTGCCCGCTCACAGTTTGAGCCCATTAGGGGTGGTCGAGCGTTCCTTTCTCATATAACTATGATATTATTTTTATTTCATACCTACCTTATTATACTATTTGATCTCTATGCTTCTTAATTTTCAATTTATCACATATCTATCTTGTGTGCTCAATAATTGATGATAAATATGTTGCTTATTTTTATTACCCATGTTATGAGACATGTTCTGTTATATTATTAAACTCAATAAAAATATTGAACAAGATATGATGGGGGGGGACTCATTAATAGGGGGCCTCTGATTCTTAGGGGTGACTGACGTGATGGAAGCTGTCATGTATAGGGGGGCCTTTGATGTATAGGAGTAACTGTGACATGAAGGGGTGACTTTGATGTGATAGGGAGACTGATAAGAAGGGGGACTTCTGATGTGAAGTTAATTTCACCAAGGCAGTTATGTGCATCGTCCCAGGATTGGGTTTTCCATTGATAAGTACCATTGATTACATGCAAACAGCTGCTAATGGCTGTGGGCACTATAAGGATATTTGCCAGCACACCACGATCATCAAGTAGAGTCCAAATGGTTTTTATTACCCCCCTGGCGGTATTCCTGAGTGTGGCTTGCGGTGGATTTTAAGAACCAAAAGCTGTACCCCCGAGTCACACTCGGGATCGTATAGCAGGATCCAGGTACAGCTTACTTACCTTGTCCCCAGGATCCTGCCATGTCCTCCCTGCTCTGTGTGCGAGCCGTCCTCCGCTCAATCTATCACGGAGCCGAGCTCTGTTGCCTGCGAGCGTTGGGGACGGAGAATGGCGCCAAATTCAAAAAGTAAAAAACACACTACATATACAGTACACTGTAATCTTTATTTCACATCCCCTTTGTCCCTAGTGGTCTGTCCAGTGCCCTGCATGCACTTTTATATTATAAATAATGTTCTCTCTCCCTGGAAACTGGAGATTGTCCATAGCAACCAAAACCGTCCCTTTACATCAAAAGTGGTTTTAGACCAACTAGAAAACATCGATAATAAATTAGAACACTTGCAGAATTGAGCGATAGTGATTTGTGGGGAAATTCGTCATCAAACACTGAAAGTAATGACAGCGACAATTCTGCAACTGAGCAAATTTCAGTGTTTTTGATTTGATTACATTATTGAATAATTTTTATTATTATTATATTATTATTTGTTATAATTATTTATAGTTAATTATATTATAATTTATGATTACGTGTTTTAGACTTTATCATACCCGGGATGTCTACTAGACTCTGGTTTGGACAGATTTAAGTGAGTTATTTCTAAGAATTACAGGCCTACAATGTAAAACGCCAAATTTCCATGCAAAATAATTGTACCGCTTTCAGCACCTAATGTCCCATCACAAAAAAGTTAGTGCAACATTTTGGGGTCATGCAGGATCCCATTCTAATCTGAGGTTCCCTCATTCACATCGGTCTCACCCCTTCATGTCACAGTTACTCCTATACATTAAAGGGTCCTGTGTGACTCGGAAATGTTGCACTAACTTTTTTTGTGATGTGATCAGGCTTTAATAAAAACAGTTTGGACAGTTTGGCAAATATCCTCATTGTGGCTTTATGTTCCAGTCTCCAGCTGGTGGTTGCTGCAGCACCCAAAGCTCTAGAGCTTTCTCCGGGAACAAGTGCAATGGGAATATGGAGTATTATTATGGCTGTGGTCAATTTCAGCCTTTCATTGCTTTGCATGGGGCTTCTTATCTGAAGCTATTCACTAAAAACCCCATTGAGTCTCTTGCAGGAAATCATGGTTGGTCCGGAACCCAAGTGTAAATGAGCCCAAAAAGGAGAAAGAGTTTTGGGTTTCCTGAAAAATAAAGAGTCTTTTGACTCGGCTCACCATTCTCTGCACCTCGTTGCCCTTATGCCACGTACACACGAGCAGACTTTGACGGACTAGGTCCGACGGTCTTTCCGACGGACTTTCGACGGAGTTCCGACAAACTTTCCGAATGAACGGACTTGGCCACACACAATCACACTAAAGTCCGACGGATTCCGACGTACGACTGGACTAGAATAAGGAAGTTCTTAGCCAGTAGCCAATAGCTGCCCTAGTGTCGTTGTTTGTCCGTCGGACTAGCACACAGACGAGCGGATTTTTCGATAGGAACTGGGTCCAGCGGAAAAATTTGAAGCATGTTCTATTTCTAAAGTCTGTCGGATTTTTCGTATGTAAAGTGATGATTTTGCGCTAAAGTGCACCAAGCAATGTTAATATATGAATATTAGTGGATCAGGATAAATATAAATATAAATAAATGTGTATAATAGGTTAATGGCCACTATGTGACTCAAAGGGTTAACCTGCACTAAGCTTGATTAGTGTAAATCACACGTGAACATGAATGTCATATAAATAAAAAGATAAAATATGACTAAAAAGTGCAACAAGTACTAAATTCCCCAACAATGGATAAAACAAGTATATACCTCAATATAAAAGTAAATAAATATATTCCACAATAAAATAAATAAATAAGTGAAAATGGTGTCCAGATAAAAACATGCACAATATGAACCACAGTATATAGAAAATCTATAAATAGTGTCCACCAAAGGAGTTCGTCTGAAGGACAATGATGGTGGTGACCCCCTTAGCCTAAAACGTAATAGTCTCTGAAACCCTTTAAGAGCGATGATAATGCTTCTCTCCACAAGTGGGGGGTGTGTTGGGTGGTGAGGACCTACTCCTAGATGGTGCTCCCTAGCCTCTCACCTCTCAAACAGTGGAAATGCGCATCAAGGCTAGTATATCAAATCAGCTCCTGTTGCAGGATTCCTCTTTAAATGCCTCCCGATCAGCTGTGTGTATCAATTTGTAGATTCCATGCACAGAGTATCCACTTCTAAAGCGCCATGGAACCAAGGATAGCCCTTCACTTAATGACCTGCAGCAGTAACTGCGATCCCGCAGCAATATCACGCTCCCAATATCAAAGGGGATGAAGGAGACGGTAAAAGGAAGAAAAGAAGGGGATCCGATCGTGAAGTATGCCAAAATAAAACAATTTTAATCAAAAAATAAATGCTTACATTTAAAATTTAGTACAAGCAGCAAAACCGATGTAGTTGTGATGTCCGTTTCACCGCACTTCCGGTATCCTACGTCCGACCAATCCCTACGCGTTGCGTCACGTGACCTCGTGACTTCATCAGGGGATGATCATCCCCTGATGAAGTCACGAGGTCACGTGACGCAACGCGTAGGGATTGGTCGGACGTGGATACCGGAAGTGCGGTGAAACGGACTTCACAACTACATCGGTTTTGCTGCTTGTACTAAATTTTAAATGTAAGCATTTATTTTTTGATTAAAATTGTTTTATTTTGGCATACTTCACGATCGGATCCCCTTCTTTTCTTCCTTTTACCGTCTCCTTCATCCCCTTTGATATTGGGAGCGTGATATTGCTGCGGGATCGCAGTTACTGCTGCAGGTCATTAAGTGAAGGGCTATCCTTGGTTCCATGGCGCTTTAGAAGTGGATACTCTGTGCATGGAATCTACAAATTGATACACACAGCTGATCGGGAGGCATTTAAAGAGGAATCCTGCAACAGGAGCTGATTTGATATACTAGCCTTGATGCGCATTTCCACTGTTTGAGAGGTGAGAGGCTAGGGAGCACCATCTAGGAGTAGGTCCTCACCACCCAACACACCCCCCACTTGTGGAGAGAAGCATTATCATCGCTCTTAAAGGGTTTCAGAGACTATTAAGTTTTAGGCTAAGGGGGTTACCACCATCATTGTCCTTCAGACGAACTCCTTTGGTGGACACTATTTATAGATTTTCTATATACTGTGGTTCATATTGTGCATGTTTTTATCTGGACACCATTTTCACTTATTTATTTATTTTATTGTGGAATATATTTATTTACTTTTATATTGAGGTATATACTTGTTTTATCCATTGTTGGGGAATTTAGTACTTGTTGCACTTTTTAGTCATATTTTATCTTTTTATTTATATGACATTCATGTTCACGTGTGATTTACACTAATCAAGCTTAGTGCAGGTTAACCCTTTGAGTCACATAGTGGCCATTAACCTATTATACACATTTATTTATATTTATATTTATCCTGATCCACTAATATTCATATATTAACATTGCTTGGTGCACTTTAGCGCAAAATCATCACTTTACATTTCTTCACGGGTTTATGCTCACTCTTAGATTTTGCAGCTTGGTTTAGGAATTTTTTCCACATACAGCACCACTGCTGTCACTAATTTAATTGTATTTATTCACTTATTTTTTATTCTAAATATAGTTCCTAGTTCATTAAAAAGCGCGAAGGACACCCACATTTATCTGTCGGATTTTTCAACAGCAAAAGTCTGATGGAGCCCACACACGATCGAATTGTCCGACGGATTCGTTCCGTCGGACCTTTGCTGTCGAAAAGTCCGGTCGTGTGTATGTGGCATTATAGTTCTTTTACTGAATGTAACCACAAATGTCCGGAGGTGGCCAGAAGATGGAATCAGGGTAAAGAAACATTCATTAGAAGTTGTACATTTTGATGCTTGGTGATGCTCCCAAGGTACTGGCACTCAGGTGCCATTTTGGCAGATCCAGCCCTGAGTATGGTACCATACAAGGCACAGATAGCTCACAAAGGAGCACAGGAGGTAACCAGTAAACTTTTACAGCCACAAACTGTTTTGCAAAAGCTCAACAATGAAGTATATCAACAGGAATGACTTACTGCTGTAAAGAAGTATAGAATGTGACAACAGTACCGGGATTGGTCTAAATATATAAGAATCTCCTATAAAAGAACCTTTTGCTCATTGCTCCTAGTTTGGTTAGTAGGGCAGGTGGAGGCATACAGTACAACAGGCAGAGGATCATTGCTCCTGTTGGGCGCTAGAGAAAAGGTGAAAAGGAAGACAACCCTGCGTGTCATGTGACCAACCCGATGACTTTTGAAATCAGAAGTTTAAAAAAAGCATAAAATGCACACATGGGAGATGAGATGCAACTGAGCTGTGATTTTTCATCATTTAGCAGTCAGGTAAATCTGTCTTAAAGCCTTTAACCTCAATGTTTTTAGTGTAACACACTGAGCACATTAAAATAAACATTCCCCAGTGAACTATTTAAAATTCCTTCCCTCCTCTTCCCCCTTACCCATTACCCCATTTACAAATATAACATTAATCCCACACACATTCTGGCAATAGTAATGTTTGACATAAGTCTGAAATGTAATTTCCCAATAGACAGCGAATAAGAAGTGTATATGTCTTCATTATATTTAATGTTACTTTTCATACAGTTTGAACATATGTATTGCTTTGCAATTTATGATAACTGTTCTGATACGGTGTGGTTTCTATTGTAACCTAAATTTTTCTTTTGCTTAATAAAAACTTTTATTGGAAAAAAATAAATACAATTCTTACCCAGCACTTGCAGTTTATAACTATTAATGATGCTAGTTGCTGCTCCCTCGTGCTGCTTCCCTGAACTTCTGGTCTTCAAAGTTAACAATGGAGAGTGCAGTTTCTAAGCCAGTATGTTAGCTTGGAAAAGGGGTTGAGTGTAGAGCCATACATTCCTAAGCTATGGGCCTGTGTGTTTCACAGTATAGTGAAATGCAGCTCTATCCCCTGCACACAAGGGTGTCTCTATAGGACACTGAGGCTCGGTTCACATATGAGCCGCATGCGGCTCACAGCAGGGGTCCGGTGCGTGCTGGTTCACCGTTTCAGGTCCAATTTCAGCCCAAATTTTGGGCTGAATTCGGACCTGAAACGAACCAAAAGACGCACAGTGTTTTTGTGCAAAACACACCGGTCCTGCAGCGGAGATATGTGAACCGGCTCCATAGAGAGCCGGTAAAAAAAACTCCTGCTATTGCGAATTGGATGCAGTGATTCCCGCATCCAATTCGCAATGGTGTGAACCCAGCCTGAAAGAGAAAGGAGCCACCCTGAAAAATGAAACCTGGAGCAGTGGTCATGGCACCAACTTAAACTGAAACATAGGCAAGGATTAAAAGGTAAAGAAGCTGCATACTCAGTAGACATGTGCGGCGTCAATAAATTAGTTTTGTTTCGCTCCGTTCCCTTTCATATTAGCCGTTAATTCAGATTTCGTAATTCGTGTCCTAAATTCAATTTGGATTCGTACGATATACAAATTTTCGTTAACTTTTCGTAACAACTACGAACGTTCATTATGATGAATTTATCATTATGAGGGGCTCCCACCATCCTTGTGCTGTGCTGACTTCCTGGGCTTTTAACTTCATCTTAACGAATGTAGCAGCCATAACCCCTAGGGGCGACCTTGAATTTTCTGGGCTTACCAATTACCTCCTCGTAGCTCGTCGTCTGTTGTCTAGGGGTTCCCAGGGTTAGTACCCAGTACCTTCAGAAGCTGACACAGAAGTCCTTTTGAGGATTTTTATTTTGCAGGGGTAACATCCAACTATAACACAGTCTCAGATGGGAATAGAGGGCACGGGTGATAAAACTCAGGCACTGCTGACAATCAAATGTCTCTTCCAAAGCCCAGAGAGTAGCCACTGGCAACAGGGCGCTTCACTGCTGAATAAACCTCTAACCATAGATTTAGCAGCCAACATGTGATCCGGAAAGTTTGCAAAGTCTCTGCCACAGACTAAATTGTAACTGAAGACAAGTAGGAACCTTTCCCACAGTACCTGGATCTCTCAGCCTTCTTGGCGATAATGTGAGAAGTGTGGATTCTCTAGTGTCCATACAACTCAGCTCCCAGGCTCTAAGGTCCCTTTCACACCGGGGCGTTTTTCATGCGGTGCAGCGCTAAAAATAGCGCCTGTTCACCGCATGAAAAAATCCGGCCCCTTTAACTCCAGTGTGAAAGCCGGCGGGCTTTCACACTGGAGCGGTGCGCTAGCAGGATGACAAAAAAAGTCCTGCTAGCAGCATCTTTGGAGCGGGATAGGAGCGGTGTGTTCACCGCTCCTATACCACTCCTTCCCATTGAAAAGAATGGGAGACCGCGGCAATACCGCCGCAAAGCGCCGCTACGGCGGCGCTCTGCGGGGGGTGTTTAACCCTTTTTCGGCCGCTCGCGGGGGGTAAAACCGCACCGCGAGCGGCCGAAAACCGCGGTAAAAACGACGGTAAAGCAGCGCTAAATATAGCGCTGCTTTACCGTCACCGCAGCTCACCGCCCCAGTGTGAAAGGGGCCTTACCGAGCAGCCAGCTTCTTAGCCCTCCTCCGAAGAGTCCTCCCCTGGTCGCTTGTACGAGTTGCCGTGTCCCTCCAATACCGAGAGCACACCGGGACACCTCAGAATCCTCCTTCAAGTGGAAGTAAAGTCAAAATTTGGACTTTCACCTACAGGTAAGCCTATAATGAGGCTTACCTGTAGGTAAAAAAAATGTCTCCTAAACCTGTACGGTTTAGGAGATATTCCCCGTGCAATGCGCCGCTGACTGCAGCGGCGCATGCGCACGGGGGATTCTCGGCTGAAAGGCCGGCAGAATACGAACCCTGCCGGGAAGAAGTCTCCCGTGCGCATGCGCGGGAGTGACGACATCGCGGCTCCAGCCACTCACAGCACTGGAGTCGCGATACCCGGAAGACACGCCGAGGCAACATGTCAGCGACCTCGGCGTGGACCAGGTGAGTTACCGACGCCTCGTTCTAAGGTAAGTATTTCATAATGAGCTAGTATGCGGTGCATACTAGCTCATTATGCCTTTTCCCTTACAGGTGTATAAAAAAAAAAAAAAAATGTCAGCGGGTTTACTACCGCTTTCAGTTACTGGGCCTCGAACCAGCCAGTTCTGAGGCTTGGGAACGGAGGGATCCCCTCCCCAGACCATGAGGGCCTCTGGGGCTGGTCAGGATGACCATGCTCACGGGGATGGCAGACACTCCTGGGTCCGGAGCCCTCACAGGGCCAGGAACCAGGAATCAAAGAGCAAGCCGAACCCTGAACACGTGACTTCAGCACCTTAAATACCCCTTCCCAGACTACACAGCGGGGCCAGACGCGCCCACTGATTGGCTCCGAGAAAGATGAGTACCTAACACGTCCAACCAGGCTTGGTTCTCAGCCTGTCACAGGTGCCTCACTGCACCTATGACCAGGCAGAACTCCAGCACTGCTCAGCCAAACTAATGCCAAAGTAAAAAAACCTACAGAATTAACCCCCAGAACTCTGTTACAGTTCTGGAAAACTAGATTTACATTGATAGCGCACACTTTAGAAAAGTGTCGGCGCTACACGAATAATCGTAATTAACGAACATTCTTATTTTGTCCAATTCTGAATCTCCCATCGACTACCAGTACCAGTCTCCCACTCCCATATTAAAAGTAATTTTACCAACCCTCACTCAGCAGCAGAGGAAAACCTCTGATTGGTCAACAAAACACCAGTCACGTTTCCATTGTAACGGAATTTGGATCCGAAATTCCTAAACAAAATTTCGTATTTCATACAAAATTCGGAAGCATAGCAATTCGTATTTCGGATCCTCCCGAATATACAAATTTACAGAAATTTGTACGAAACTAATTGCACATGTCTAAAACTCAGTAAGTGATTAAATAAGCTGCTGAAAGTACTTAATGCTGGATTCCACCCTAAAGTGGAACTTCCGCTTTTCGGAACCCTCCTCCCCTCCGTTGTCACATTTGGCACCTTTCAGGGGGGAGGGGGGTGCAGGTACCTGTCTAAGACAGGTATCTGCACCCACTTCCGGGCATAAACTCCCACGGGAGTTTACGCAACTTCCTGTCCTGGCGCGCTGTCTGCCGGGACACACACGTGTCTTGGCAGACATCGCTGATGATTCTCATTGCGCTGCACGACTCGTGCATGCGCAGTAGGGAACCGGGAAGTGAAGCCACAAAGGCGACACGTCCTGATTCCCTCACCGAGAATGGCGACGGCAGCAGCAGAGAGCCGATCGATTGATCGGCCTCTGCTGCCGACATCGCTGGAACCTGTGACAGGTAAGTGTCCATTTTTTAAAAGTCAGCAGCTGCAGTATTTGTAGCTGCTGGCTTTCAAAAAAAAATTTTCAGGTACAGTCCCGCTTTAAAAAACTGAGGGTTTAATATCACTTCAAATCTATGACTTACAGTAAAAAATAAATAAATCAGTGGTCCCTTACACAAGCATAAGTTCATAAGAAATAAAAAAAATAAATAAAAATAAATTCAAGAAAAGTTGGACAACCAAAAAATGAATCTAATCATATATTGATGTTTCCATAAAAAATCTAATTATAAGATGCAGTCACTGGAAAACATTTTCAATGAATAATATCACCACCATCATGCCACGATTGGCACTTATTTCTTATTTAATTTACTTGATCAGCCTCTCTGGAGATGCTAAGGATTATTTGACAGGACAAGCCATGCAATGTGTTCTTAATGCAGAATGTTTATGATTAATTTAAAGTGAACATGGAATTTCCTGTACCTTGAAGAGATGTTGGGGTACAGATTGGTGGTCACTGAGGTGAGGGAAGGATATGTGGGGACAATTCAATTATACTAGGGGCAAATGAGTTTACATACTGGCCCTTCGGAGTATGTACTCACAGATTTCTATATCATGTATACATTTTCAAATAGGTTATATGATCCGTCGGTGGGGTTTCCCCAGTTGGCATCACCTCTGGTTGACCGTTTCTATCCCCGGAGAGGTTTTTAAGGTGGTTTCGGTTGTAACATATGTACAGGCAGCACAACAAACTATCATTTATGTAATTGATATCTTTACGGTACATTGGTATATGGAGAATGTCCAGAATCTCTTGACTGTACTCTAAAACTTTCTTTATTGTGTGATTTTCACATCGATCTCACCGTTCCATCCTGAAGAAACAGACAGTCGGTGAAACGGGTTGAGATGGAATGCCATTTCACAATTGGCCGTGACATTGAAAAATATGTATTGTTATACTGTGACAATCATAAAAGCGTTAAATAAGCACTGTCTTTTTTATATGTAAAAAGAAGGTGGATCAGCCAGCTTGAGAAAGGAGACAGTGGTGATTCCATAGGAGGGGTGAATTGGTGGTTGTATGGTTTGCCTTTCAAGTGGCAGGATCCCTATAATGGGGCCTGCTGCACCTTCCTAGGGACTGGGCCGTACCATGGTGCGTGAGGCCTCACAAAGTATACAGCAGCTTCCCTCCATGTCTTCATGTGGGAGAGTTTTTACAGTGAGATTTACTAAAACTGGTGCACACACAATCTGGTGCAGCTCTGCATAGTAACCAATCAGCTTCTAACTTCAGCTTGTTCAATTAAACTTTGACAATAAAACCTGGAAGCTGATTGGTTACTATGCACAGCTGCACCAGAGTGTGTGTGCACCACAAGATCCAGTGGTGGATCACCGATCTCTACTCCTGGAAGAGCCACTGCGGAGGATCATGTGACAGCAGTCTCCGGTAAGTAAGAAAGGTGTTTTTTTTTTTTTTTTTAAAGCATAACTATGTAAAAGCAGGTGGTTGATGTAAGAGGGGAAGTTTTTGCCTGCAGATTAGGGCCAAACACAGACAAAAATGTGCCAGAGGTTCTAAACCTTCCATGTTCTATCCAAAATACTACCTGCCTAAATACTCTTTTCTTATTGACACTTTATCTTAGACAAGCTGATGTGTATAGGTAACAGGTCCACTTTACACTGCACACAATACAATAGTCTAGGGTAGGGTAATTACTGTATCCGTACTTTAACCACTTCCCACCTGCTGTATAGACAAAATGATGTCAGGGTGGTTCTCTCGTTCTGGGATGACGTCATTTGATGTCGTCCCACTCTTGCCACGCTAGCGCGCCTGCTGGGGCACACAGCATAGCGATCAGTGGCGCACTGGGCACATCCCTGATCTCGGTAATGAGCCGATGACGAGCCTCTTTACCTATGTGATCAGCTGTGTCCAATCATAGCTGATCACATGTAAACAAGGAAATGACGGTTATCAGCATTCCTCTTCTCACACTGACAGCGTGTGAGGAGAGGAGAGATGATCAGTGGCATTCTCTCACAGGGGAGACCTGCACAGATAATCAGTGCCCTGATCATCAGTGCAGCCCCAACAGTGCCCATCAGTGATGGCAATCAGTGCCCATCAGTGATGCCAGTCAGTGCTGCCTTTCAGTGCCGCATATTAGTGCCTCCTCATCAGGGCCATCTGATCAGTGCCCTTTAGTGCCATCTCATCAGCGCCTATCAGTGCAGCCTCATCAGCACACATCAGGGAAGGAGAAAAATTACTTATTTACAAAACTTTCTAACAGAAACTAAGGAAAACTTTTTTTTTTCTGTCTTTTTTTCGTCTTCTTAGCAAAAAATAAAAAACCCAGCGGTGATTAAATACCACCAAAAGAAAGCTCTCTCTGTCACAAATAAATGATAAAAATGTCATTTGGGTACAGCGTTGCATGACCACTCCGAAAGATGAATTTTGGCCTGGGCAGGAAGGGGGTGAAAGTAAAATTGCAGCTAAAACCTAACTAATCTTCAAAATGCTCACAAAGGGGAGATCACGGACTGGGACAGCCTGAAAATGGGTAAATATATACCCTCACCGGTCACTTTATTAGGTACACCTGTTCAATTGCTTGGTAACAGATTGTTAATCAGCCAATTACTTGGCAGCATATAAATGCATTTAGGCATCTAGACATGCTGATGACGACTTGCTGAAGTTCAAACCAAGCATCAGAATGGGGAAGAAAGGGGATTTAAGTGACTTTGAATGTGGCATGGTTGTTGGTGGCTGGTCTGAGTATTTCAAAAACTGCTGATCTACTGGGATTTTCACACACAACCATCTCTCGGATTTACAGAGAATGGTCCGAAAAATAAAAAATATCCAGTGAGCGGCAGTTGTGTGGACGAAAATGCCTCATTCATGTCAGGGGTCAGAGGAGAATGGGTAGACTGGTTTGAGATGATATAAAGGCAACAGTAACTCAAATAACCACTCGTTACATCCAAGGTATGCAGAATACCATCTCTGATTGCACATCGAACCTTGAAGCAGATGGGCTACAGTCGCAGAAAACCACACCGAGTGACACTCCTGTCAGCTAAGAACAGGAAACTGAGGCTACAATTCGCACAGGCTCACCAAAATTGGACAAAAGAAGATTCGAAAAACGTTGCCTGGTCTGAGGAGTCTCGATTTCAGCTGCGACATTCAGATGGTAGGTTCAGAATTTGGTGTAGACAACATGAAAGCATGGATCCATCCTGCCTTGTATTATTGGTTCAGGCTGGTGATGGTGTAATGGTATGGGAGATATTTTCTTGGTACACTTTGGGCCCCTTAGTACCAGTTGAGCATCATTTTAAACACCACGGCCTACCTGAGTATTGTTGCTGACCATGTCCATCCCATTATGACTACAGTGTACCCACCTTCTGATGGCTCCTTCCAGCAGGATAATGCACCATGTCACAAAGCTCAAATCATCTCACCACTGGTTTCTTGAACATGACAATGAGGTCACTGCACTCCAATGGCCTCCACAGTCAGCAGATCTCATCCAATAGAGCACCCTTGGGATGAGATGAAATGGGAGATTCACATCATAGTTGTGCAACCGACAAATCTGCAGCAACTGTGTGATGCCATCATGTCAATATGGACCAAAATCTCTGAGGAATGCTTCCAACACCTTGTTGAATCTATGCCACGAAGAATTAAGGAAGTTCTGAAGGCAAAAGGGGGTCCAACCCGGTACTAGCAAGGTGTTCCTAATAAAGCGGCCGATGAGTGTACATCTTTCTTATGCCCCGTACACACGGTCGGATTTTCCGACAGAAAATGTCCTATCGGACCATGTTGTCAGAAATTCCGACCGTGTGTGGGCTCCATCAGACTTTTTCCGTCAGAATTTCCTTCGGAAAAAATTTGAGATCCTGCTCTCAAATTTTCCGACAACAAAGTCCGATCAGACTTTTTCCGATCGTGTGTAGCGAATTCCGATGGACAAAGTGCCACGCATGCTCAGATGAAATTACAAGACCAAAGCTATTGGCTACTAGCCTCTACGTAGTTCCGTCGTACGCAACGAACGTCACCACGTTCAGAATGATCGGATTTTCTGACAACTTTGTCCGACCGTGTGTATGCAACACCAGTGTCGGACAAAATCCGTTGGAAAAAATATGGATTTTGTGGTCGGAATTTCGGACCGTGTGTATGGGGCATTACACAGGTTAGTCAGCATAAATGTTTGGAAGGGGAAGCGTTTTTAGGACGAGTTAGGTAAAGCCCAAAATTCTACATTAAGCTGAGGAAAAAAACACATGCCGAGCATTGCGGGTAAAGGCTCTTGCACTTGTACACTCTTTACTATCATCTTAGCATGACTTTAGGAAGTGCTGAGTCCCCCTCTCCCTCCCTCCAGCGGTCAGTAGGCTAATCCTGTCTCTGCATCATAAAATATTATAACTATGATCTCTTAAGCTCATTTCCCCTGTGTGCCATCTGCCTACAGTCCTGATACCTGAAATATAGGTTACTTCATTTTTTTTTTTCCTTTGGACTTAAAATTGGAATGGAAAGAAAGTCATCTTCACAGAGCGTGCATTATTCAGTACCACAATGTGAAGTGACCTAAAAAAAAATGATCACCAAGGTTTGACGACACAAAAAACAAAAAAGATAGTTAAAGCAAAAGAGGTGAACGCACTAATGGAAAGACAACAAAGGTAAAAACATTACAAACTGTGCAGTTTTATAGGTTTAGTTTTATAGGTTTAATTTTATGGATTCCCATGACACTCTATGAAATGCTCCTGTATCCTGAGTACACCAGTGGTAGATGATTATTTGTAAAAGAAAAATACTATAAAACGTCAGTTGAAATATGTAATGTTAAAATTATGACTAGTTAGCCCTTTTAACAAGCACCATAGAAGAAAAAATATAGAAGTCCACAAAAAAGATTAAACAGTCCAATTATTTTTAAATAATTCCACCTACAAGTGCATAGCACTGCACTAGTCATGAGTGCAGTGATGTTGGCAAAATTGATCGCTATGAAGTTACAACATTTGCCGAAAAGTTCAACAAAATTTTCCTTAAATTTTGCCAGGCAGCTTGTTTAGGTGAAATGTGCATGCAAAAATAATCTATCCTTTAAGAAAACCTTCTTTTGTTACTTTGTAAGTCCTGTCATGCCTTCCAAGCCACCCAAACTCCGCCAACCAATTAGTGAATGGCTTGCCATAGCAAATAGGGGAAAGCATGATGGTAGCTGTTGGTTTGATAATGACTGGCCTGCAGGGCATTAAATTATATTAGTATGGTCTTCTACTCAAACAGCACTGACTTGACAAAACATACTGCAGCTAAAAAGGTCGGTCCTGACAATACATGAGCAACAAACAGATAATTGTGACAATACATGGGCAACAAGCAAGCAATTGTAACAATACACAGGCAACAAATGGGCAATCATTATTATATGTGGTTGTCAAACAGGCAATTATTACACCATGCTCATATAACGTTCATATCATGTTCTCCTAATCAGGGGATGTTTTTTGGCACAAGAACAGGTCCAAGATAGTTAAAAGGACCTTCCTTAATCATTAGGACACATTTAAAGTCTATTGTTGAATTAAAAAACAAAAAATAGCTTCCAGAGGAACTTTACCCCTGCTTTAATTTTGTTTGTCTATTAAGGGCACAGGGTGACCAAGCAAATAACGGACAACTACTTGGACACTGAGAATGCGGTTTGGATTACTGCAGATGGGACAGTAATATTTATCAACAATATCCCTCAAGAAATCTATGATACATTAAATCCACTGTATCAGAATGATGGAACATTGTATGAGCTTTGCCTCAGACTATTGTAGGTAGGAGACAAACAGTCTGCTACTGGGGTCTCCTGCTGTTCTGAGGGTGTGTTGTGTTTATACGTATAATGTGCATTGTAATGTGTGAGCTCGCTGATAGCAAGTCTGACCTGAATACTCTGGGTGGGCACTGAGTCATCCAGGTGGCTAATTAAGGTCATGTTTATAGTATATGCCAGTTGTTGTAATTATATTCCTGTGTGCAGGTTGTATTGTTATGGTAATATGATCAGGAGGGGGGAATGTCTTCCTGGGGTGTATAAAAGCCTGTATTCTTGTTCAAATAAACAGTTCTTTACTCCAAATCTGGTGTTGTCTAGTTCTTGGGGTGACTATAGCCAGATTAGTTGGTCTCATGTTCCACAGCTTTGGGAAACAGCTTCTTGGCGGAGATACCCAGTTAGGGTGTCCGGATTCTGTCACAACGCTTACTCTCCCAGGTTGGGAGGGAAGAGATTTAAATTCACTTCCTGTCCTGTCAATAAGAGAAAGGCAGGAAAAAAGGCAGGAAAAATCCTAAATTTGTCAGTTGTTGAGCAAAGGCAAACCTCCACCAACAGTCAATAAAACCTGACAGAGGATCCTACCTGTGTCCACTTTAGGATTTTCACTTTAAATTTTATTCTACATTTTTGCTAAGACAGCCATAAACTAGCTATTATGCTATGGTTGGATGTGAAAAAGGTGTACAATACTTTTCATGACCTCCTACTATGCCTCCAACTAGTAGAAGCACTTCAAAACGTAGCACTTGCCTAGAGACTGCCTAAAGCAACATCGTGCGAAGCTGAGAGTAACTACGTGATTGCCAATGCTGACTTTAAATTCTGTTTTCAGGAGGTATGGAGGCTGCGATTGCTGACCTCTCTTTTTATTAGTTCCCTGGCTGCGATACCAATCCAATGGCTTCAAAGTTTTAGGATTCAATGATCTGACTCACAATAGAAGGACTGCTTTACTTTTCTGATTGGCATGTTTGTCCCAGATCAGTCTCTCAAGAGGCACTGCAGACATAGGCAGGTAGCCAAATGACTAGCATTTTCAGAAGGAGGTTATCAATGGCAGCCTCCGCTGTTCTCTCAGTACAGTTTTTCACCTAGGTGACAAAATATGTTAAAGGAAAATTCATCAGCTACAAATGCTTTATGACTTTATGATACTTACTGGCCCCATGAGTTCCAGTGCTATCTTAGGGCTGCGGATTCTGGGTGCCACCATCATAGATTTGCAAGCTGGCTGTAATATCCTGAGGATTTACACCTAACTCCCCATTGTGCATGCATGAGATCATGTGGTGCAGGAAGAATGGTTCTTCAGCCTCCTGGTATGTGGGACGTCATCCTAGGAGGCTGTGGGTGGTAAGTGGGAGTGGGCATCTGAGTACCTGTCACAAAAAAGTTACCCACTTCCTGAAAAGGGAAAAAACTCTGCAAGTTTGTTAGAGGCGGAGAAATGGGAGAGGAAGATTTGGAATGGTACTTTCATTTTTGAGTGAGGGTTTTCTTTAAACTAAACCAATCATTCGACAGAATCTTACCAGTTTTAGCACAAAGATTAGTAGTGGTAGCTGTAGTCCTGAAGGGGGTTATTTAATCCCCCGAAACACAGCTAAGTTTTTAAACTAACGATAAATATTCGATCCTAAAGTAGATGTAAACCCTAACAACCCTACAGTACATAATATCAGCAAAAGATTCCGAAAAAAAAAAAAAGGGACAAGGCCAAAACACAATACTGGATGCCTGTGATCTTCAGGCCATCAGATGGCACTGCATTAAAAACAGGCATGTAATGAACATGGAATACTTCCAAAAAGTACTGTCTGTGAACTCAGTTTGCTGTGTCTTCAAAAAATGCAAGGTAAAGCTCTATCATGCAATCATATAACATGATACAGAAACGCCACCGTCTTCTCTGGGCCAAAGCTCATTTAAAATGGTCTGTTGCAAAGTGGAAAACTCCAGACTAAAGAGGAGAGGGACCTTTTGGCTTGGTATCAGCCCTCAGTTCAAAAGTCAGCATCTCTGATGGTATAGGGGTGCATTGGTGCATATGGAATGGGCAGCTTACACATCTGGAAAGGCACCATCAATTCTGAAAGATACATCCAGGTTTTAGAGCAGCATATGCTCCCATCCAAACAAGCTCTTTTTCAGGGAAGTACTTGCATATTTTAACAGGACAATGGTAAACTGCATTCTGCATCTATGACAGCATGGCTTTGTATTAGAAGAGTCCGGGTGCTTAACTGGCCTGACTGGTGGCCAGACCTTTCACAAATATTTGGTGCATTTTGAAACAAAAAATACGACAATGAAGACCCAGGACTGTTGAGCATTTAGAATCCAATATCAGGCAAGAATTGGACAACATTCCTATCCCAGAAAGGAGAAGGGTTGCTACACTGTGGTAAACACTGCCCTGTCCCAACTTTTTTGAGATGTGTTGCTGCCATCAATTTCAAAATGACCTTATTTTTTTTCTTATGCAGCGTACACACAATCGGAAATTCGGCCAGCAAAAGACCAATGAGAGCTTTTGGTCGGAAAATGCGACCGTGTGTATGCTCCATCAGACTTTTGCTGGCCGACCTCCCACCAGCAAAAGATTGAGAGCAGGTTCTCAATTTTTCGGTCAGGAAAATTCCAATCGGAAATTCCGATTGTCTGTACCAATTCCTACGCACAAAATTCCTACGCATGCTCGGAAACAATTCGACGCATGCTCGGAAGCATTGAACATTTTATCGACTCATCGTAGTGTTGTACGTCACCGCGTTCTTGATGGTCGAAAGTTCAGCGAACTTTTGTGTGACCGTGTGTATGCAAGCCAAGCTTGAGCGGAATTCCGTCGGAAAAACCATCCAAGATTTTTCAGACGGAAAATCCGTTCATGTCTACTGTAGGATGGTACTAAGTTTACACATTTGATATGTTTTCTATTTTCTAATGTGAATAAAATATAGATGAGATTTACATATCATTTCATTCTTTTTTTTACGTAGATTTTACAGAGCGTCCCACCTTTTTTGATTTGGAATTGGAGTTGTATATTTTAAAGGACTATACACTTTTATCCTATTTTGTTTGAAGCTCTGCTTTAAGACAGTCCTAAATAAATTCATTTTTTTTATGTAATGAATTCCCACTGGAATTACAGGCACTCAGTCTAACCCAAACCTTTGTATGAATATTTTATTGTAACTCACACATCACTAAATTACTGAACTGTAGAACAAGTGTAAAATAAATCACAGCATCCCTCTAGATTTATTAATGTAGAAATAGGAATTTGGAGCAAAACGAGCAACACAACAAAATTCCAGCTCGTGCGCCTGGGAGTGTAATACTAAAGCTAAGAGCTGCTACTTAAACAGAAATGCATAAAGAAAGATCAAACTAAGGTTTCGGGGGCGTGGCTAAGCGGCATTCGATTTTAGTATTTGGCATCTACAACTCGTCCATACACGGTGGCGTTGGAACACAGAGGCGTTATCCACAGTGGTAGAGGGTGAGAACTACAGTGTGGTTTTGCAGACACCTCAGGTCCGCCGTGACCTACTATCTACATTCTGAAGTGGTATTGCAGTGGTGTGAATATTGGAGTGGAACCTGCTGTGAAGTTATGTGATTCATTTTCTGCTGGTTTTATTCGTTCAAAATGTGAGTTTAATATTTGAAGCTTGGAGTGTTAGCTATTTTTTAATAAATTTGCAATAATACACTATTGGAGCTCATCTTTTTACTTTCATATGGAATATTCTGATTGCACTAAGTTGGAAATACTGGAGGAACGCTGATCGATTGTGGGAGAGTGGTTTATGCTAGTTAGCCTTACACGTGAGTGTGGGCAACAACATTCGGTGAGTGAGTTTCCTATGGGAGAGGACACTTTTGAGCACAACGGTGTGGTGGAAGATTTATCGATTAATATTTTGTGAAGATACACTGTTTGGTCAAGGAGCACCGGATATTTGTCTTTCACTTTTATATATTTTTTCCTTATTTCTATGAACACTAATGAACACTGTGGCACTTTTTTGTCCTTTTATATTTGTGCACATTAATTTTTGATGAATTAACTTTCAGTGCGATTATTTTTAGTGCGTTTTTTTCCCGTTAAGGAGTGTCCTCACATGGGATTTTTTCATTAATAATTCTTTTTTATGTGTTTGTATATATTTAGGTTGTTTATTTGATTCACTTTAGCGCTACCTATCATCCCTCTAGATTTATTATTCTGAAAAATTAATCACTATCAGTATTTTTTATAAAGTAGATAATTCTTATTTTGAATTGTCAGTAATAGCAGAGACTGTCATCAGTAAACCAGACTCCAGCACGGTTAATAATGTATAATCACAAAATATAGGTAGTCAAGAGAATGTGTGCTTTTTCTCATTAAGGACCAGGTAACATTTGCTGGACTGCCCATACACCTTCCCCCCTCCCTTTGCAAGTACCTACCTTCTACTCACTATCTCCCGCCATGTTTGTCAGCACTACATGGGAGTAAAGGAAGAGAATCACACGCTCCTCCATACCCAGTACCAGCTATTTTTTACGGGAGATCAGAGCAAGCGTAGACTTTTGAAAACAATTCCGTAATTGCAGCTCACATATACACTATATTGTCAAAAGTATTGGGAGGCCTGCCTTTACACGCACATGAACTTTAATGGCATCCCAGTCTTAGTCTGCAGGGTTTAATATTGAGTTGGCCCACCCTTTGCACATCTTGGGAGGCTGTCCACAATGTTTAGGAGTGTCTATGCGAATGTTTGAAGATTCTTCCAGAAGCGCATTTCTGAGGTCAGACACTGATGTTAGACAAGAAGGCCTGGCTCGCAGTCTCCACTCTAATTCATCCCAAAGGTGTTCTATCGGGTTAAGGTCAGGACTGTGCAGGCCAGTCAAGTTCCTCCACCCCAAACTGGCTCATCCCTGTCTTTATGGATCTTGCTTTGTGCACTGGTCCAAATCATTTTGTAGAGGGAGGATTATGGTGTGGGGTTGTTTTTCAGGGGTTGGGTTTGGCCCCTTAGTTCCAGTGAAGGGAACTCCTAAGGCGTCAGCATACCAAGACATTTTGGACAATTGCATGCTCTCAACTTTGTGGGAACAGCTTGGGAAAGGCCCCCTTCCCGTTCCAACATGACTGCGCACCAGTGCATAAAACAAGAACATTTGTTCTGGTGACCTGTGGGGCCCAATGGATTTCCTTATTTTTTAGGGATTTCCTCTCACTTCCTGTTTTGGCTATGGGACAGGAAGTGAGAGGAAATCCCTAAAAATTAAGGAAAATCTCCTCAATTTGACACAGATGGCAAAAAAACTGACAGGAATTATAACCCTCCCTTATTTTATCCAAGAGGAAAAAAAAGTTTTGCCTATAGTTCTACTTGTGGTATTTCTTCTAAGAGTGATTACAAGCACAAGCCTTGTCAGCAGCTGGTTTAACAACCTTGTCATGACAGGGTCACTTTATAGTGTAGCCAAAGCATTCTATTTCAACTTTGGAAGGGTTTAAACTTCATTATCTTTTCCTAATCCGTGTCTCCAATTTTACCCTCTCTATTGTCACTGGGATCTAAAATGATGGGAAACTCAAAATTGTCACCGAAACAGGAGGTGAGGGGAAATCTCCCAACGGGATACAGACAAAAAAAAAACACCACAAGGGGATTTAACAATTCCCTTTTCTATCCAAAACAAAAAATACAAGTTTTGGCTGGGCTCGATTCACATTGGTGCGATGCGGGACACCCTGTGAATCCATTGCGGGTTCCCGCATCGCACCTGACTCATAGGCAGTTCACACTGTCCTATGCGAACCGCCAGGAGTGTCAATACAAAGTTAATGACACCCCCAGATTGGTTCGCATATCGCCGTGAGAACTGTCAATTCGGACAGGAATCGGATCGCAAAATTTAAAAAAACAGACCAAAAACTATTATTGTATATTTGTACATCTCTAGCTAATGTACATTTCATTAAATGTCTTTTAACCCGCACTCTTCTGTCATTGCCAAATGTCTTGATGTAGTAGAGGGGTAGCAGTGATTGCTTCACAATGCCAACATCCAATTATACGGATATAAGTAAAGAGGGGTTCCCCCTGGGATAGGACTTTAACGGCACTTGAAATAGAGATCACAAATCCATTGAATAGAAAAATAATCATAAATGTAATAAATATACAAAGATAAAATCATGAATCGTGGAGTGTACATATAACTGATATCACAAGTAGTTGAAGTAGATGGTAAGTGAAATAGATCCTTCACCCGACGTGTTTCGGAGTCTACAAGAGATACTCCTTCCTCAGGGGTAGATAGGATATAGAAACTCTGGGTATAATTAAAGTATAAGGGGGGGGGGGGGGGGGGGGGCGCGGCACACGTAAAACAGCAGATGTTCAGTTTGTGTCTCAAGAATTGATTGCTTCAGCGTGACCATTCTGTGATTGGAGGAGGTGCAGATGCGCATCACAAAATGCATTGCATACACTGAAAACGTTGCAGGGCTTTTTCTGAATGAAGAATGGGGTACAGCGAGCGATTTACCAACTTTAATATCGGTACTGCAGGTGGACATTCAGCACTAACAGAGGAGTGCAGGTTAAATTAAAGTAAGAGACTTAATGAATTCTGGAGTCCAGTGATTGGGCACACTTAATTAGTTGTTATGAAACAGAAGTATAGAGGTATAAATCAATACTTATACCCATCCTTGTTTCAGGTCAGCGGCTCCAAAAATTATTGAAGACAGAGGGTCAGCATTTTCTGAAAAAGGTCAGCAGTGGCATCCTGTTTTTGTCACCAAAGTTTCACTTTAAATTAATCCAGTTATTACTATTCCAATATGTATTACGTTACAGAACAATGCCCCCATTATATTTGCAGTCCTTAGACTCCCATTAATACAGTCAAAGTGCTTCTAGACAAGAAGATATTGTTCAGATGAGGTTCTGGGGTTTTATTTTAGAAAAAAGCAGGAATAATTATTACATTATTATTATCTACTCTGAGTGGCTTTTACAGAGAGTTTGTATTGTTAGCATTAACAAGTTACAGTGAAGCAGATACACCAGGCAAATGGGATCAATAGTCATAATTACTGCAGGGTGTGTAGCCACAAATATGTAAAATGACGTGTAGCCTGGTCTAATTTTGTCCCCACTGTTGCATATCAATGGCTAACATGATCAGTAAAAAGGACTCTTCAGAAAAGAGAAGTGACCCAGTTTTACCATACTGGATATTCAAAGAAAGGAAGTGGATTGAGAGAACATAAATGGAAATTTTTAATGCTATCAAACAGATAAGTGCACTGGCCTTATTTGATAACTGCAATAAAACTTTATAAATACAGTAAATTATGTCCTATAATCACACAAAGTACAGCACTTGGCAAAAAAGCATCTAACAAAGAAATGGTCCAAGGAGAAAACCTGCTATATCCACCAAAAGTGTCCAACTTGTCAGAAGCACTTGATCACTGCCTCAAGCGTGCGTCTTGGCCTATGCGTTTCATGGGTGAACCCTCTTTCTCAGAGATTTTTGCAGGTATGGCACTAGGCCAGGAAAACAGGATTAGCCCTCAAAGCACATAAACCGAGGTGCACACTTGAGACAGTGACACGCGGCCTGAATGTTGGACCGTGTATATGGCAGCCAGTTCTGGCAGAAGTCGGCCAGTCGGACAGCTTCTGTTGAAAGCTCATGACCGAAAAAGGTCTGCGACTGGCTTCCAATCAGCACTCTCAGCCAATGGCTGAGAGCATTGACCGGAGTGATCTTGTGGGGGGGGGGGGGCATTCCCATGTCAGAACACCATAGCACAGCAGGGGAGAATGCTGTACTAGGGTCGGAGCAGCTGGGTTGCATGAAAAAAAAAACGTGGTGTGTATAACGCTTAAGGCCTCGTTCACACGTGCTGTTCACCTACGAGCTGATGGCCCACACACCGACTGCCCACCTACAAACTGATATGGCGGGTGCTTGGGTTCCTCACGGCTCAGAGGAAGAGGATTCGCTCTTGAAGTGTGTATGTCAAGATGCACATTTGAGACAGTGACTTACACTGACTGCTCTCCTACAAGCTGACATGGAAGCCACTCGGGTTCCTCAGGGTTCTGCCCGTCAGTGAAGGAGAAAACGTACTTACTTACAAAATTTATAACAAAGAAACATTTTTTTTCAAAAATGTTCAGTCTTTTTTTTATTAGTGCACAAAAAATAAACAAGCCAGTGGTGATCAAATACCACCAAAAGAAAGCTCTATTTGTGGGGGGGGGGGGGGGGGGGGAGATGAAAATGTTCATATGGGTACAGTGTCGCATGACCGCACAATTATCATTCAAATTGCGACAGTGCTGTAAGCTGAAAATTGGCCTGGGCAGGAAGAGGGTAAAAGTGTCCAGTATAAAAGTGGTTAAATAAGGAATATATGTTACCTTACCTAATACAAGCATGACTTTCGATTTCTTCAACTCTTCTGTAAAAACAAAAGATACAGTTTCATGAAAACTAACCCAGCCTACAAAGCTAATTATACATGAAAAATGTTCACAACAGGGCTTTAAAAAAAAAAAACAATGCCGAACCTCCATAATCCATAATACAAAAAATAAATAAAATAATGAGAAAACATTAAGGTAGATCAAAAGCCAAAACTTTTTTTTCTTTTTGGATTGAGTGGGGGATAATTAAAAAAAAAATTTTTTTTTGTTATCTATATACACCTTAAAGACAGGTCCCTTTGTGCTTTCCGTTGGGATTGTATAACTTTTAAAGTGGATGTAAACCCTCACATATACCCAGTGAAGTGAGCAGCCTCAGATGATACACAGAGATGAAACAAATCTCCCTACATAAATTTTACATGTATATCTGCTGTCTTCCCCTTTCTACACACTTTGACCCCTTTCACACTGAGCCGTGGCCGCATTAGCACTGAAGCGCCGTTTGTTTTAGCTAGCGGGGGCTTTTTAACCCCAAAGAAGGGGTTTAAAGCGCCCATGTTGTGGCGCTTCCAAAGTGCTTTTCAGGTGCTTTGGAAGCGCTGCCCATTCATTTCAATGAGCAGGGCGTTTTGGGAGCACTGTATACTGTATACAAACCACCCCAAAGATGCTGCTTGCAGCACTTTATCTAACGTCTTGCAAGCACACTGCACCCAGTGTGAAAAGACACACTGAAATGAATAGGAGGTCGTTTTCAGGCGTTATTTCGTGTGAAAGGGGTCTTAAGAATTCTTACATTGTGTTAGAATTTTCACTTCCTCATTCAGTAGTGGGAGTGTAGGCTTGGTTTACACTGGGAGACAGCTGATTGGGGGAAGGCACACATCCCCTCTCCCGATAGGCAGAAGAACGAAGATACTTTCAGAGCTGTGCTGTGACAAGACAATCTCTCTGCTAATCTGTTTATAGCACCCTCCCACAACACACATTTTCAGCTGCTTTTATCGCCCGTCTCAGAGAACTTGACAGAAGTTATCATGCTGATAACAGAGGAACGAAACAGCAGAAACACACAGGACTCAGTGCTTTGGAGAGAGAGAGAGAGAGAGAGAGAGAGAGAGAGAGAGAGAGAGAGAGAGAGAGAGAGAGAGAGAGAGAGAGAGAGAGAGAGAGAGAGAAAACACTACAGATATACATAATGTGCCTAGGTCAAATTTCATAAATCGGGTTTACATCCACTTTAACTGCTCAAGTACTGAAGAAGAGGGAGGCTGTTTTGCATTGGTGTTGGCTGTATCTGATGCTCCTAACCATTACACTTTTCAAAAAGTACTTTAAAAGTTCATCTTTACATGTTACACGTTTTACTTTTTGTAGGGTGAACATGTAACATGTTCCCAATGCTTCAGTCGCCGCTCGATCCCCCCCTACCTGTGACAGCAGTACAGGGAGAAGTTCCCCATACTAACTGTCAGTTTTTGAAATCAGCGCAGCCGTGTGGAGCTCCTTTCATTCACACAGCTTTGTGTGTGAATGAACTACAAGCCCCAACAGCCTTTGAGACTGTGGAGTGCCTTGTAGTTCATTGATTCTTCCTGTCAGTGTATCTGCTTGCCCGTACGGGATGCATGAGCACACAGATACACCTGCATGGCACACAGGAGACCTGCATGGCACCAGCGATCAGGCGATCGATGGTGCAATGCTTTACAGGTTTACAAAATAAATAAATACATGCTCATTTTTTTTATGCACAAAAAATTTGCATTTATTTTTTTGAACATATCCTTTAAGTGAGAAGAGCTTTTGTACTAGGTGTTCCTCTACACATTCAAGAATTTACCGTCTGGCAAGCACTTCCTTTTCTCACTATCAGAGAAGTAGCAGCTTAGAACCAGAACAGGGTTCACCTATACTAGACTTCAATCACAGATTTGCTTCACTTTCAATTACTTTATAGTTGGATCCATTGGAACCAATTGTCACTTCTATCGGTCCCACTGTAGTACACGCATATCAAGCTCTAATGCCCCGTACACGCGGTTGGATATTCCGATGGAAAAAGTCTGATCGGATTATGTTGTTGGAAAATCCGATCATGTGGGGGCTCGAGCGGGCTTTTTCCGTTGGAAAAAAGTTGAGAGCAGGATCTAAAATTTTCCGATAACAAAATCCGATCTGACTTTTTCCGATTGTGTGTAGAGAATTCCGACGCACAAAGTGCCACACATGCTCATAAGAAATTTGGAGACGAAAGCTATTGGCTACTGACCTCTACGTAGTCTGGTCGTACGTTTTATACACCACCTCGTTCGGAACGATCGGATCAGTCGGATGTTTTCCGACTGATTTTGTGGTCGGAATGTCCGACCGCGTGTACAAGACATTAGACAACTGTCACTGGAACAAGTGTTCCCATTGAAGGATTTTCTCCTCTATTCTTGTTCTAATGACAACGCACTTTTGAATTTTTCATACCTTCAATCTCAGTGACAATGGTCCGCAGGCCAAATAAAGAGAATGCATGCACTAAAACAGACAGGGACAACAATAAAATGCCTACCTATTCTATACAGAACAAAAAAAATTATAAAAAATTGGCTTTATATAGACTTGTTATATATACAATTATGTTACCATCATAAAAGGAATATCCCTTTAACTTTACAGCACAGTTGTGGCTACCCCGAAATGAACAAGCTGGTATTATCACACATGCTTGCACTGTGCCACCTACACATGGTCTTGCCCCATTTAAGCCTCCCTATTGGTCTCTGAGGCCACTATTTACATTGCAAAAGAACCAGTAGGGAAAGGTGGGGCAAGACAAGCACCAACACCCTAGATCAGGGTTTTTTTTTCACTTTTTAATCTGAAAACCCAAATAGGATTATTGTTACTATGTTGGGACCCAAGAAGACATAGTTCACAAAAATGTCAGAAAAAACAAATGTCCTCTTTAAGACCCCTTTCACACCGATGGCGTTTTGCAGGCGCTATAGCGCTAGAAATAGCGCCTGCAATCCGCCCTAAAACTGCTGCTCTATTGTCTGCAGTGTGAAAGCCAGAGGGCTTTCACACTGCAGTGGTGCGCTGGCAGGGCGTCACAAAAAGTCTTGCCAGCAGCTTCTTTGGAGTGGTGAAGGAGCGGTGAACTCACATAACTCAAATAAATTATCATTGTATTTTTTGCTGTATTGCATTTTATTACTCGCCAACACTTTTACATTTGGACGCTAATTTAATTGGTGACTCATCCCAAACATGACTCAACTTGGGTCCCGACTCATAGTTTAATACACACTATACTAGATGATGCTAGTGTTTGCACAATGAAGTTTGCCAGTATTTTCAGGCGCCCAGGGTTCTCTAGATACATTTTCAGGTGTGTAACTCTAGGTGCCTGCATGGTATTTATATTAAAATGTGTGGAAGGCCAATACATTTTCTGTCTTAAGATAAGAGTAAGGAAGGATTAAAACCCCGTCATGTTGATTTTTGCTGACTGTGACCCCTGGAGAGATTTTCCTTAATTTCCTGTCCTAGAAATGCAAAAAGAAATTAGAGAAATTTTTTTTTCAAGCATTTTATAGAACAGGTGGCACCATAAGGCTAGGTTTACACTGTTGATGGTGGTTGCGGGTACAGGACAGCATGTAAATCGCACCTATTCCCGCACCCACAACCACCCACAGCCAAAATGTGCTGCTCTTTTGCAGACGCACAGGAATGCCATTCATTCTTAATGGCACCCCAAAACGCAGCATGTTTGCAGGTGTGGAAAATCGCATGGTGCAAAAGCACCATGTGTTTTCCCTGCAGTTGTGTTTTTAAAAAGGTGTAGGGACCTTCTTCCTGTTTACAACGGGTACAGCAGCCCATTTAAATGACAGTCACAGGCTCTCTGCTCACTGAGGACCGAGAACTAAGTGATCAGTTGTTCTTTAATAGCTCAGTTCTCAGTCTTAGAAGTGGGGGACAGATGCAGCATCCACTTGGGTGAGTAAAAATGTTTTAGAATCCAGAACTTCTCTTTTAATAGTTACCAGGACAAATAAAGAGGATGATCCTCCCCAGTGGGGACACATAGAGCAACAACAACATGACATACACTTTAATGCCCCGTACACACGATCTGACTTTCCGTGGATTTTTGTTTGAAGGTTGTTGGCTCCAACCTGTATTGCATACATACGGTCACACAAATGTTGGCCAACAATTACGAACGTAGTGACGTACAAGACGTACGTGATGTCTCCATTACGAATGCTAGTTTTACACGACCGAGCGCTTCCGGCTCGTACTTGATTCCGAGCATGCGTGGACTTTTGTGCAACGGACTTGTGTACACACGATCGGAAAGTCCGACAACAAAAATTTGTTGCTGGAAAATTTGAGAACCTGTTAGCCATAATTTGTTGGCGGAAAGTCAGACAACAAATGTTCGATGAAGCATACACACAGTTGGACTTTCCGCCAACAAGCTCACAGCCAACATTTGTTGTCGGGAAATCCGATTGTGTGTATGGGGCATTAGAGTTACACATACACTTTAAGAACTATAGGGTAGCCAACACTTTATTTTAAAGGGGAAAGGTTGAGTTATGCCCCGTACACACGGTCGGAATTTCCGACGGAAAATGTCCTATCGGACCATGTTGTCGGAAAATCCGACCGTGTGTGGGCGCCATCGGACTTTTTCCGTTGGAAAAAATTTGAGATCCTGCTCTCAAATTTTCCGACAACAAATTCCGATCGGACTTTTTCCGATCGTGTGTAGCGAATTCCGACGGACAAAGTGCCACGCATGCTCAGATCAAATTACAAGACTGAAGCTATTGGCTACAAGCCTCTACGTAGTTCCGTCGTACGCAACGAACGTCACCACGTTCAGAATGATCGGATTTTCCGACAACTTTGTTCGACGTGTGTATGGGGCATTAGACTGTATAAAAAAAGAACAGTTATCCTTTAATATTGATGAATGAATTAATGAATAAAATAGGACTAGTGTCAAGTGCTTTGTCTAGTTGTAATATAACATGTAAAATAGGTTAAAACATAAGAAAAGAAAGAAAAAAATAAAAGTTTACATGCCATGAAAATAAAAATCGCCATAAGGCATGTTTCAGTTACGTCACTTCTAATGCAATGTAAGATATTCTATAAGCTTCTTGAAATCCTCTAATTGATTTTACTCTGAAACCGAAATATTAAAAATCAGGTCAGATTTTCCATGAAGAACGTACCTCTTAGATAATCATCGCCGAAAAGATATGCAATTTCCTCATTCTGAGCAGCATTAATGAAAAAAAAAAAAAAAGAAAGAAAAAGGAATAAGATCTGATTAAATGCAACAGACATCTTGGATATACTTCTGTGGATGCAACACAATGCCCAATACAGATTTATAACATAAGGAAATTACATTTGTGGAGCTGATACACTGCATTGCAACCTACAAGAATCCTGTTAAATTTCTAGTGTTTTTTTTCTTGCAGTTGACATGCTGAGAGGTCAATCATTAAACTTCCAAACTTTATGAATCACAAGTATGGCCATAATGTATGTTGACACCCCTTTAAATGATGGGGTTCAGGCGTTTTCAGTGAAGGTTTTGGTTAAAAGGACATGTTTTTTTTTCAACATAAAGATTATTCAAACTTTCCAACAAACAGTCTATATAGAGGGTTACAATCATCACAGACAGAGTTTTTATATCAAGTGTACATATAGTACAACTATACACTGTAAACATTAAATGTAAAAGGATATGTCTACTAAATTATGTAAACACTCCCCATGCAACCCAGCCTAGCCCCCCAAATGTCCTTATTTTTTAGCATACACCTTGGTGCTTACCATATATACTCGAGTATAAGCCGAGTTTTTCAGCACATTTTATTGTGCTGAAAGTGCCCCCCCCTCGGCTTGTACTCGAGTCAAGCACTTTTCTGCAGCAGAAAGTTAAATTTTCCGACCCGACTTTGGGGCTCCATATCTCGGGACCTCTTGGTGCCAAATTTGGTGTGCAAACTCAGTGGAACCAACACTACAACATATCCAAAGATGGGGTTCCTAGCTCTAAGTGGCCCCGAGATACGGGGCCCCAAAGTCGGTTCGGAAAATGTCATTTTCTGCTGCAGAAAAGTGCTTGACATTTTCTGAACCGAATTTGGGGCCCTGTATCTCGGGGCCACTTGGTAATTTGGGATTCCTAGCACCAAGTGGCCCCAAGATACGGGGCCCCAAAGTCGGTCAACTGTGTCCATCTTCAGCAATGTTATTTCACGACCCATTGGGCCCAGAGACCCCAAATTGGCTGCAGATAGGGGGCATCTAGGAACCCTTAACTACCAAGTTTGAAGTTTGGGGGACCTATGACTGCAAATGGGCACAGTGAGGCTGCAAATGGGCATTGTTGACCCACTTTTCCACTTACAGTAGCTGCGCATTTCTCACCCTAGGCTTATAATGGAGTCAATAAGTTTTTCCATTTTTTTGTGGTAAAATTATGTGCCTCGGCTTATATTCGGGTCGGCCTATACTCAAGTATATACGGTACTTAGCTTACTTACCCCCTCCAATTGTGGACTGTGATTGTCAATGAAAAACAATCCAATTTTAACCATTGATTGCGGGAAATGGAAAATAATTTGTGGCTGGAAATTGATGGAAAGCAAAAAAATTGGCAAGTACATGGCCAATTGACTTAAGGGGTAGTAGATTACATTTAGGCATTATGTTGAACACAAGGGTCTGTAAGTGGCGATAATTACTTTAGCTGTGAAACATCAATAAACTAAGGTTGCAATATTTACCCATTTTGCTTAGACAACCGAGCAAAGCCTAATAGACTGCTAAGAACAATAGCTTATTTTTTTTCTCATTTAATCAGCCTTTGTGGGACTAGAATGTGCAGCAAGTACAGGCAGTGGACCAGTGGTGGACAGAGCATGCTGGAACATGTAACTTCAGACATCTGCTGTGTTGGTGGTAACCCTAAACTAGTACAGGATTTCAGGACTGAGCAGACTCTTCAAAGAACACTAGCCAGATGTGACCGACAGCATGCACAATGTCATAATATTAATCCTCATCTGTCTGGGTTTTGGCAGTCTCTACAGATCCTTCCATTACAGGATAAAGTTATAATATACAAATAGATTATTTGGCTCTATTCCTAAACCCTCCCTAATATACATCCTGCTGTGTGGACTTTGGCTAGCAGAACAATAGTACCTTGTGTGAAAAGAGCAAGTGATGAATTAGCAGAACCTGAGAGCGAAGGCCCACCATTGTCCAAACTGGTCATACAAGGTCCAATTTTCACCATTAAAATCACTTTAGTATTCAAAATTGCAGCAGATAGGGGACATAGGCTTGGGGCTAAGAGATCCTCAATGAGTCCCTGTTCTTTCAACTGTAAACTATGGAATTCATCATGAAAGAAGCCTTCTAACAAAAAAGAGCAGAGGTGCACGCAAACTGTCAGCTGAGCAATCATACATGTGTACATTGTGAAGGTACCTCTTTAATTGTGAGCGTAAGCGTAAAATTACCTTCTCTGTGCAATGGTTTTGAACAGAGCATCCCTGATCTTCCTTTTCTCGTGTCCCCCACCGCCACTTCTGACTCCTCCCCTCTGCCAAGTGCCCCCATAGGAAGCCGCTTGCTATATGGGCACTTGTTCAGGCTCACTCCAGAGCTAGTTCTGTGTGTCCATTGACATGGCTCGGCCCCCGCGTTCTTCTCACGGGCTGTGACTGACAGCATTAAAATCTCAGATATCTCTAGAATTCATGAAGAATTCAAACCTATAGAGGTCTATGGGGATTTTCTGAATACTAGAGTAGGTGTCAGGGCTGGGCTCAGCCCTTCCTTCTCAGAGCTGGCCACTCAGCTGTCAGCTAATTACCAGTTCCTATCTCTCCACAGTTACTCAGCTGTTGATGATATCCTGCTCGTCAGTCCTGCCTACTTAAGCCGTTCAGCCCCCTGCCTTTGCCTTGGTCAACATCACAGAGACATCGGCTGCATTCCTGTTTAAAGACTTGCTGTCACGTACCTTACAGCGGAGTCCGGATGCTGGGGATGGCCTCGTGCACGGTTCCGGTCCAAACACCCCTGGTGGTGGGAACAGGGAGTGCTGGGGCACGAAAGGGTGCAAGTGCCTGCGGCTGGTAGACTGGTGCTTGGAAGGACTGGTTCCTCTGGAGAGCTGGTGTACACGTTGGTATCCAAGGCTGTGCAGGAACGGCCGAACAGGTGGGTGTAGGCACTGCGAGGTCAAGACGGAAAACAGGTCGGCAACTGGCTGGCAAACAAGGTACAAGGCAGATGGCAAGTCCGTGGTCAAAAAGCAGGCAATAGGTTGGCAACAGGCTGGCAAACAAGGTACAAAGCGGAAGGCAAGTTCGTGGTCAAGGCAGGCAATAGGTTGGCAACAGGCAGGTGATAAAGTACCGAATCAGAGAGCAGAGCCGTAGTCCAGGGATCCAAGCTGAGGTCAAACCAAAGGAAGCAGTCAGTAAGCGGGGTCAATCCAGGAAGGGTAACAGGAAAACCAGGTGAATCAGGACCAAGGTAGGCAGGAACTTCAGGCAGGTATTCAGGAGATAAGACTGAAGACGATCCAGCACTGACACCATGTGAAGGCCCTGTTTATATAGGGCGCCTTGTGCTGGGATTGGTGGAGGTACGGGTCCGTACGTGATTACGCGCACACGTTCGTGCTGACGTGGAAGTGCGTGCCCTCGTTCGTATTGACAAACGAGGGCGCGCACAGGTCAGCGTTGGTACGCGGGTACGCCCGCACGTTCGGTTCCGTTGGGAAGGCTGCGCATGGGTATTAGCGTTCGTAGAGTGAGGATTCACCCCTGCTGGACGAGGATGGGCATGGAAAGCGTGAGTTCTCTGACATTGCCCCCTCCTTAGGGGCAGCCTCCGGATGCCCCTTTGAAACGAACCCTGGGGGCGGAAACAGTAAAATACCGGATGTATCCTGAATGAGGCGGGGAGTTCAAGTTCATAGGCCACCTGGGATGCGACCTCGCCTGCCCATCTGCTTGGCACGGTAGGAACCGTGACAGTTCCCCCCCCTTAAGTATGCCCCCCGAGAGCGAACAGACAGTTCGTCAAAAACGTCCATACCATAAGAGCCAATAAGAGTGCCATAGAACTTCTCCTTAACCCCTTTGGCCTCTTTCTTTGTCTTTGCTGGGGAAACTTTTGTCGCTAGTAAAGCTCCTTCAAACAACTCCAGATCCTGCTTACGGACCACGGTCCCATTTGAGGCATACGTGCAGTCAGGAGACAGATCTTCAAGCGGGGGCACAGAAACTTCAAGTGGGGATACAGGAACATGAACATCAAGAGGGGACACGGGAACAGGAATTTCAAGCGGGCACACGGGAACAGGAACTTCAAGCGGGCACACGGGAACAGGAACTTCAAGCGGGCACACGGGAACAGGAACTTCAAGCGGGCACACGGAAACAGGAACTTCAAGCGGGTACACAGGAACAGGAACTTTAAGCGGGCATACGGAAACTTCAGGCTGGATAGCAGGCAGAGATTCATGGGTAGCAGGAAGGATCCTAATAGTACCCACTTGGAGAACCCTTGGCCGAGGTGGGCGAATTGGGCAGAGAGAGATAAGGTGCCCTCTCCCCCCACAGTAGAAACAAAGACCGCAGTCTCTTCTCCGCTCTCTTTCACCATGAGATAGCTTGGGCCAGATGACCCCGATCTCCATGGGTTCCACATCATCCAGGGTAGGGGTGGTTAGAACCTCAGGAGCGTCTAGGCTTTGAGGGCTTAGAGCTTCATAGCTTGGCACAGACTGGCATGGCTTGGACTCATATCTGTACGGGATATTCCCGTCCCTGGGTACCCGTAGGCTACGTGTACTAGGAGCAGACTTGGGAACACTGGTTTTCTTAGAAGCTGTAATATAAGAGTCCAGAGAAGACATGAAAGTTTCCCAGCTGTCCAAGACTGTACTCTTCTCCCGTAATAGCTGGAAAGCCCATGTCTTGATTAGCCCAGTAAGCAGATTGATGGATGCGCGAACCTTTATAAAGTCAGAGGCATAGGTCCTAGGCTTAAGAGCAAACAACAGCTCGCAATCCATCCTAAAGTTCAAGAATGATGCACGATTCCCATTAAACTTCTCAGGCATCACCACGAAAGGTTCCGGACATACAGGTTCCAGGGTTGGGCGTACTGGGTCTTTAAGCGAGCGGACTTCTTGCTGCAGCTCGGAAACTGTCTGGCCCAGGCCGGAGACTTGAAGGGCAAGGGAGGTCTGAGGAGTTGCAGAGCCTGGGGTCACGGATTCCACTCTCTGTTCTAGTTGAAGATAGTCATCTCGCAGGCCCTGGACTACCTGGATAAGGGCCGTCATCTGTTGGCACAGAGCTTCCAAATGCGAGGCACCCCCTTCGGACTCCATTCTGGCTGGATCGTACTGTCACGTACCTTACAGCGGAGTCCGGATGCTGGGGATGGCCTCGTGCACGGTTCCGGTCCAAACACCCCTGGTGGTGGGAACAGGGAGTGCTGGGGCACGAAAGGGTGCAAGTGCCTGCGGCTGGTAGACTGGTGCTTGGAAGGACTGGTTCCTCTGGAGAGCTGGTGTACACGTTGGTATCCAAGGCTGTGCAGGAACGGCCGAACAGGTGGGTGTAGGCACTGCGAGGTCAAGACGGAAAACAGGTCGGCAACTGGCTGGCAAACAAGGTACAAGGCAGATGGCAAGTCCGTGGTCAAAAAGCAGGCAATAGGTTGGCAACAGGCTGGCAAACAAGGTACAAAGCGGAAGGCAAGTTCGTGGTCAAGGCAGGCAATAGGTTGGCAACAGGCAGGTGATAAAGTACCGAATCAGAGAGCAGAGCCGTAGTCCAGGGATCCAAGCTGAGGTCAAACCAAAGGAAGCAGTCAGTAAGCGGGGTCAATCCAGGAAGGGTAACAGGAAAACCAGGTGAATCAGGACCAAGGTAGGCAGGAACTTCAGGCAGGTATTCAGGAGATAAGACTGAAGACGATCCAGCACTGACACCATGTGAAGGCCCTGTTTATATAGGGCGCCTTGTGCTGGGATTGGTGGAGGTACGGGTCCGTACGTGATTACGCGCACACGTTCGTGCTGACGTGGAAGTGCGTGCCCTCGTTCGTATTGACAAACGAGGGCGCGCACAGGTCAGCGTTGGTACGCGGGTACGCCCGCACGTTCGGTTCCGTTGGGAAGGCTGCGCATGGGTATTAGCGTTCGTAGAGTGAGGATTCACCCCTGCTGGACGAGGATGGGCATGGAAAGCGTGAGTTCTCTGACACTTGCATTGCTGACATCCCTTCTGGCTCCAGATTCTGCTTGCTGTTCCACTACATTGATCCCTGACTTCTTGCTTGGCTGACTATTTGTTACGGTTACTGAACTTTGGCTATGTTTTCTGCTTTTTACTTTTATTATCAAACAAGTGTGATTTAACTGTACTTCTGTCTCAGTCTGATTTCATGGTTTCTGACAGTAGGAATCAGAAATGTGTGTGTGTAGGCAGGGCCTCAGCCAAGGTACCCACACTGGGAGAAATCACACACAGTCTTATAATGCACTGTATAATCTTGTATTCATTGAACAGGTTATCAATATCAATATCATAAACATTTTAGTGGGCACCAGTGCAAGACAATCCAGAAATTGTATTCTCACAGTGTTATCTGTCTGCTGGGTTGTATTGCCTGAGGATAACTTCTGATGGAGGGTTGGCAGTGTAAAATTTAACAAAGTATTGCTTTTACTGGTTGAGGAGACTTTACACTTTTATTCGGGCACCAGGCAGGAACCCTTCTTTGTGCTAGTTTCATTCCCTAGCCAGCAGGTACCTATCCCTGACCTATCACTCGCTCCGGGCACACCCAAATGATGTAGGTCACCCTTTTATTCAGATCCCCGTCAAGATGGCCGCCTGAGATCTTGCAAGATTTCAGTGTCCAATCAGACAACTGTCTTCCCCGAGACCCTGAGAAGATGGATAGAGTCCACAAGGGTCTTAAGTCAAAACTTTTTTTTCTAGTTTTGGACATGGATGTAACGAAAGATGGACTGGAACACCTATTAGATTTTTATTCATGTCTCTGTCCCCGTTTTAGAGATTTAACCTCCCCATTTGTCCTGTTTACTATTATATTTGAAAATAAAAAGAAAAGAAAATCTAAAATTAGTCTAAAAAAATAATAGAGGGGAAATCTTCCAATGGGGACATTTTGGTGACCTGGGGAGCCCTATGGGATTCCCTTAATTTGCAGAGATTTCCTCTCATGTCCTGTTTTGTCTATGGGACTGGAAATTAGGGTGAATTTTCCCAATAGGAAACAGATAAAAAAAATAAAAAATAAAAAAAATCTGACAAGGGTTGTGGGCTCCTATTCTATTCAAAATTACAATGACACAGTGCCACTTAAAGAATTGAGGGATGCCTGAACCTGCCTACATGGGTTGCCCACACATTTCTGGTCCCTGCTCTAGTGGTCAGGAATGCCATCTAGACTTCTATAGGGCTGACCTCTTTAACTCAAAAACACCTGGGCTCAAAATGTTGGCAACAAGAGTACAGTGGTTAGAAAGGAGATTCTGCTGCAGGACACCAAGTAGGTGAGCATGACTTACATACCTCCATGAGATCTGCAATAAAATGCTTTAATGGGCCAGATGTGCTAAACATCTTTTCAGTCCCAGATGTGTTAGAATAAATAATAAAATAAAATGTATTATTTCTTTCAATAGCAAGAGCTTTAATTAACTTCCCTTTTTTAGTTCATGGTTAGTATGAAAAATCTTAAGAAGTGTTTTGTCCAACACAATCTGAATTATATTGATTAACCACTTGCTGCCCACCCACCGTCAAATGATGGAGGAGCGGTGCGGCTCTTGTTCTGGGAGGATGTCATATGACGGTGCCCCAGAGCGGCCACGCTGTCTTCCTAATACATGGCACGACCCCGATCTCTGTAAAACAACCGATGACATGGCTCTTTAACCATGTGATCGGCTGTGTTCAATCACATGTAAATGCAGAAGTGCAGTTAATCGGCTCTCCTAACCTCACACTGACAGAGTGTGTGGCGAGAAGAGCCGATCAGCGGCATCTCCTCACAGGGGAGACCGGGGCAGGTAATCAGGGCACTGATCATCAGTGCCCTGATTACAGTGAAGCCCCAGCAGTGCCCCTCAGTGACACCAATCAGTGCCCATTAGTGACACCAATCAGTGCCCATTAGTGACGCCAGTCAGTGTCCATTAGTGATGACAGTCAGTGCTGCCTTTCAGTGCCCATCAGTGCCTGCTCATCAATGCCCATCAGCGCCTCCCATCAGTGCCGCCCATCAGTGCTGCCTATCCGTGCTGCCCATCAGTGGCCATTAGTGCCACCTCCCAGTGCCCACCAGTGATGCCTATCAGTGCCAAATATAAATGCCCATCAGTGCAGCATATTAGTGCCTCCCCATCAGTGCCACCTAATCAGTGTCCATGAGTGCCGCCTCATCAGCGCCCATCAGTGCAGCCTCATCAGCACACATCAGTAAAGGAGAAAAATTACTTCTTTACAAAAATTTACTGACAAACTAAGAAAAACACATTTTTTTTTCTTTCATTTTCGGTCTTTTTTTTTTTTTTTAGTAAAACATAAAAAACCCAGCAGTGATTAAATACCACCAAAATAAAGCTCTATTTGTGTGAAAAAAAAATAAAAAAATGAATTTGGGTACAGTGTTGCAGGACCGCACAATTGTCATTCAATGTGTGACAGCACTGAAAGCTGAAAAATGTTCTGGGTGGAAAAGGGGGTGAAAGTGCCCTGTATTGAAGTCGTTCAACTTGAACACCACATTGGCCCACCCTGGGCCACAGTTTATGTGGCCTATGCAGAAATCTGGCCCTGCAATTTTCCCCAGTCTCGGAGCAGATACAGAAACAAGCAACCATGTAATTAGCTGTAACAAGCGGTGACGTGGCAATTTGTAAAACAGAAGAAAAACATGAGAAAATGAGTACACTTCTATAGTAAGCTGTCCAAATTAGTTTGGATAAGCCTATAAATCCTACATATAAACATAGCCAGAATTTAGAAGGTTTTCCAGATATAAAAAAATAAAAAAATAAAGACACAGGGCTTTTAGGTGAATGAACTGACTTCAGGAAAGATTACAAGAACACTTTGTTCTCAACTCAAATGGAGGGCTTTTGATGGTAAGTGTACATAATCAAGAGAAGTGACTGTGCGCGGTGTGGTAGCAGAACTAATCAGAATTCAAACAATTGTGTTTTTCACTAAGGTGCATGATAGGATGAGATTTTCTAGTGCAGGATAAAAGATGAAAGCAATAATCTGATAGCTGTGTCAATTCCTCTTTAACGAGGAACGTCAGCCCCCCCCCCCCGCCCCCCCCCCCAGGTTAATTTTTAAATCTCACTTGCCTTGTATGCTAGGTTGAGGTCAAATCACATACTCACCCACTCAATGAAACTAGCATTGCCCTGCCCTGTAATCCTCTAATCACCCCACCGCATGCTGTGTCCAATGCTACCATCGTCCTTTCTAACATATTGGGAGCTGCAATCAGTCCTTGATGAAGTGCCACCAGGTACACCCTCCTCCAACCACTCTCTAAGCTTAACACACAAATTGCCACCACATCTTCAAATAACATCCAAACTTTTTTATACAAAGCAATCACATCACAGAGGAAGGGTCCATCGTTTTGGGGCCATGTAGGACCCCTGCATCAGGCATGGGACAGCAGGTGCATCTGTCTCTGCTTTCTCCTCATTTGTCACATTATACACCTTTTTAGCTGTTTTCCAATTCTGTCTTTCTCTTCTGCCCTCCTTCATCAATGTGCCAGTGCATTCCTCTTAATTCTATCCTCTTTTTGACAATTGGAGACGGCTGGGCATCCTAAAACCATAATGTGGGCGACCATAGTGGGCCAGTGTAATGCATTCTGATTGCATAGTGATAGGGTCACCTGGCAACAATGACGGCAGACCTAGGGGATAGCATGTCTCCAGTTGGGCTTATCTGATATATCTGATCAGGTGATGTGCTTTACTTTAATGACGCGGACATAGTACTTGGCACCCAAAATAGAGCATCCCTTGCCAGTGCCCTTTTAGTCCAGGTTATGTATATGAATGTGAAGCTATTCGGGAGAGGTATTTACTACTCTGTTTGCTTTCTAGTACTTTTGACAGGTTTTAGGACATCAGAGGGTGCTTTCCCATACTTTATATTCGATTGGTGGATTACTACCTTTTTTCTTTTTAACAGGTATAAAGTGGATGGTACTTTAAATTGTTATTGTATTGTATTGTATGGACCCATCACATGCCTAATATAGGGAGGGGTACTGCATGGCCCCAAAACTTTTCACTCTTCCGCTATGATGTGATCACTTTAAATTAAAATAATTGGACATATGTATATTAAGCTGTGATATTTCCAGTTTTCAGCTGGCATTTGCTGTAGCACCCATCTACCTCATAGCCAAGTCAAGCTTGTTGCTCTCAGTAAGCTGATGCCTCCTGGGAGATCAATGTTAAATATCCCAAGAGGCTGCTGGAGTGGGGGGTACAAGTCATTTGCGTAGGCAAGACTGGAGGGAGAGGGGTGGGTCTGAACCAAAAAAATAAAAGGTTTTCATTGTGGACGGTGGGGAGGGTTCAAAAGATCCAAAGTGCTTTAGGAGAGTAATGCCCCGTACACACGATCGGAAATTCTGCCAGAAAAAGTCAGATGAGAGCTTTTGGTCGGAAATTCCGACCATGTGTATGCTCAATCTGACTTTTGCTGGCGTAATTCCCGCCAGCAAAAGATTGAGAGCAGGTTTTTCGGTCGAAAAAAGTTCAGATCGGAAATTCCGATCGTCTGTACCAATTCCGACGCGCAAAATTCCTACGCATGCTCGGAAACAATTCAACGCATTCTCTGAAGCATTGAATTTCATTTTCTTGGCTCGTCGTAGTGTTGTACATCACAGCGTTCTTGACAGTCGAAAGTTCAGAGAACTTTTGTGTGACCGTGTGTATGCAAGCCAAGCTTGAGTGGACTTTCCTTGGAAAAACCATCCAAGATTTTTCAGACGGAAAATCCAATCGTGTGTACGTGGCATAAAGCGGTTTAGCGGTAATGTTTTAGCCACACTTCACTGCTGTTATAGCGGGCGCTTTTAACCCCCCAGAAGGGGCTAAAAAGGGGTTAAAAGTGCCCGCTTAGCGCTACTTCCAAATCTCTTTTAAGGCGCTTTGAAAGCGGCACCCATTCATTTCAATGAGCGGCATGCTGACGTCACCACAATACCGCGCTAGACCCGGAAGCAACGGGCAGTAACTGTGAGCCGGCCGGCTATTTTATCTACACGCTTTTATATGACAACATTCTTGTAAGTGTAAATCTTTTTACTTTGCAATAAATTTTCTCGAGTGATACACTATGGAGTCTCTATGCTTTTATCTCTGCATGGTGCCTGTCTGATTGTACTGAGAATTCCCGTCCAGCATCTAGTGAAAACCATCCTATCATCCTTAGAGACCCGTGGCTGGGGAAACAAGCTATAGGCTTCTGCAATCTCCCTAACAGGAGATCTCGTTATTCGGTAAGAGGCAGCATTTCTCGGTGGTGGAGGCTTTTCTATATCAGGCCACTTTTCTTGGGTGCTACAAGGGTGGTGTCACCATTTAAACCTGGAGGTCCTCTTTGTGGATTGATTTGATGTATGGAGCTGATCTTGATTTGTGCTTTTGTTTAGACTCATTGTTCTATCTTCCATGATTGACATTATAAGGGAAAGACTTTCAACTAAGTTGTATTATTTTCAACCGTAAGATGCATATTTGTATATTTTTTCACTAAAAGTCGCATTATTCTCAACTTTAATATGCACATCTGTATATGTTCACTTATATAGCACTTTAATATTGCTTTGTTAGTTTACATTTCGCAGCGCAGTCATCATTTTTTTACTTATTCATTTCAATGGGCAGGGGCAGTGGAAGAGCAGTGTTTACACTTTTTTTCTCGTCCTGCAAGCTCACCGCCCCAGTGTGAAAGCACTCAGGCTTTCAAACTGGAGCTGCAGAAGAGGCAGTTTACAGGCGCTTTACAGGCGCTATTTTTGGCGCAAAAGCGACTGTAAAACGCCTCAGTGTGAAAGTGCCTAAAGGTCCACTTTAATAACCGGTTCCCGACCGGCGCACGATGATATACGTCGGCAGAATGGCACGTACAGGCAGGAGGGCGTATATATAAGTCCCTCCTTAATGGCTGCCTTGCCATCGGGAGCGCGCCGGGAGCGGCGCGCTCCCGCGCTGGTCGGGACCCCCGTGAGTCCGGTCGCGGGTCCCGCGGACTCGATTGCCGCGGGGACACCCGTGATCGTCTCACGGGAAGGCTGAACGGGGAGATGCGGAAGTACACAGCCTCTCCCCGTTCTGCCTAGCAACTAGTGACGCCGATCTCTGCTCCCTGTGATTGGAGCAGAGATCAGCATTCACTAGCTGACAGCCACGCCCCCCCACAGTAAGAAACACACCCCTAGGCATACTTAACCCCTACACTGCCCCCTTGTGGGTAACCCCTTCACTGCCAGTGTCATTTATACAGGAATCAGTGCATTTAAATAGCACTGATTGCTGTATAAATGACAATGGTCCCAAAAATGTGTCAAAAATGTCCGATGTGTCCGCCATAATGTCGCAGTCACAATAAAAATCGCTGATCGCCGCCATTACTAATAAAAAAAAAAATTATTAATAAAAATGCTATAAAACTATCCCCTATCTTGTAAACGCTATAACTTCTGCGCAAACTAATCAATAATCGCTTATTGTGATTTTTTTTACCAAAAATATGTAGAAGAATACGTATCGGCCTAAACTGAGGAAAAAAATTTTTTTATATATTTTTAGGGGAAATTTATTATAGCAAAAAATAATGCGTTTTTTTTTTTCAAAATTGTCGCTCTTTTTTGTTTATAGCGCAAAAAATAAAAACTGCAGGGGCGATCAAATACCACCAAAAGAAAGCTCTATTTGTGGGAAAAAAAGGACGTCAATTTTGTTTGAGAGCCACATCGCACGACCGCGCAATTGTCAGTTAAAGCGACGCAGTGCCGAATCGCAAAAAGGGGCCTGGTCCTTTGGCTGCAAATTGGTCCGGTCTGAAAGTGGTTATTAAGCTCTTTAAACCTGCACTCCAGGCAATAAAAAGTACACATTTTACTGCAGCTCCTAATACATAATTATATGTAACTCTCGGTCTGGATCCCGCTCGAGCGCCAAAGATTCCTGCTGGTCAGGACGCCGGTGTTGTGTCGAATACTGTCCCCTGTCGGATAGTGTCCGCTCCTGTAATGCACTTGCGCAGTACGGAGAACAAGGAGACGCCGAAAGTCTCCGAAGATGAACAGCGCCTGCGCACTAAGTCCAGGTTCAAGCCCCACCATCCAAGTGGACATAGAGTTAGAATAAAAAATTGCCAAGCGAAGCGAGGCCGTGACCGAAGCGTGGCGAGCGGCCCTGTTACTAAGTGCTACCGTATGTCCATTTCGATGGTGGGGCTTGAACCTGGACTTAGTGCGCAGGCGCCGTTCATCTTCGGAGACTTTCGGAGTCTCCTTGTCCTCTGTACTGCGCAAGCAAAGCGCCTGTGCACTACGGGACACTGTCCGATGGGGGGACAGTTTTTGGCAGAACACCGGCTCCACCTGGATCACAGAGATGTGGCTACTGCAGACAGCCCGGACGGTGACTGTGCGGTCTCGCTGGACTTCATTGTGCCTACTAACAGATACCTCTAATGTGAGTTTTTAATGCTTTTTGTTTATTAAATACTACAGTCTTTACTCAGAGGCGCCTATGTTTTTCTCTTTCTTCACATGTTTGGAGTGTGCTTCAACTCCCCCTGCAAGGCTGCCCTGATACAGTGGACTTTTTTTCTCACACAGAGCTAATTAGCTCAAAGGACTTCCTATGGACTTGTGTCACATTATTTATACTACAGTCTGCGCCATTATCCCATGTATTTTCACTAATAACTGGTTGTGCCACCCTGGGCGGCAACAACTGCAATCAAGCGTTTGCGATAACTGGCAATAAGTCTTTCACATTGCTGTGGAGGAATTTCGGCCCACTCTTCTTTGCAGAATTGTTTTAATTCTCACACATTGGAGGGTTTTCGAGAATGAACGGCCTGTTTAAGGTCATCACAGCATCTCAATCAGATTTAAAGTGGTGGGACACCCTAAAAATAAAAACTTGGGAGAAAGTTAGTAACAATTTAAAAAAAAAAAAAAAAAAAAAAAAAAAAATTTTTACTTACCAGAAATGGCTGTTGCTAGGCAGATCGTCCTAATCTGCCTCCTCCAACGCCGCGGTGATCTTCTCTTCTTCCGTCTTCAGGTGAATGGGGCGCGGTGTGTTGTGGGAACTGTGTCCCACAACACACCGCGTTCCCCATTCACAAATACGACTCGCGCATGCGCAGTTGGCCGCGCGCCGACTCGCGCATGCGCAGTAGGAAACGAGAAGCCGTTTCCCTTACTCAGGATGGCGGCGCTGGATCCGGATAGCCGAGGGACATCTCGGCCTCCACCAACGACATCGCGGGCGCGCTGGGAGGGTAAGTGTACTTTTTAAAAGTCAGCAGCGACTTTTTTTTTTAGCTGCTGACTTTTAAAAATTTTTTTTTTTTTAGGTGAAACCCCGCTTTAAGTCCGGACTTTGACTAGGCCACTCCAAAACCTAAATGTTGTTTGTTTTTTAACTGCTTGCCGCCCGCCCACCGTCAAATGATGGCGGGGTGGTGCGGCTCTTGTTCTGGGATGCCGTCATATGACGGCGTCCCAGAACAGCCGTTCTCGCGCAGCCGCGTTATGTCCTAGAAACCTCAATCTCTGTAAAGAGCCGTGTCCGTGGCTCTTTAAGCATATGTGATCGACTGTGTCCAATCATAGCGGGTCACATGTAAACAAGGAGATGCCGGTAATCGGCTCTCCTCGCCTCACACTGACAGAGTGTAAGGAGAGGAGAGCCGATCAACGGCATCTCCTCACAGGGGGACATCTAGGGATGTAATCAGGGCATTGATTACAATAAATAAATACAGTGTCACAAAACAGTGCCCACCAATGCCAGCATCAGTGCCACCTATCAGTGCTGCCCATAAATGCCCATCACTGCTGTCGATAAATGCCCATCAGTGCCACCCATCAATGCCCATCAGTGCCCATCTGTACCACTTATCCGTGCTGCCTATCAGTGCCTACCAGTGCCGCCTATCAGTGCCCACCAGTGCCACCCAACAGTGCCTATCAGGGCCGCATATCAGTGCTCATCAGTGCCACCTATCAGTGCCAATAAGTGCGGCATATTAGTTCCTTCTCATCAGTGCCACCTCATCAGTGCCCATAAGTGCCGCCTCATCAATGCCACCTCATCAGTGCCCATAAGTGCCACCTCATCAATGCCCACCAGTTCAGCCTATCAGTCCCCATCAGTGCCGCCTCATCAGCGCACATCAGTGAAGGCGAAAAATTACTTAGTTACAACATTTACTGACAGATAAAAAGTTAAAAACTTTTTTTTTCAAAATCTTTGGTCTTTTTTTTTGTAAAAAATAAAAAACCCAGCAGTGATTACATAACACCAAGCTCTATTTGTGTGAAGAAAATTATAAAAAAATTGTTTGGGTACAGTGTAGCACGACCACACAATTTTCATTAAAAGTGGGACAGCACTGAAAGCTGAAAAATGGCCTGGGCAGGAAGGGGGTGTAAGTGCCTGGTAGGCAAGTGGTTAAACCATTCAGAGGTGGATATGCTGGTGTGTTTCGGTTCATTGTCCTGCTGCATAAAGTGCGCTTGAGGTCACGAACATTCTCCTTCAGGACTTTCCGGTGGAGCTCAGAATTCACGGTTCCATCAATTATAGCAAGTCGTCCAGGTCCTGTAGCTACAAAACAGCCCCAGACTATCACACTACCACCACCATGTTTGAATGTTGGTATGATGGTCTTTCTGAAAATGCTGTGTTAGTTTTATGCCAGATTTGACTTAGCATTCACCTCTTGCAGTCCCTGTACAGCACAGCTACAACTGGGAGAGGGAGCAGCAGGACAAGGAGCTATTCAGCTGCATTGCTCATACGCTAACAAGAGGCATAATGATAACAGGACAGAGCAGGGTGACAGAAGACCTCACCGGTGTGCTACTTCTCCTTTCACTGTCCATTCACAGGTTTGGGAAAGGACAAGACTTGTAAGGGATACTAAACTGCAGCAGGGACAGGTCTCCCTCCCCTCCTGTGTGGCAGAGCCATGTAAATCTCAGATCTGGATGAACAGGAATACAATTCCTTTGGCGGTTAAAACAGCTCTTGTGTGTTTTATCTGTGTATTTATTTAGCCATTTGCCTGGAGTTATTTCTAATGCTGTTCTCAAAAATTCAGGCATAATAAGAAAAATTGTAAACCATCAGAATGAGAGCGGGTAGACAAAGGAAAAACATTTTCTGCCTGGTCTCCCGCGGTTACTTATTCGGCAATGCACTTTTCACTGTAAAATAAATCAGTTGATATGATTTGATGTCACCTCCACTTACTGAGCATACAAGGGTAAGGTGAGATTTTTAAAACGCTTAAATGGCAGCATTGTAACTCGAGTGCAAAGCAAATGAACATCCTGATTTCCGAACACTCTTCTTCCCATCTTCTTATGCCGCGTACACATGGTCGGAATTTCCGACAACAAATGTTCGATGGGAGCTTGTTGTCGGAAATTCCGACCGTGTGTAGGCTCCATCGGACATTTTCTGTCGGAATTTCTGACAAATAAAATTTGAGATCTGGTTCTCAAATTTTCCGACAACAAAATCCGTTCGGAAATTTCGATCGCGTGTACACAATTCCGACGCACACAATTCCACGCATGCTCGGAATCAAGCAGAAGAGCCGCACTGGCTATTGAACTTCAATTTTCTCGGCTCGTCGTACGTCACTGCGTTCTTGACGTTCGGAATTTCCGACAACATTTGTGTGACTGTGTGTATGCAAGACAAGTTTGAGCCAACATCTGTCGGAAAATAAACATGGATTTTGTTGTCGGAATGTCCGATCGTGTGCAGATAAGGCTAATGATTTTGTTTTTGTTTGCCAAGACCTACGTAATGAATATATTGTACTTCCCGCTAAGGACTGCATCGATGTTTAGAATTGTCTATATCTGTATGGACAGTTGTGCATGCAACCTTGCTGTATAGCTAGACCTTCACACAATGCTTAACCACATGCCGACCGGGCCATAGCCGAAAGACGGCTACAGCGCGGTCGGCTTATTCTGGGTGGACATCCTCCCAGAAACTTGCTCCCGCACGCCCCCTGGGGCGCGCACTCGGGAACATCCATGAGCGCCGGGTCCCGAGGCCCCGGCGCATCGCGGATCACGGTAAACAGCCGCTGATAGTGGCCGTTTACCACGTGATCGCTCCGTCAAATGATGGAGTGATCACATGTACACAAACCGGCGACACGTCATGACGCCGGTTCCTCCCTCCCCTCTCTGTACCGATCGGTACAGTGAGAGGGGAGAAGCGGAAAGGGGGGGGAGAGACGGGACCAGCGCTGTGGGCTGGATGTGTAGTGCCCACAGCGCTGGTCATCGTCTGCAATGTGCAATACACTGCCACCACTGTGCAATGCTCTGCCACCACTGTGCAATGCTCTGCCAATACTCTGCCAATACTCTGCCAATACTCTGCCAATACTCTGCCAATAATTTTTAATAGAAACAAAGATTTTTTTTTTTTACCTAATTTTCAGTATTTTTTGATTTATAGCGCAAAAAATAAAAAACCCAGCGGTGATTAAATACCACCAAAAGAAAGCTCTATTTGTGTGAAAAAAAGGACACAAAATTAATTTGGGTACAGTGTTGCATGACTGAGTAATTGTCATTCAAAGTGTGAGAGCACCGAAAGCTGACAATTGGTCTGGTTATGAAGGGGGTTTAAGTGCCCAGTGGGTAAGTGGTTAAAACCCAGTTAACAGTCTGTGAAGCCTGAGCAACTCAAACTCAAATTTAGGAACAAGCACCGCTTGCATTTCAAATATACAATTAACGATGTATTAATGATTACAGAGCTGCATTCGAGTCTTTTACCCGTTTAGAGTTCAGCTTCAATCTTTTTTTTTTTAAATCAGATAGATTTTTTTTTTTTTAAGAACATACACAACACAAGAAAAACACAACAACAAAAACAAAAACAAAATAGGAAGACACAGTACCACACCCCTACCAGTTATTCAAACATATTCCAGCTTGTCAAAGTGAGGACACATCTATGTCTGCGTAACATATTCTCGCTATCTATTATGTCATACAGTATATCAGCATATCATAGTGTTATATATACATTGTTGCTGTAATCGCTCACTTACTCGTTAACCATCAGGGAGCAGAATGCGGCACTATGCCTTCTAACCGTTGGGTGAAATAAACCATTTACAGATCAACCTCTGCAAGGCTATAAATTACTCGTTTCATCCCCTCCTCTCTTAAATTCCTATTACTGTTTTGTTATGGACTTCTACATATTCCATATTACTGAGATGCTGTGTTAGTAGTGGTGGTTCTACCGCCTAAAATTCTATTATGAACCAGACGTAATGGTGCTAATCCAGGTGTGTCCAGCCAGGGGTCAGTTCAATCTTTAACTCTTTTGCTGTCACTGACCTATGTCATACATTGGCAGCAGAGAGGGGATCTAAACGCACTGCCAGCCGCTACAGCAGCCAAGAATGTGTGTACATGTGACAAGTCTGACTGTCCACACACCCCTGGTACAATCGCCCCCCCCCCCGCCCCACAACTCCCCCAATCTCCCCCGAGCCGACCCGGCACCAGCATAGCGGGTGCCGCCAGGTAAAGGTGATTGAGACCAGTGACTGGCCATTGGCTTATCTCCACTACCTAGTAAGAACCTGCGGGTCGATGGTGGTGCTTGTGTGTGGGCCAGACCCGGATAAAAAAAATCAAGTATAGGTACGTGATTTCACGCTAAAGGGACACCCCACTGCATTATATGTATGTGGGACGGTCCTTAAAGAGGCGCTCAACCCAAAAGTGGAACTTCTGCTCATTTGCCTCCCCCCCCGCCCCAGTGCCATATTTGGCACCTTTTGGGGGGGGGGGGAGCAGACACTTTGACAGGTATCCTGTCCCCACTTCCGGGAGACTGGGCCGCAGCGAATTACATCAGCATCTTGGCTCCCTCCTCCTTCCCCCCCGCCGCTGGGTCAGTAGGAGAGCGCAGTGGTGCTCTTGTGCATGCACAGTAGGGACCCGCGGTGAAGCCGTAATGTTTCACTACCGGGTTCCCTTACTGGCAATGGCGGCCACAGCACCCGACAGCTGATAGAAACATCAGCTGCAGGGCCGACATCACTGGACTCCAAGACAGGTACAGCCAGGTCCATAAATATTGGGACAAGGACACAATTCTAATCTTTTTGGCTCTATACACCACCACAATGGATTTGAAATGAAACAAACAAGATGTGCTTTAACTGTAGACTTTCAGCTTTAATTTGAGAGTATTTACATCCAAAGCAGGTGAACGGTGTAGGAATTACAACAGTTTGTATATGTGCCTCACACATTTTAGGGGGCCCAAAGTAATGGGACAGATTAACCACTTCAGCCCCGGACCAATTGGCAGCCAGAGGACCAGGCCCCTTTTTGCGATTCGGCACTGCGTCGCTTTAACTGACAATTGCGCGGTCGTGCGACGTGGCTCCAAAACAAAATTGGCGTCCTTTTTTTCCCACAAATAGAGCTTTCTTTTGGTGGTATTTGATCGCTCCTGCGGTTTTTATTTTTTGCGCTATAAACAAAAATAGAGCGACAATTTTTGAAAAAATGCAATATTTTTTGCTTTTTGGTATAATAAATATCCCCAAAAAATATATAAAAAACATTTTTTTCCTCAGTTTAGGCCGATACGTATTCTTCTACATATTTTTGGTAAAAAAAAAAATCGCAATTAGCGATTATTGATTGGTTTGCGCAAAAGTTATAGCGTTTACAAAATAGGGGATAGTTTTATAGCATTTTTATTAATATTTTTTTTTACTAGTAATGGCGGCGATCAGCGATTTTTTTTTTTGTGACTGCGACATTATGGCGGACACATCGGACATTTTTGACACATTTTTGGGACCATTGTCATTTATACAGCAATCAATGCTATTTAAATGCATTGATTCCTGTATAAATGACAGTTGTAGTGAAGGGGTTAACCACTAGGGGGAGGGGTTATGGGCTGTGACGTGTGTGTTTTTTTTACATTAGGGGGCGGGGCTGACGTCTGACGTCATTGATCGGCTTTCCCGATGACCGGGAACAGCCAATCAATGACAGGCAGAGTAGGAAGCGCGGGGAGAGGTTTGTTTACACATACCTCTCCCCGTTCTTCAGCTCCGTGACCCGATCGCAGTTCTCTTCTGATTCGGACTATCACACCAATGCGCAGGAGAATGTTGTTGTTCATGTTGGTGGAAGAGAAGTCATTGCTTTTCCAACATCCTTCACTTACTACTTTGTTTCCTATGATCAGCACTAAGCAGCTGGCACTATATTTACTAACAAAGAACAACTTCGGAATATGTGACCTTTGAAGTGTCCAGTGGGAAAACTGTTCTTCCTTCAGCAGACAATGTTATGTACTAATGAGCTCTATGCTACTATGTTAGCAAACATGTCCTATCATTATTTCCATCCTCATCTATTGCTCTGTACACAGCGGTGCTAAAAAATATCTTTCTTATTCTCCGATCTCCATTTAGTAAGTTCACCAAATTGTTTTACACAAATAAAAACTAATTGGATTATTTAAATATAAACCCGAGTCTAAACAAAAAACTTTTCATTTATTTCTTATGGCAGAGCAATTTAGATTTCTAAATATAACCTACTGAGACTAAGGCCTCATGCACACGGACGTTTTTGCAGCCGCATTTTTGAGCGTTTTTTGCAGCTTAAAAACGCCTGTCCATGTTAGTCTATGGCTTCATGCCCACCTAGGCGTTTTTAAGCTGTAAAAAAAACCCAGGACCAGTGCGTTCCGTGGCGCGACGCTAGAGCTGTAAAAACGCGAATCGCGCATAAACGCGCAAAAACGCGCAAAAACGCGCACTGGCGTTTTTGAGCTGCAGCATTTTTTTGCTGCAAAAAGTTGATTGGACACTGTAATCCCTGTATAGGAAATTAGAGATGTGTAAAACGCTAATTAACGCTGACGCTAAAAACGCGCAAAAACGTGCAAAAACGCCAATGCAAAACGCGATAAAAGTCAAATTTTTTTAGGCTGCTTTTTCCAGGTGTCCGACCTAGCTTTACAGCCCGTTTTTTAAAACGTTCGTGTGCATGAGGCCTAATAGCTCAGTTTCTGAAGCTAGGGGGGGTTCTAATATGCAAATTAGTTGATCTCTTACCCAGAATAATTTTTTGCACCTGTCCCCATGCTTGCTATAAGGTCGTTGGGAGTCAGTGGGAGCCATGGTGAGTCTCTATGCCCACCCCCACCACTACATTTTGACCAATACAAGATGTATAGGAAGGACTGTTCTGATGAAAACCTCTTTCACACGGGCAGATGGCTTTACCGCCCCTTAGAAAAGCGATTCACAGTGAAGGAGGTTTGCAGACATTCAAGAGGCGATACTATAACCTCTTGAATGGCTGTTTTTTTTTTTTTTATCCCAAAGGAATTTTACATTGAAATACCAATTCGCAACTGGTTTGCAAGCATTGTGTGTGTGGCATGATTCAACTGACTTCAATGGGCAAGTTTGGCAAGCAGCACTGTGTTGAACTGAGTTATAATTGCTGCACCACAAATCGAAGCATCGCACCCATGTGCACATACTCAAGCAAATGCTATGGATGGTCAGGGGCCAAAAAATGCAGATCAACTGCTGGATTTTACTGCCCCTTCGACCTCCAGAGGAGGAGGAGGCGATATTGCCACCTCCTGAATGCCAACATGCTGAGGTAAAATTGCTGCACCGCAAATCGTAACATCACACCCATGTGAACAACTTGAGCAACTGTTTTTAAAGCCCCCCCCCCCCCCTGGCCCCTGTGTGCACATAACTTTATTCAGGAGAACAGAGATTTTTTGTAGTTCCGATTGCAAACCTGTTCAGCTAAGTTTCTGAGAAAGAGAAGGACAATCCATGTGCTCTTAGGTGAGATTGATGTCATCATCCTGACGAAGGGGTCCTGCGCGGCTCCGAAACATTGCACCTTCTTTTGTGATGTAATTCTTTCATTAAAACTTTTTGGACGAAGATTTGTCAATCCATGGTGTGCTGGCGAATATATACATTTGTTTGATGCTTCCAGGACCCAACTGGTAATCGCTGCAGCACCCTCTACTTTATGAGCCACAAATACCAGGAATGAGTGCAATAGGAATATCGATTTGACTGATGTCATCATCCTTCTGCATTAGAGCCCAAATCCCGCAAGATGATGCTACTGCGCAGAACGTCTTCTCCCCAGGTTTGGGCTACTCTGCATTCCCCAGGATATTGTGAGAAGGAGGATGACTTAATCCTCTGCCATACAGAAGCTGGGGGGAAAAGGTTTATTAAATTAATTTTCTCCCTCAGGGAGGGGGCCTGATATTTTAAGTGGACCTTTTACCATAATTGTGCTTTAATGTGCATTGACAACACATTCCAATGGGCTGCCTTAAAGCAATGCACATTTACACACAAATACTGCAAAATAAAAATATAAGCAGTTTTCTTTAGTGGGGGCTCCTATGTCTAAGGGGAGAATTTGAGACTTGGTCCAATTAATTTGCAGGCCTGGGTACACACCAAATTGTTCAATGAGTTCTAAAGCGGCTGCTAGAGAAGGACCAGCTTCTTCCAGTTAAAGGAGCATGTCATCTGTATATAAACTGATAACTTCAGTCATTGGACCCGCCTGAAGACCTTTTATATTTGGGTGCACTCTAATGGCTATGGCGAGTGGCTCTACAGCCAGCGCATAGAGTAGTAAGGATATAGAGTAGCCTTCCTGTCCCAGGAAAAAAAAAAATAGGGATCCGAGACCCTGCCATTGACCTGGATCCTAGCAGTGGGGGCTTGGTATAGAATTTGGAGCCATTTAATAAAGTTTGGGCCAAACTTCCAAACCTCCAAAGACACTCCCACAAATATCTCCACTCTAAATGCCTTGGCAACATCTAAACTAACAACAACCCTGGAGCTGACAGTATATATACATGAGTGGACTGGAGGTTCATGAAGAGTCTTCTGAGGTTGAAGGCAGTGTTTTTGTTGGGCATGAACCCCACTTGATCGGAGTGTATTAGACTCAGAATGACCTTGTTTAGTCACAGGGCTAAGATCTTGGCTAGGATTTTAACATCCAATTAAAGAAGAGATATGGGGCGATAGGACTCAGAAAACAAGGGGTATTTCCCTGGCCTTGGTATCAATACTATGAGTGCCTCACCCATAGTGACTTGGAGAGTAATGGAGTCAAACATGTAGGCGTACAAGTCACGCAGCTTGGGGACAAGGGCCTCACTAAATTGATTATAGAATTCTAGTGCGAGTCTGCTTGAGCCGGGCGCCTTTGAGGGGGGAAGATGTGCTAGCGCTTCCTCGATACAATCTGTAGTGATTTGTGCCCCCAGAAGTGTAAGCTGAGAGGGAGTTAATGTGGAGAACTCAATACCCTGCAGAAACGCAGACAACTCATCTTGAGAATAATTGGCAGCAGAGGAGTAGAGAGCTGAATAGAACGCTCTAAACTCCTGGGCCAAAAGACCCGGATCAGAGACCTGAGCCCCTGAGGCTGTCTGGAGACTAACCACCACAGGGAGTTTGTGATCAAGGTGTGCCATATAGGCCAACAGTTTACCTGCCCTTTCACCATGTTCAAAAATGCACTGTTTACTGAAGAAAATGCGTTGTTTGGCCTTCTCAAAATAGAGTTGGTCGTTGAGTCTAGTCTACATTCGTACAACGGGAGAAGGGTCAGCCTGAAAGACCTGTTCTAAGAAGCTCTGATGTTCCTCTGCCTGCTGAAGTATCAGTTTGGAGGAGGTCTTACGTCTGTTAATGTGAGATGTCAATATCATGCGGGCATGTAATTTAAAAGCTTCCCACACCATTCCTACAGAGGCCGAATCTTGGTTTGTATGAAAGAAGAAGATCTCTGGATGCCTTCCAGGTCTGTGAGGGCAGAGAGCCAGAAGAGGTTCAGCCTCCAGATGGGGACAGAGGGGGGAGCCGATATGCGCAGGGTGGTTCAACAGGGAGCGTGATCCTGAGAGTACGCGAGTTCTGAAACCAGCATCTAGCAGGTCAGGTAAAAGAGTGGGTGTGACAAGGATGTAGTCAATACGAGACATGGCGGAATGTGGGGGTAGGGTATTTATGCCACCAGGTATCTGTCAAGGCAAACTCTGAAAGAAATCTCCCAAATCTAGTGGAGGACTGTGTGGCATTTGAGGTACTGGAGCACAATTTGTCAAGGTTAGGGTTAATTACTGCATTAAAACCCCCCCAGTCAGACAGCAGCTACCATGGATGCTGAGCCATAAAGGCAACACCATCCTGCAACATTGCAAATCGGAATGGTGGGGGGATAAAGAATGCCATGAGCAATAGTTCCAAACCAAAGAAAGTGACATGCAAGAACAAAAAACATCCCTGGGTCCGACCGCAAGGCGTGGAGCTGAAAGTGAGTTGTTTTAGCAAATAAAATAGCTATACCCCGAGAGTTGGAGGTGTATGGAGCTTGGTACACCCAGCCAATCCAAGGTTTTTTAAGGGCCATCTATATCTGGCCTATGACATAGGTCTCCACTAGCACAGAGACATCTGCCCGCAGGGACTTGAGATAAGACAGAGCAGCCACACTTTTAATTCTGTCACGCAGGCCCCTGACATTGATGAGTGAGTTTGGGGTGGAGGAGCTTGACTGGCCTGCACAGAGTCCTGACCTCAACCCGATAGAACACCTTTGTGATGAATAAGAGCGGAGACTGCGAGCCAGGACTTCTTGTCCAACATCAGTGCCTGACCTCACAAATGCGCTTCTGGAAGAATGGTCCAACATTCCCATAGACACACTCCTAATCCTTGTGGACAGTCTTCCCAGAAGAGTTGAACCTGTTATAGCTGCAATAGGTGGGTCAACTTAATATTGAACCCTACGGACTAAGACCGGGATGCCATTAAATTTGCTTGTAAAGGCAGGCGTCCCAATACTTTTGGCAATATAGTGTATTACTGGCTAGGATACAGGTGGCCTGGGTTCAGATTGTTCTGACATTTGCAGATCTCTGGCCAGTTCAGCTCCCCCTTAGAAGTGTGTGAAAGAAAATTTCTTGATTCCCATAGTATGATATATGTATGGAATATAAAACATGGAAGAGGCTCAGGTGAAACACCCCTACTTACACAATCACCTATATTCTTTCATCCCAGTTGATACAACACTTCACAATTTTTTTTCACTACACAACAACCCTTTCATTCCTCATTGTTTCATCCAACACCACTATTTACACTTTCATTATACACCTATACACTTAATAAGACATATATAATAATGATTCCTTTATTTTTATAGTAATAAATGAATACTACAACAATACCCCTATAAAACAGTGTACAGGACGCCGTGGCTGGGTCCTGGAAGGACGCTATGTTTCCCCTCTGTTTGGACTGTGGTTCCTTTAAGGGAACAAAAAAGGGTTAACTCACCTGTCAGAGGAAGTGGGTTTAAAAACAAGACAGGAAGTTGCAGGTGTGTGTGTGGAGGAGTGTAGAGGAGATGATGGTGGTTTGTGTTTGGTTTGATGTGCAGCAACCAACGTGGACAGCAGCGTTCTGCCTGGAAGCCTCCTAGCAGGTGAAGTCACCTGAAACCACCCCAAGGACTGTTTGATTGCGATAGCAATGCTGGACTTTGGATGTCGGTGAGACTGAAACCTTTTTCTTTTGTTTTTGCTGCTGTCAAGCTGTTTTAAGTTTAATAAACCTCCTTTTGGGTTAAAAGCCTGTGTCCTGCGGTCTGGCTGGTCCCCCGAACTTTACAAGTGGTGGAGAATGCGGGCAGGACAGAGTAACAGGCGTTTTTTTTGCTGTTTTTGCATTTGAATTTAAAACTGACATTTAAAGGGACAGTACAGTGGGTTTATGTCCTGGGTTAAAGCTGCCCAAGCCCTGAAAGCTGAAGCAATGGAGGAACTAATTAAACAACTATCCCTGGCTAATATGCAAGCGCAGACCCGCCATGAAGAAAATACTCGCCTGTTGGTGGCTCAGTTGGCAGCACAGCAAGCAACCCAGCAAGGGGTTATGCAGGCTCAGGTGACTGCCTTAAAAGAAGTAGTGCAGCAGTTTTCTCAGGGTCGTGAGCAAGCGGCTGTTGCCCCTGGCAACCAGGTGACCGTGAGGGCAAGCCATTTTTTGCAGAAATTGTCCCTGAGTGATGATGTAGAGGCTTTTCTTGCTACATTTGAGAGGACGGCAGAGAGAGAAGGGTGGCCCCAGGACCAGTGGGCCGGCCTAATTGCACCTTTTCTCACCGGAGATCCTCAAAAAGCCTACTTCGACCTGCCACCAGAGGACGCTAAAGACTATCAAAAACTAAAGGCAGAAATACTGGCTCGTTTGGGGGTGACTACGGCCGTTCGGGCCCAACGAGTGCACCAATGGAAGTATTGTCCAGATCGTCCACCACGGTCTCAAATGCATGACCTGGTGCAACTGGTAAAAAAATGGCTGCAGCCCGAAGTGTTGTCGGGCCCCCAAATCGTGGAGCGGGTCGTGCTGGACCGATACCTACGGTCACTGCCAGACGACCTTCAACGGTGGGTCAGCCATGGAGACCCCAAAACAGTGAACCTCCTTGTCGAGATGGTAGAGCGATATACAGTGGTGGAGGATCTGCTTGGCCCTACCAAGCGCCAAGGGCCCAGTCTGCCACGGCCTATTCGATCGACTGCCACCCTTCGAAAGGATGTCCCCCGGAGCCCTGGAATCAACACCCCGGAAGGTCAAGAGTCACTCCCAGTACCTCCTCAGCGATCTGTTCCTGTTCGGAGAGGAGGGGATGTACAATGTTGGCGATGTCATTCCTGGGGCCATACCCGGGCCCACTGCCCACTTCAAGAGGAGCCCATGGAATGCGGGGTTCTTCGGAGGGGGTCTTTTTATGCTCATAGAGCATGTACCACACACCTTGACCGTGGAGAAGAGAAATTTGAGTGTGTAGTCCAAGTGAACCACCTCCCTGCCTGGGCTTTGCTGGATTCCGGAAGCATGGTAACCCTGGTTCATCCTAGAGTAATTGGGAAGATCGGTCCGGTAAGCAAAACTTTACGGGTTGTGTGCATTCACGGGGACACTAGAGAGTACCCTCTCATCTCGGTGTCCATCTCCACAGCATATGGCACTGGTACTCAAGAGGTGGGGGTGGTAAAGAACTTGATACATGATGTTATCATAGGACGAGACTGTCCATTTTTTGAAAAACTGTGGGGACAAGGAGAACTACCTGAACGATCCCAAGACTGGGGAGAAACTAGTTCCTCTGTTCCTACGGTTGAGGGTAATAACCCTAAGATGCCAAATGTTCCTAATGTGGATCCGGTTGATACAAATGCTAATGATTGGATTAATGGTGATGAAAGTAGTGCTGATACTGTTAAGGGTGACAAAATGTGTGGTTCGCAGACCTACCTGAACACTGAGGAGGGGGAACCTTCCCCACTTCAGGTAATGCTGGGTGAAGAGGATGAGGAAGTGGCCTCTACCCCTACCCTGCCGGATTTGGGTGTTCCCCAGGGGACATTTGGTACTGCCCAGATGCAGGACCCCACTTTGACCCGTGCACGGGAACAAGTTATAGTATTAAATGGGGTACCCCAAGAGCCAGGTGCGAATGAGCGGTGGCCCCACTTTGCAATATGTAATGAATTGCTTTATCGGGTTACCAAAGTGAGAGAAAATGTGGTAGAACAATTATTGGTACCCCAACAGTATAGACGCAAGGTCCTGGACCTGGCCCATGATGACGTTTTAGGGGGACACCTGGGAGTTGAAAAGACGGAGGCACGGATCACCGACCGGTTTTACTGGCCAGGTCTGAAAGCAGAGGTAAGAAGATACTGTGCCTCTTGTCCCACCTGTCAGTTGACCGCGCCGGTGACCCATTTCCGGAGCCCTTTGGTCCCTCTGCCCATAATTGAGGTCCCATTCGAGAGGATAGCCATGGATATAGTGGGTCCTTTGGTAAAGTCAGCTCGAGGTCACTCCTACATACTGGTGATCCTTGACTATGCCACCCGATATCCTGAAGCGCTACCTCTGCGGAATACCTCCTCTAAGGCTATTGCTCGGGAATTATTCCAGTTGTTTACACGGACTGGTTTTCCCAAGGAAATACTCACGGACCAGGGCACCCCGTTTATGTCGAGGGTTATGGCTGATGTGTGCAAGCTGTTCCGGATTAAACAGCTGCGCACATCGGTCTACCATCCACAAACGGATGGGTTGGTAGAGCGCTTTAATAAGACCCTTAAGTCTATGCTCAAGCGGGTTGTACAAAGGGATGGGAAAGACTGGGACTGCCTGTTACCCGCTCTCCTGTTTGCTATCCGGGAAGTGCCCCAGGCCTCCACTGGGTTTTCGCCCTTTGAGTTGGTATATGGGCGGAGACCTCGCGGACTACTGGATTTTGTTAAAGAGGAATGGGAAAGTGAACCTATTCAGCATAAGAGTGTTCTTGAATATGTTTCCCAAATGCAGGAGAGGATCCGAACTGTGATGCCTCTAGTCAAAGAACATTTGCAAAAAGCCCAGGAGGCTCAACGACGGGTCTATAATAGGGCTGCTAGAATAAGGAACTTCCAAGTAGGGGATCGAGTAGCGGTGTTGATCCCCACTGTGGAAAGTAAATTCTTGGCCAGGTGGCAAGGCCCCTTTGAAGTTGTAGAAAAAGTGGGAGAGGTAAATTATAGAGTCCACCAACCAGGTAAGAGGAAACCCTATCAGATATATCATGTAAACTTGTTAAAGCCCTGGACAGACAGGGAACCGGTGACCTCCCTGGCTGGTGCAAGACTTGAGCCTCGGGTTGGGGTGGAGAGTGTCCAAGTAGCAAATACCCTGTCTAGAGTCCAAAGTCAGCAGGCAAAGGAGTTCTTGCAGAGAAATAAAGAGAAATTTTCAGACTTGCCAGGGCTCACTAGTGTCATAGAGCATGATATTGTCACAGAACCAGGAATCAAAGTTTTTGTCCGGCCTTACCGCATTCCAGAGGCCCAAAGGAAGGCTGTTGCAGAGGAAGTGAAGAAGATGTTAGACCTGGAGATTATTGAGGAATCACAGAGTGAGTGGTCAAGCCCGATTGTGTTGGTACCGAAGCCCAACGGGACTCTGCGATTCTGCAATGATTTCCGGAAACTAAATGAAGTTTCACGGTTTGATTCCTACCCCATGCCCCGGGTAGATGAGCTTATTGAGAGACTAGGTCCAGCCAGGTATATCACTACATTAGACCTTACCAAGGGGTATTGGCAAATCCCGTTGACTAAGGCTGCTAGAGAGAAAACTGCTTTTTCTACCCCAGAGGGAAGTTTTCAGTACAAGAGAATGCCTTTTGGATTGCAAACTGCTCCAGCCACATTTCAGAGGGCAATGGATAGGATTTTACGTCCTCACCGGGAGTATGCCTCAGTATACTTGGATGACATAGTCATTTTTAGCAGAGACTGGGAATCACACTTGCCCAAAGTCCAGACAGTACTGGACTCCCTTTGGAAGGAGGGGTTTACAATAAACCCGGAAAAATGTGCTTTGGGAATGGAGGAGGTGAAATACCTGGGCTATGTTGTGGGTAGAGGGGTAGTAAAACCTCAGGTCAACAAGGTAGAGGCTGTACAGAATTGGCCCCGCCCCCTCACAAAAAAACAGGTACGTGCATTCCTGGGTATGGTGGGATACTACAGGAGGTTTGTACCCAACTTTGCCACGTTGGCAGCTCCATTGACCGATCTGACTAAGGGTCGGAAATCGGTCATGGTGGAGTGGAATGCAGACGCTGAGAAGGCTTTTTTGGAGCTCAAGTCGGCACTGTGCCAACACCCTGTCCTAGTAGCACCCAATTTTTCAAAAGAGTTTGTTGTACAGACTGATGCTTCCGATGTAGGATTGGGAGCCGTGTTGTCACAGGTTGTTCATGGCGAGGAGCACCCAGTAGTTTTCCTCAGTAGGAAGTTAACACCAGCGGAGAAAAACTACGCTATAATTGAACGAGAGTGTCTGGCCATTAAGTGGGCTCTGGAATCCCTCAGATATTACCTTTTGGGGAGGAAGTTTAGGCTGATTTCTGACCATGCCCCTTTAACATGGCTGAGACAAGGTAAAGGGACTAATGCCAGGGTTACTCGGTGGTTCCTGGCACTCCAGGAATTTAAATTTGTAGTGGAGCATAGGCCCGGGAGACTGCATCAAAATGCAGATGCTTTCTCCCGAGTCCATTGTTTGAGCTCCACTGGTGCCTCCACCTCCTTGGCGTTGGGGCACAGGGGGGGGATATGTACAGGACGCCGTGGCTGGGTCCTGGAAGGACGCTATGTTTCCCCTCTGTTTGGACTGTGGTTCCTTTAAGGGAACAAAAAAGGGTTAACTCACCTGTCAGAGGAAGTGGGTTTAAAAACAAGACAGGAAGTTGCAGGTGTGTGTGGAGGAGTGTAGAGGAGATGATGGTGGTTTGTGTTTGGTTTGATGTGCAGCAACCAACGTGGACAGCAGCGTTCTGCCTGGAAGCCTCCTAGCAGGTGAAGTCACCTGAAACCACCCCAAGGACTGTTTGATTGCGATAGCAATGCTGGACTTTGAATGTCGGTGAGACTGAAACCTTTTTCTTTTGTTTTTGCTGCTGTCAAGCTGTTTTAAGTTTAATAAACCTCCTTTTGGGTTAAAAGCCTGTGTCCTGCGGTCTGGCTGGTCCCCCGAACTTTACAACAGATATACATGTATAATGAGCATTGGTATTTGACTCTGACTATTAACTGCAAATTCAGAATTGAATCAGTATTTTCTAAATTTATGATATCATGATATCTCTGGGAACTTGCTGCAGGTGCAGACCCCCCACCCACACGCGCCCCCCTAGTGTGACTCCTTGCAAGCCATACAGGGCAGAGTGTTATCCCTCTTTGGAGTGGGATTGGCCAAGGGACACATGGGATCATCTGAATAATTTTAAAAGGAACTCTGGCTAGGAGATTTCACCACTTACATCCCTCCATTGGTAATTATACCTTATGTTTTTTAAAAGTAACTGTTTATTTACTAATTGTTGACACTTGAAATGTTAAAATATCATTTTCTAAACAGCATACCTACCCCCTGAGGAAGACCGTGACCATGTAGGTCGAAACACGGCGGAAATTTTATACGAACAGATCTCCTAATATGTGATGCTGGGTATAATCTTGTGTTTGCATTTGGAATATCATATCCCCTTACCAGAGCTCATACTTTAACTGTTGTGTGTAATGCTAACTTTCCAATAAAGTCCCAAGGGATGGAAGAACTGGCCATACCTTCATTTTAAGTCCCTACTAAAACCAGTTTCGCTATAAACTTTCCAATAAAGAATCTTCTATTAACCCATTAATAATTTAGTTTTTGGATATTATTAACTTTGCTGCCAAAAATTGTTGGGGTGTGCAACACCAATATCCCTCATATCATGTGTCTTTTCTATGCTATAGGCTCAGGTGAAAAGCCATAACTTAATTTGCTCAAATATCAGTTTTGATAATCTTACCGTTAAATCTGATCACAGGAAATATTGTATCTTTTGTTCACTCATGAAAATTGATATGACATTAAGGATTGTTCCCAGTTCAAGATCGGTCACACTCTCTTCTAAACAAAGCACTCGTCATCTACTTCTCTCTCATAATATTGCGAGAAGCTGCAAACAAACCCGCTCCATCAACAAAAAAAGAAAAAATTTATGTGACAGCTTCATTTTTTTTTTTTTTCGTCTATGAGGCTAGTTGCTATGACAACCATGCTAGGGCCCTTCTCTCGCAGGTACTGTGAAAAGCAGATAGACCTGCAGAATTTTTGGAGAAGAACAGGCAGGCTACTTAAATTTAATTAAGAGGGAAAAACAAAGTGGGAAAAGTATTCTCACAAAAATGAAATTACACTCGAGTTTTTATTCCTAAAATATGGCCAATTAGGAAGCGATATAAAAAGCCCCGAGCAAAGTTAAAACTTAATTGACCTAAAATTACATTTCTCTGTAAACGATGCTTGAATAATTTATGCTATTTATACATGGGATTCAAATGCAGACTCTTTGTTGTGCTCTTTGAAAAGGAATAACTTCACAAAATTAGATTTAAAAAATGATAAAACGTAGAAAAAAATAGATAAAAAAGCATAACTTCACAAAATATTAAAAAAAGTATAACTCCACAAAATTATATAAAAAATGTATAATTTTACAAAATTATAAAAAAAAATTAAGATTGTAAGCTCACTAATGAGCAGGGCCCTCTGATTCCTCCTGTATTGAATTGTATTGTAACTGTCCTGTCTGCCCTCAAGTTGTAAAGCGATGTGAAACTGTTGCCGCTATGTAAATCCTGTATAATAATAATATAACTGCACAAAAATATTTAAAAAAATTACAAAATATTCTAAAAAAAAAAATGATAACTTCACTAAATTAAAAAGAATAAATAATAATAAAGACAGGTCAGGGGCTCCTGACGAGCAGGCGCTATTGTTTTTGAAAATGAAGTTGCCTGAAGCCACAGTTGGGCTTCAGGATAATTCTTCTAAATTTATGGTTTCAGTACCAATCCAGTTGGGTTGCACTGGGTTCTCCTTGACCGCAGGTGTCGCTGTCACCGCCGGCAAGAGTAGAAAGCAGTCTAGCTGGATGCATTAAATGCAACTTACCTCTCGGAACCAGCCCAGTGGGAGTGTTCTCCCGCTGTGAATTCTGGGGGGTGGTATTTAAGGTACCGACACCAAGTGACAGAAAAAAGTTCTTTCCTGTCCGCGTGGTTCTGGTGGTCCTCCTGACCCAGCCACATGGCCTTCCTGGCCTGGGGTGCGGAACCATGCATCCTGTGTCCTGGGGCTGGCTGGTGCGAGGCAATGTAACTGCAGGGGTAGGCCCGAGTGACATTTTTGGAGCCTAATGATCCAAGGAAGGACCGGTGCCGTCACAATGGAATGGAGAGGCCTAGCATCTGAAGTACCCCAGGGGAGGCCTCTTCAGGAGAAGGCCATGTGCAAGGCTGGCTTCTCGGAAAGAGCCTGGAGGCTTAGTTGAAGGACGCGACCTGGATCAACACTCATATGGTATCGCCGGATCGGCTGAGAGAACCTGGTACCGTATGAAAGTTCTTTAAAGTTCATCCAAATCCCTCAGTGACACTAAAGTGTAACTTACAAGTCTGTGGCAGGGACTTTACTGAGCATCCTACCGGCAGCTAGGCCTAGTGAGAGAGTCCTATCCGGGGGACTGCAGGAATCCAGTTTGTGAAACAGTTAATTTCTCTGGATTCGTCTAATATCTTCACCCTGCAATCTAAGTACCTGAACTCACCCCTAACCCTCTACCCTTCATCAAGAGACTGTGTTCTATTTTTCTGAATAAATAACCTAAAAGAGGATTCAGTGTCAGTCTCAACCTTTTCTCTGGGTCACTTAGCACGAGAACCCCAGGACGGAGCTACAACAGGTGCGGTAACGGTAAGCCCAAATAAAACCAGCAGCTCCTTCGGGGGTCAGTGCTACACTTGTTTTAAAATTGTTTTACTACTTGTTAAGAATATATAAAAATAGTTAAATGTCCACAGTCTGGACACAAGTGCACTTTAGGGGTCTGTTCACACCAGCAGGCATCTGTTGTGGTCCGTATAACCACGATTGTGTGCGTTTTGTCTAGGATTGGTCCAAAACATTGTACGGTTTAGATTTTTTTAAACTCAGAGTTAACAATTTAAAAAACAATGAATTCAACTTTATGTGCTGAAATTCAGTCACATGCATTGCGCACATAAATACAGCATGTCTGCATTTTGAAGCAAAGCAATGCACATCCCTGCATGTCAACATGTAAAGTTGAATGAATTGTGTGTTGCTTAAAGTAGTTGTAAACCCACTTTTTGGACTTCTACTAGCCTAGAATAGGTAGTGGAAATATCTCCTAAATGTGCGCCGTTTAGGAGATATTTCACTTGTAGTTCACCGAAAATTCCAAAGGCGCATGTGCGGGGAAGAAACTACGCTAAGTGCCGTTTCTTCCCTAGCCTGTGCCGTTAATCGTGGCTCCCGTGCGCATGCGCGGGAGTGATGTCACGCAGCTCCGGCGAATCACAGAGCTGGAGTCCGTGGCCCGGAAGGAAGAGGGGCCAGAAGATGGACACTGCCTACACAGGGTACATCGCTGGATTATTTTGCAGGTAAGTGGCACATAATGGGCTAGTATGCGATGCAAACTAGCCCATTATGCTTTTCATTTGCAGCGAGCAAAAGAGGAAGTAAAACCCATCAGGGTTTACTTCCTCTTTAATAATGCAGCAAGTCTGCTTTTTTATTCAACTAACGCAGACACATATGTATGGTGTAAACAGGGCATATAGAAAACAATAGTTTTCTATGTGCCCTTGTGTTAAGCCTGCATTGAAATCAACACAATTCAACACACCTGGTGTGATTGAGCCTTAAAATATCCTGTCTTCAGCCTCCCTTGTAAAGACATCCAAAGAGATTGCTGCTGGATGCCACCACCTCGGATGTGATGTCAGCAGCCCAAGCAGGCTCAGTGCTGTCACTCATATGATTTTGAATAATAGAGGAGCGGTGCCCAACCTTGTGAAGAGTGAGGGCCACTAAAGCGACTTGGTAACTGATCGTGGGCCACAATGAGGAGAGTGGGCGGATGACAGGACCACGTCTAATCCACATATGCAGAGCAGACATAGAAAGAGCCCACTCTACTCTATGGGCCCTCCAATCCTATCCACCCAGACAGAAGGGGACATAGCTGTTTATTTTTTTAGCGGATTGGATTGGAGGTAGGCAGGTGTAAACGGTCACAAATCTGTTTACATCTGCCACTCCATAGAGGTGAATGGAGGGTCCAATTGGGTCTGCCTGAAAAACAGAAAGACGGACCCGATTGGACTGATCATTTTAAAAAGGCCTAAGTCTGCTTTCACACTGCTGAGCTGCGGTTCACCCACACCGCGGGTGCAGCACAGTGCACCTGTGGCTTTCCTGTGGGTTACCTGCACTTTGCTATAGAATTCCATTATATCTTCCAGGTGTGGTGCACTTTCTGAAAGCACACCAAACCTGCAGGTAATAACAGAAGTCTATGACTCGATGCAGGTAGCATTTTCAGTTTGAGAGCAGCCCGGTGTAGCTACTGTACCAGTGTAGAGAGCAGATATGCCCATTGCTGTTTGATTTTAATAAAAAAAACTGACCTCAATCTTTACTTCTTCCTCAGGCTGCTGCTGTCCCCCAGGCGGGTATGGCTGGCAGCTTCTGCTGTCCCCCAGGGCGGATATGGCTGGCGCTGCTGCTGTCCCCCAGGAGGGTATGGCTGGCAGCTGCTGCTGTCGCTGTCCCCCAGGAGGGTATGGCTGGCAGCTATTGCTGTCCCCCAGGGCGTGTACGGCTGGTGGCTGCTGTCCCAGGAGGCGGAGTGCATTTGGTATCACTCCACCTGTGACAGAAGCCGGCGTTCTACCAGAAGCATTGGCTCTGCTCTCTTCCTCTACTGCTGGCTCCATTCTTTACACCGATGCTCTGGGATGGCGGGAACCCACTATCTGGGCTTGCAGACCCGCCATCCAAGGGCCACATCAGTGGGCAATAGGCCAGCAGTTGGGCACCTCTGCTGTATAGTATTCCCCTTTGCTCCTCCTCCAGCAACTACAGAAAAAATATCTTCAATATACCACACATGCTACAACTCCTTCAAAAGGTATTAATTGTCCAACATTTTGCTGAACCATTTAACCTTAGGAAATTTCCAACAGTTATGATCATTAATAGTTATGATCACAAAATGCTGAATACAATCATGTATGGTCACCCTTAAAGTGGAGTTCCACACAAAAATGGAACTTCCGCTTTTCGTAACCCTCCCCCCCTCCGGTGTCACATTTGGCACCTTTCAGGAGGGAGGGGGGAGCAGATACTTGTCTAATACAGGTATCTTGCTCCCACTTCCGGGCATAAATACCCACGCCACCCACGGGTATCTACTACGCCACTTCCCGCCCCCCCCCCGCTGTATTCTGGGAGACACATGGGTCCCAGGAGACAGCAGGGACCAGTGGGAACACGCAGCGTGAGTCGCACATGAGCAATAGGCTTCACTTCCTGATTCCCTTACCGAAGATGTTGGCGGCAGCACCCGAGAGCCGAGGGATAGATCGGCCTCGGGTGCCGACATCGCGGGCGCCCTGGACAGGTAAGTGTCCTTATTTTAAAAGTCAGCAGCTGCAGTAGTTGTAGCTGCTGGCTTTAAAAAAAAAAAAAAAAATGGCTTAATTCCGCTTTAAGGAGAAATTGCCTACCATTTTTTTTTTTTTTTATTTGATTAAATTTACAGTCCTTGTATGAGGGGGATTCTGGTGTGAGAAGTGTCCCTGTTAGCTCAGGAGGAGCTGTTGTCCCACCTCCTGATGATATCACCCTAAAATTTACACAAATCCAACACTGGCCTGGAGAATACATGGCGGTTTTAAGGGACATAACCCAACTTTTTTTTGGTAATGAAAGTTCTCCCTCTAATTGTACAATGGTCATGCTTTATTTAAAGCGGTGTTTCACCAAAAAAAAATAAGTACACTTACCCTCCCAGGGCGCCCATGATGTCGGTCGTGGAGGCGATCCGGTTTCAGCACCGCCATCCTCAGTAAGGGAAACGGGCAGCGAGCGCTGCCCGTTTCCTACTGCGCATGCGCGAGTCGGCGCGCGGCCAACTGCGCATGCGCGAGTCAAATTTGTGAATGGGGAACATGATGTGTTGTGGGACATAGTTCCCATAACACACCGCGCCCCATTCACTAGAAGGCGGCGCTAGGAGAACAGCACCGAGGAACAGGAAGAGGCAGATTAGGACGATCTGCCTAGCAACAGCCATTTCTGGTAAGTAAAAAAAAAATATATATTTTTTTTTTTCATTTTAAATTTGTACTAACATTTTTATCTAGTTTTGTTTTTCAGGGTGGCCCACCACTTTAAAATGATCAAGTATGAAAGAGGCCCTTTAACACGTATTTGTAAAATACAGGAAGGTAGCCCCATTACTCCACATGCTGGCCTTCCAGTAATATGCTGGAATTCCTTGATATCTCCTTCAGTGACATATTCTCCATGAATAATTTAACACCGCGATGAGGAACAGAAAAGAAAAATGTACACATTATTATTACCTACCTGATGTTCAAACACAGATGTAGAATCACTAGCCTCCCCGCTGTCTAAGATAAGGCTGAGGTCAAGCTCGCTCGGTCCTGTCAGAAGAAAATAGGCATTTAAAGATGGGCTGTTGTGCTGTTCACTTTCTCAAGATAACACCTACACACTGCCTACATTTATAGAACCATTCCACATTCATTTATCTTTAACATTTTCTTTCTTGGGAGTAAAGAAGGCGTTTAACAAGATGCTCTCGATCTTGGTTCTTGCATCCCTTGTAGACGAAGGGTTTGGATAAATAGTTTCACAAAAATGTATTTTTGCAGAACAGCAGTTTAAGGTTTGATATGTCCTTAAATCAGAACTCCGTTTTTATTTTATTTTTTCCAAATAAAATGCCTGAGGTGCATAAAACAAAGAATACAGCTGTCACTGCAAAACGTACCTTGTCTCCATAGTTACATAGATTGGTGTCTTTTTTAAACCAATCTATAAAGTTCAATCAATGGAAAAAATAGTTTAACCACTTCCATACCGGGCCTATTCTGGCACTCCTATCCTACATGTAAAAATCATAATTTTTTTTGCTAGAAGATTACTCAGAACCCCCAAACATTATATATGTTTTTTTTAGCAGACACCCTAGGGAATAAAATGGCGGTCACTGCAACTTTTTATGTCACACGGTACTTGCGCAACAATTTTTCAAACGTGATTTTTTGGGGGAAAAAAACAGCTTCATTGATTACAAAAAAACAAACAATAAAGTTATCCCGATTTTTTTGTATAATGTGAAAGATGATGTTACGGTGAGTAAATAGATACCTTGCATGTCACGCTTTAAAATTGCGCACACTGGTGGAATGGCGCCAAACTTTGGTACTTAAAAATCTCCATAGGCGACGTTTTAATTTTTTTTTAAAGGTTACTAGTTTAGAGTTACAGAGGAGGTCTAGGGCTAGAATTCTTGCTCTCGCTCTAACGCACGCGGCGATACCTCACATGTGTGATTTGAATGGCGTTTACATATGCGGGCGCCACTAACGCGTGCGTTCGCTTCTGTGCGTGAGCACACGGGGGACTGGGGTGCTTTCCATTTTCATCGTACGGCGACGGTGGATTCTTTCTCCAGGTCGCCAATCGTACGGGTGAGCCCAGAGAAGCACCGGAGGGTGGTGGGAGAGGGAGGGTAGTCCCCTCCCACTGCCTGTAAGAACGATCAAGCGGCTGAACCGCCACTATGATTGTTCTTACAGTGCACAGAATCGTTGGCTCTAAAAGATGATATCTGCATGATGCCTGCAGCTGCAGGCATTATTCAGATATCCCCACTGAAAGTTAAAGACGTCATATGACGTCTCCCGGCTGTCAGCGGGGGATCTCTGCCCCTCCCTCTGCAGTGCTCGGAGCGGGGAAGAGAGCTCCGCGGGTCACGTAAGCGCCCAGCGGCACTGTAACAGAGGAATTTGGCACAATAATATTACAGAAATACACATTGTACATTATATAATACTGTAATAGAGTGGATTATAGAACTTTATAACCACTTCCCGCCCACTGTCATATGATGTCCTTGACTTTGTGCGGGTATATCTGAATGATGCTTGCAGCTACAGGCATCATTCAGATAGCGGCTTTTTCAGCCGGCGATTCCCTGCACCATAAGCATGATTCTATAGGAACAAAGAAGTCCTGTACTGCCGCACTTCGAAAAAAAGACATCTTTATTGTAAAACTTAAAAATCCAACATACAGTCACTTCAACAAATACAAAAACAATGAACAGTAGCTAACGCATTTCACATCGTTACTCATAGCTGAAAAAGAACAAAGAGTGCATATATACAGAGCGATGGGGTAGAGAAACCACCAATCAGAACTTTAGCAATTAAACAACACCCTTTGCACACAAATTGAACCTGAGATCCCAAGGATAGAGAACACCTGTGAATCAAAAGTGCCAAAACACGACACACTGATAACAAACTGATGTCATATAGTGTCAATGAATTATAGTAAGACATAATAACCATGACTATGCCTTGTCATAGTGTTCATATATCATAGTGGCTGTTCCGCTGCTTGATCGTTCTTATGGGCGGCGAGGAGGGACGTCCTACCCCCCTCCCGCCGCCCTCTGGTGCTTCTACCGACTCACCACTTACATCGGTGAGTCGGAGACAGGATCCGTCGCCCCCCCGGATGTTTACCATAGAGATTTCCGGCAGACCAGATGGAGCCGGCGTCTCTATGATCGTTTGGAGACCGGGCACGATGTTATGACGTCACGCCCAGCCTCTGTATTCAAACAAATGGCGCCGCCTTGGCTGGGAAGCCAAGATCGTGTTTTTTTATTTTTATTTCAGGCTTCCCAGCATAGAGGTGATTATATATATATATATATATATATATATATATATATATATATATATATATATATATATATATATATATATATATATATATATATATATATATATATATATATATATATATATACACAGTGGTGTGAAAAAGTGTTTGCCCCCTTCCTCATTTCCTGTTCCTTTGCATGTTTGTCACACTTAAGTGTTTCGGAACATCAAACCAATTTAAACAATAGTCAAGGACAACACAAGTAAACACAAAATGCAATTTGTAAATGAAGGTGTTTATTATTAAAGGTGGAAAAAAATCCAAACCATCATGGCCCTGTGTGAAAAAGTGATTGCCCCCTAAACCTAATAACTGGTTGGGCCACCCTTAGCAGCAACAACTGCAACCAAGCGTTTGCGATAACGTGCAATGAGGCTTTTACAGCGTCCTGGAGGAATTTTGGCCCACTCATCTTTGCAGAATTGTCCTAATTCAGTTACATTAGAGGGTTTTCGAGCATGAACGGCCTTTTTAAGGTCATACCACAACATCTCAATAGGATTCAGGTCAGGACTTTGGCTAGGCCACTCCAAAGTCTTCATTTTGTTTTTCTTCAGCCATTCGGTGGTGGACTTGCTGGTGTGTTTAGGATCATTGTCCTGCTGCAGAACCCAAGTTCGTTTCAGCTTGAGTACACGAACAGATGGTCGGACATTCTCCTTCAGGATCTCTTGGTAGACAGCAGAATTCATAGTTCCTTTTATCACGGCAAGTCTTCCAGGTCCTGAAGCAGCAAAACAGCCCCAGACCATCACACTACCACCACCATATTTTACTGTTGGTATAATGTTCTTTTTCTGAAATGCAGTGTTCCTTCTACGCCAGATATACTTGGACACACACCTTCCAAAGAGTTCCACTTTTGTCTCATCGGTCCACAGAATGTTGTCCCAAAAGTCTTGGGGATCATCAAGATGTGTTGTGGAGAAATTGAGACGAGCTTTGATGTTCTTTTTGCTCAGCAGTGGTTTTCTCCTTGGAACTCTGCCATGCAGGCCATTTTTGCCCAGTCTTTTCCTGATGGTGGAGGCATGAACGCTGACCTTAACTGAGGCAAGTGAGGCCTGCAGTTCCTTGGACGTTGTTGTGGGGTCTTTTGTGACCTCTTGGATGAGTCGTCGCTGCGCTCTTGGGGTAATTTTGGGCGGCCGGCCACTCCTGGGAAGGTTCACCACTGTTCCATGTCTTCGCCATTTGTGGATAATGGCTCTCACTGTGGTTCGCTGGATTCCCAAAGCTTTGGAAATGGCTTTATAACCCTTTCCAGACTGATAGATCTCAATTACTTTCTTTCTCAATTGTTCCTGAATTTCTTTGGGTCTCGGCATGATGTGTAGCTTTTAAGGATCTTCTGGTGGACCTTACTGTGTCAAGCAGCTCCTATTTAAGTGATGCCTTGATTGTGAACAGGTGTGGCAATAATCAGGCCTGGGTGTGGCTAGAGAAATTGAACTCAGGTGTGGACAACCACAGTTATAGTATGTTTTAACAAGGGGGGCAATCACTTTTTCACACAGGGCCATGATGGTTTGGATTTTTTTTCACCTTTAATAATAAACACCTTCATTTACAAATTGCATTTTGTGTTTACTTGTGTTGTCCTTGACTATTGTTTAAATTGGTTTGATGTTCCGAAACACTTAAGTGTGACAAACATGTAAAGGAACAGGAAATGAGGAAGGGGGCAAACACTTTTTCACACCACTGTATATATATATATATATATATATAATGTTTGGGGGTTCTATGTAATTTTCTAGCCAAAAAAATAAGATTTTTACATGTAGGATAAAAATGTCAGAATTGGTCTGGTTAACACGGTTTCCACTGGAGATTCCTAAATTCATAATGCTAATGACTCCTGAGCTGACAGGCAGGAAGAAAGAGGGGCAGAGAAGACAGGGGGCATAGGGACTGGCAAATGCATATTACATTATAAGACCTACCCTGAAAATAAGCCCTACTGTGTCTTTTGTTGCCAAAATTTATATAAGACCCGATCCTATTTTCGGGAAAACGCGGTATGTACAGTGGATATAAAAAAAATATCACATGACAGCCTCCCAGAAATGAAGATCATTCGGCTATACCATGGACGTGGTAAAATCAATTTTGGAGGGACATCCAGTTCTTGGTAATGTCACTGTTGTGCCATATTTTCTCTACTGATGACTGTCTTCACTGTGTTCCATGGTCTAATGCTTTGGAAATTCTTTTGTACCCTTCTCCTGACTGATACCTTTTAACAATGAGATCCCTCTGATGATTTGGAAGCTCTCTGCGGACCATGGCTTGTGCTGTAGGATGCGACTAAGAAAATGTCAGGAAAGTCCTACTAGCTGAACTTTATTTGGGTCTAATCAGAAGCACTTTAAGTGTCGGTTCACACTGAGGCAGCACGACTTGCAGCGCGACTGCCTCAGGCGACCTGGACACGACAGCCACGGCGACTTGCAAAACGGCTTCTCTATAGAAGTCAATGCAAGTCACCTCAAGTCGCCCCCAAAGTCGTACAGGAACCTTTTTCTAAGTCGGAGCGACTTGAACGGGACGCTACTTGTCAGAAGTCCAGTGTGAACCGGATGATGGCAGATGTGTACTGACTCCTATTTAACATGAGTTTGAATGGGATTGCTTAATTCTGAACACGACTACATCCCCAGTTATAAGAGGGTGTGCACACTTCTTCAACCACATTATTTAATTTTTTTATTTTTACTCCCCCCACCCCCTATAAGATTTTAGTTTGTTTTTCAATTGAGTTGTACAGTTTATAGGGCACATTAAAGTTAGAAAAAGTTCTGAAATGATTTATCTTATGCCGCGTACACACGATCTGACTTTTCAACGGACTAGGTCCGACGGTCTTTCCGACGGACTTTCGGCGGAGTTCCGACAGACTTTCCAAACAAACGGACTTGGCCACACACAAGCACAACAAAGTCCGACGGATTCGAACGTGATGACGTACGACCGGACTAGAATAAGGAAGTTCATAGCCAGTAGCCAATAGCTGCCCTAGCGTTGGTTTTCGTCCATCGGACTAGCACACAGACGGATTTTTCGACCGGACTCTAGTCCGCCGGAAAGATTTGAAACATGTTTTTTTTCTAGGTCCATTGGACTTTTGTGAAAAAAAAGTCAGCTGGAGCCCATACACGATCAAATTGTCTGACGGATTCTAGTCTGCTGGACCTAGTCAGCCGGAAAGTCCGATCGTGTGTACACGGCATTAGTCTCATTTTTTTACATCACAGAAAACTTTTTATTATGTTTATATTATATTATGTTTTAACAGGGGTGTTTAAACTTTATATCCACTGTATATACCATACCGTGCCAATGCTCATGGAAGCTGAAAATCAGTGATGTAGATACCGCTACTTCAGTGACCTCCACTTGTTTCCAGGCCCCATGCTGAGTGGCTGGCCTGATGTAATGTAAATACAGGAGTTTGAAATAACCTCCTCCCCTCTCCTTTCTATGCCCAGCATCAGGTCGGCCACTCGGCACGGGACCCAGAAGCAAGTGTAGATCACTAGAGTAATAGTGTCTACTACAGTGATTTCCAGCTTCCTGGGCCATCAGCCAGGTATGGTATACACCTATTTACATTGGTCCAAGCTGGACCAATGTAACAATGTAAGTATATACCATGCCTGAAATTCTTCTTTAATCAATTGAACACCTCTATATACAGAATCCTATTCCCAGAAGGAAAAAAAACAACAACTTTTAAGCATGGTCCAATTTCCTCCAACAGAGGAAAATAATTCCTTCCTGATCCCTAAGGCAGTCATATTCACTGGATCAACAATCTCTGGTGAGATTAAGTTATAGAAATTATAGATGGAAGCAGCGCTCTCCACAGGGGTAACCCACTCCAAGCACGAGTACTCGAAAAAGGGGGGGGGGGATACTGGAGTTGTACTTTAAAGGAAAACTATAAAGGTTTTAGTTTCATTTAATTTTGTACATTTACACAATTTTAAATTGATATTTTATATATTTATAAGCATTTTATACACCTGTAACACAGAACACTATGTATTTTCTAAAGAGGGCACAATAGTAGCTGTTCTGACTATCTCTGAAGGTTTGTACAGAGCCCTACTGAACAGGCAAGGTAAGGAGGAGGGGGAGTCAGCCCTATGACTTATTTGTGTTTGCACATTTCAGCTTCAGCTATTGAATGCTGTAATCAATAATTTTTTTTAAGCAAAGAAGCTAAAGTTAGTTGGCTGCTAAGCTAAGATCACCACCACTCCCCCCACTGAATGGAAATGTAAACACTAAACATGTATATGTAATATTTAATTTTTACCTAATACAAAGGATAACATTTACCATATATACAAAGACTTGGTTGCCCATGCTTACTTGGATTCACATGTATGAAATCTAATGAAGGCGTTCAAGAGCCTAAAACTTTTAATGATAAAGTGTGTTGGCTGCCTTGTGTCCTACTGTGAATGTATTTTAACATTAAAAAGCCTTGTATTCTTTTACTGTGTTGGCTGCTTTGTGTTCTTCTATTGTTATCATTAACATTTTTAACTTTGGAACTTTTGCTTGTTGCTCTCATTGGATTGCGCACACATGAATTCTCAGCTCTCAGTTTTCTCCCTTGGGGGTATCCCCGTTTTGTGGAAAATATACATACAATGCCTTGTTTCTACTTTTATTCAGTCCCAGATTCAGACCTGCACATATGCTCAAAGATATATGGCCAGCATAATTCGCCAGTCTGTTTAGACACCCCCGGTGAACATCAGCATCCACCAGGGAATGAAGAAAACTTGCAGGATGACCACTTACATGTACCAATGGCTTCCATGACGTTTTTATTTACATTCATTTTTAACAAACCTGTTGTTACAATTTGAAAAAACAATAAAACTCTTGTTTAGTTAATGTAAGCAGTAATATTGGGAAGTAAAGCTGCCTAGTTCTTGTTTTTACATAAACATGAATATTTAATAAACCTAAAAGGTAAACACCGTAGAATGTAATAATTATATGGTAAGTAAGAAATACCCTTACAAGATATAAGACCAGCAGTAAGGCTTAATAACATTTATCAGGTGCCTGCAAGGTAGACCTGTCTAGCCCACGGCAGAGTGCTGCAAATTTTATTCCAGCACTAATGAGAGTAGTAAAAGGTTATCTCTTTTCTTATAATTATACACTGCAATAAAAAACAAACACTGGAGGATGTGCCATGCTGAATATATTTACATGCAAATTATACACTGCATAATCAACCAGATCACACTAGCTAGAAGTAATCTACCTGGAGACAGAATAGGCAGAGGGAAGAGAGAATAGAAAAATAATATGGCATGGATAAGTAGGGAAAAATGAAAAAAAAAGGACTGATAGAGAGAAAAAGAGAGAGAGAGGGAGCGAAAAAGTAAGAGGGAGGGAGAAAGAAAGGAGTAAGAGAGAGGGGGAGAGGAATGGAGAAAAAAAATGGGATAGGGGAAGAAAAAAATAGAAAAGAGAAAAAGAGAGGGGAGAGGGAGGGAAAAAGAAAAGGGGGGGGGGGGCATGGAGAGGGAGAGCGATATAAATAGAAAAGGAGGGGAGAAGGAAAGAAAAGAAGGGTGGAGAGAGAATGGAAAAAGAATGCGTAGAGAAGGCGTAGAGAGGTAGGAAGAAAGGGAAATGAAGGGTAAAGAGGAGAGGGGCAGAGCGAAAAAGTAAGAGGGAGGGAGAAAAGGGGGGGAGAGAGAGAAAAAAAGGTGGACGGGGAAGAAAAAAGAAAAAAAAGAGGGGAGAAGGACAGAGAAAAAAAAGGAGTGAGATTGAGAGAAAAAAAGGGGGGGGGAGAAAAAGAGGGAGAAAAAAAAGAGGGGGAATATAAAGAGAAAGGGAGGGGTGGAGAGAGTGAAGGGAAGAGGAGGAGAAATATAAAGTGAAAGAGAGAGTGAAGGAAAGAGGGGGAGAGAGAGAAAGAGGCGGAGAGAGAAAGAGGGGTGTAGTGAGGGAAAAAGAAAGAAGGAGAGAGAGGGGGAGTGAGAGAGCGGGGGAAAGAGAAAGAGAGGGAGAGAACAGAAAGGAGAGAGAGAGAGAGGGGAGAGAGAGTGAGAATGATAGAGAGAAGGAGATAGGGGGAGAGGGAGAGAGATGGGGAGAAAGAAAGAAAGAAAGGAAAAAAATTAAAAAAAAGTGTGGGAGAAAAAGAAAGAGTGAGAAGAAAAGAGTGAGGGAGAGAGAGGGAGGGAGAGAGGGAGGGAGAGAGTGAGGGAATGATAGAGAGAAGAGAGAGGGAGAGAGTGAGAGAGAGTGGAAAAGAGGGAGGGAAAAAAAAAGAAGAGGGAAAGAAAGGAGAGAGAGGGGGAGTGAATGGAAAAGAGGGAAAAAGACGGGGGAAAGAGAAAGAAAGGAGTGTGAGAGAAAGATGGAAGAAAACGTGAGAGAGAGGGGAGGAGAGGGGAGAGAGAGTGAGAATGATAGAGAGAAGGAGATAGGGGGAGAGGGAGAGATAGATGGGGAGGGAAGGAGGAAAAGGAAAAAAATTAAAAAAAAGGGATAAAAGGGGAAGAAAGGGGAGTAAATGGGAGAAAAAGGGAGACACAATGAGGAGAGGGGAAAAGAGAGCATGAGGGAGAGGGGAAGAGAGCAAGAGGGAAAGGGGAAGAGAGCAAGAGGGAAAGGGGAAGAGAGCATGAGGGAAAGGGGAAGATAATAAGTGGGAGAGGGGAAGAGCGTAAGAGGGAGAGGGTAAGGGAGAGAGAGTATGTTTTTATTAGCAGAAATTAATCCAGCAATTCGATAGCTCCTTGGTATTGTCCTTTATTTGGCTATATACACAGGATCAATGCTGACATGTTTCAGCTATTGCAGCCTTACTCATAGCATAATTAACATTAAAATGGCATTACTTCTATATTGTAAAAACCCATCCCCCCCCCAACTAATGGAGGGGGCAGGACTGAACGCAATTACAATTAAAACCAATTAACATCAAATGTTATATATGCAATGTCATTTTAATTTTAATCATGCTATGAGTAAGGCTGCAATAGTCGAAACATGTCAGCATTGATCCTGTGTATATGATGTAGCCAAATAAAGTACGATACCAAGGGGTTATTGAGTTGCTGGCTTAATTTCTGATTTGGATGTTTGAACAGGAAAGTGGAGATCCTCCAGCCTAAGCACTGAATCTCAGCATGTATTTTTCAATTGTACTTTTCTATTAGAATTAATATATTTTTTTCAGTTGTTTCTAGATTTCTCATTCTCCTAACATTTATCCTGAGATGGTAAAACCACAAAATAATCCACAGAAATATAAAAAAAAAGTAATTACGTTTTTTTTAATTTTTATTTTAATTCCCAATCATTGGTGAAGTAATAAATTTAATCACATTAACTATGATTACCTAATAAACCAGTGCTGAAGCGGTCAAGCTTTACATTCACATTGCTCCCTGAAGGGATCCCGCAGTTAATCCCCTGTATATTTACTGTTATTTGAAGACTGATCTTTGCTTTTGGAATCATTACAGTACTTCTATCCAATGTGAGTTCTGAGTATTTCTCTCTCTCTCACCTTCAGTTCCGCATAGAAAACACTCTTTTAGGGATTTAGTTAAAATAATGTATTAAAATCTCAGTTTTTCACTGAATCCTGTGCCTTCTCACCTAGCGATTCCTAGCTGACGCACCAAATTAAGTCTCACACAATGTTATATACTTGGGAGGTCATAAGCAGTGCATCCGTTATTGATCTCTATTGACTGATCCTAGTAGAAAGACTTTGCCTTGTATAACTGTAGATCTTTAAAATAACAGACCACAATCAATGCACAAGGTCACCAGTGGTCAGGATCATAGCCTATTGAAAGCTAAGCCAATCGCTCAATTCACCAAACAGAAAGTAGGTGAAGGTCTTCCTGTAGGAAATTGTAATGCAGTAGTATCACAACACTATACATGTTTTAGTAATATTCTTTAAAAAAAAAATGTATATACTGTATAATACAAATATAACTGACTGCAGTGCATTGCCATTGAAAATAAATAGCACCACAACTCATGAACATGTGCATGGTACGTTGCATTAATTGGCAGGTGTGAATGGGCCCTTAATGGTGCTTGGTTTGTTAAAGCCTAATTGAATTCTGTTGTAAAATTAATGAGCTAAATATGAAGGATGCAACAAAACTCACATTTTTAACCCTTTCATCTACAGAAGTCAGTTATGCCTAGTTGCCCAGGCCAAAATTGGCGACATCAGTATGCATCAGTTAATTTGACAACGACTTACTAATTTGCATATAATATACTATATTATAATACTAAATATTCTGTAGATATTTTAGAAGATTTAAAGATATATACAGCTTTTATTTGATATTCTGTTTAAACCCTGCTCTGTTTTGACTTATCATAAAAACAATGCTCTCTTTCGCTATATATATATACATATACACACACACACACATATATACATACATATATATACAGTGCCTTGCAAAAGTATTCACCCCCCTTGACATTTTTCGTGTTTTGTTGCCTCACAACCTGGAATTAACATGGGATTGTTTGAGGATTTGCATCATTTAATTTACAGAAAATGCGCACAACTTTGAAGAGGCAGCTCCAAGTAGCTTTGGATAAGTCTCTATGAGTTTGCCACATCTTGACGGCTTGTCAGGTAGTAGGTAGACTGTGTGCACTGCTTAAAAATGTGTTGGTTTTCGATTCATTCGTTTTTTTTTCGATTTTCGGGCCATTCATTATGATCACAATTCGTAAATTTGAAAATGTGAAAATGTGTAAGACAGGATGTGTCGGGTCATTCATTATGATCGCAATTCAAAAATCCGTAAATTTGAAAATCCGTAAATTTGAAAGAATAGCTAACTAATAATAACTATTAAATTATAGGTATTGGAATTTCCTTTCAAATTTGGCTGTTAGCGAACGTAACAAATATGAATTTATCTGAAGTTACGAACTATCCTAAATAAACGAATGCCGCATATGAGCAAATGGAATGGAACAAATTAATAATAGATAATAATATTAATAAAAAAAGTTATTATTATTTTTATTTATTATTATTATTAATTCGTTATGTTCCATTCAGTTAGATACAGCATTCGTTATTTCTGATTATTCGTAACTTCGGATAAATTGGTATTCATTACGTTCCTTAACAGCCACATTTGAAAGGAAATTCCAATACCTATAATTTATTAGTTAGTAATAGCTAAGTTATTATTAGTTAGTTATTATTTAAAATTTTCAAATTTACAAATTTACGAATTTACGAATTTTCAAATGTTATAATTTACGAATATTTGGAAAAATTCATTAAACAGGTTTTCATTAATTCAGATATTTCTGAATTAACAAATATGTCTAAATTAGTTGAAAAACTAATTCAGAACGAAATGAATTGCACATGTCTAGTGGTAGGCTAGCCTGCATGGAGCGAGTGTCGAGAGTGAGGCCTAGGAAGGTGATGGACTTGTATGTGCCCTCCACTTTATGCTCTGCTTTGGGCACATTGAGATTGCCACATACTACTCTTAATTTGTCCAAGTCTGATGGGGGCTGGCCAGCTCGTTCGATCGGCAGGAAGTCATCGAGGCAGTGAATGACTTTCTGGTACTGCACTTGATGAGACAGGATCCAGGTAAGGGACTGAACAAGAGTGTCAAACAGGCCACGGACTACTCTTAGAGCCAAAAGTCAGTTTGGTGGCGGAGTCGTATGAGCCTTTCCATTTGATGACATGCCACTGCCAGAGAGACGGCTCGATGGGTAACAGTTTGAACGCTTAAGAATTTGCGTTTTGCAGATCCTAGCACCTCCCAACTTGTCCACCTGGGGTGGCTGCGCGGGGCCAGAATGCCCTGGACAGCACTAGAGGTGGGGGGGGAGGCCAGGGAACGCCTGGACTCTGCGTTGGAACACCAGTTCGCTGGCACTTAACTGACCTAAGAGTGGAAAGACAGACATGCGAATGAGTGGCCGTGAGCATGTGTCACTGGTAGATGAACAGCTGTGAATGTGTGCCACTGGAAGACGAGTTGCAATAACGTGTTGCAAAAGGAACTCCATGAGGGAGGCAGAAAACCATAAAGCAGAGAAATCGGACTCTGTGTGGGGAGGAACCATAGACCATGCTAGTCGTTTGTCGTGATGGTATGTTTGTAACATGAAAACGGAACGTGCCAACTTGTGTCGGCACTGTGAACCGAAGCATTGTATAAGTTGCAAGTGAGCGTGAACGTATGAATGAGTGGTACGAGTACCGACTGGGTGCTTGTGGCAGGTGCCTCGGGGGGGAAGGCCAAGCTGCGGAAGCTTGTGGTGTATGTGTAAGACAGGATGTGTTGAATCGCGCAAAGGATTTGAATCGCTGTGCCGCAGATATGACCAGGATTCAAATCAGGCTATGGTGGGTGAGCGTAATGGACCTGCCCACTGAGGCCTTCTATGCCATGGTTTCGCAGCAAGTTTGGGGATGGCCCATCCCCTCAGGGTGTGAGTGCAACCATGCTCTGACCGGGTGACAGAGGGGCAGAAGCGTGTGTTTAACCACTTCAGCCCTGGACCAATTGGCAGCCAAAGGACCAGGCCCCTTTTTGCGTTTCGGCACTGCGTCGCTTTAACTGACAATTGCGTGGTAGTGCGACGTGGCTCCCAAACAAAATTGGCGCCCTTTTTTTCCCACAAATAGAGCTTTCTTTTGGTGGTATTTGATCGCCCCTGCGGTTTTTATTTTTTGCGCTATAAACAAAAATAGAGCGACAATTTTGAAAAAAAAATGCAATATTTTTTACTTTTTGCTATAATAAATATCCCCAAAAAATATATAAAAAAACTTTTTTTTTCCTCAGTTTAGGCCGATACGTATTCGTCTACATATTTTTGGTAAAAAAAAAATCGCAATTAGCGATTATGGATTGGTTTGCGCAAAAGTTATAGCGTTTACAATATAGGGGATAGTTTTATAGCATTTTTATTAATATTTTTTTTTTTTTACTAGTAATGGCGGCAATCAGCGATTTTTATTGTGACTGCGACATTATGGCGGACACATCGGACATTTTTGGGACCATTGTCATTTATACAGAAATCAGTGCTATTTAAATAGCACTGATTCCTATGTAAATGACAGTGGCAGTGAAGGAGTTAACCACTAGGGGGCGGGGAGGAGTTAGTGTGGTGTGACGTGTTGTGTGTTTTTTTACAGTAGGGGGCGTGGCTGACGTCTGACATCATTGATCGGCTTTCCCGATGACAGGAAACAGCAGATCACTGACAGTCAGTGTAGGAAGCGCGGGGAGAGGTTTGTTTACACAGACCTCTCCCCGTTCTTCATCTCTGTGACCCGGTCACGGGACACCAGCGGCGATCGGGTCCGCTGGTCCCGCGGCCGTGGTCACGGAGCTCCCGACCGGGTCGCGAGCGCGCCGCCCCACGGCTAGGCAATTAAAGGGGACGTACCCGTAAGTCCTTTTGCCTAGCCGTGCCCTTCTGAGGATGTAAATATACAGTGGTGTGAAAAAGTGTTTGCCCCCTTCCTCATTTCCTGTTCCTTTGCATGTTTGTCACACTTAAGTGTTTCGGAACATCAAACCAATTTAAACAATAGTCAAGGACAACACAAGTAAACACAAAATGCAATTTGTAAATGAAGGTGTTTATTATTAAAGGTGAAAAAAAATCCAAACCATCATGGCCCTGTGTGAAAAAGTGATTGCCCCCTAAACCTAATAACTGGTTGGGCCACCCTTAGCAGCAACAACTGCAACCAAGCGTTTGCGATAACGTGCAATGAGGCTTTTACAGCGTCCTGGAGGAATTTTGGCCCACTCATCTTTGCAGAATTGTCCTAATTCAGTTACATTAGAGGGTTTTCGAGCATGAACTGCCTTTTTAAGGTCATACCACAACATCTCAATAGGATTCAGGTCAGGACTTTGGCTAGGCCACTCCAAAGTCTTCATTTTGTTTTTCTTCAGCCATTCGGTGGTGGACTTGCTGGTGTGTTTAGGATCATTGTCCTGCTGCAGAACCCAAGTTCGTTTCAGCTTGAGTACACGAACAGATGGTCGGACATTCTCCTTCAGGATCTCTTGGTAGACAGCAGAATTCATAGTTCCTTTTATCACGGCAAGTCTTCCAGGTCCTGAAGCAGCAAAACAGCCCCAGACCATCACACTACCACCACCATATTTTACTGTTGGTATAATGTTCTTTTTCTGAAATGCAGTGTTCCTTCTACGCCAGATATACTTGGACACACACCTTCCAAAGAGTTCCACTTTTGTCTCATCGGTCCACAGAATGTTGTCCCAAAAGTCTTGGGGATCATCAAGATGTGTTGTGGAGAAATTGAGACAAGCTTTGATGTTCTTTTTGCTCAGCAGTGGTTTTCTCCTTGGAACTCTGCCATGCAGGCCATTTTTGCCCAGTCTTTTCCTGATGGTGGAGGCATGAACGCTGACCTTAACTGAGGCAAGTGAGGCCTGCAGTTCCTTGGACGTTGTTGTGGGGTCTTTTGTGACCTCTTGGATGAGTCGTCGCTGCGCTCTTGGGGTAATTTTGGGCAGCCGGCCACTCCTGGGAAGGTTCACCACTGTTCCATGTCTTCGCCATTTGTGGATAATGGCTCTCACTGTGGTTCGCTGGATTCCCAAAGCTTTGGAAATGGCTTTATAACCCTTTCCAGACTGATAGATCTCAATTACTTTCTTTCTCAATTGTTCCTGAATTTCTTTGGGTCTCGGCATGATGTGTAGCTTTTAAGGATCTTCTGGTGGACCTTACTGTGTCAAGCAGCTCCTATTTAAGTGATGCCTTGATTGTGAACAGGTGTGGCAATAATCAGGCCTGGGTGTGGCTAGAGAAATTGAACTCAGGTGTGGACAACCACAGTTATAGTATGTTTTAACAAGGAGGGCAATCACTTTTTCACACAGGGCCATGATGGTTTGGATTTTTTTTCACCTTTAATAATAAACACCTTCATTTACAAATTGCATTTTGTGTTTACTTGTGTTGTCCTTGACTATTGTTTAAATTGGTTTGATGTTCCGAAACACTTAAGTGTGACAAACATGCAAAGGAACAGGAAATGAGGAAGGGGGCAAACACTTTTTCACACCACTGTACAGTGGGCGGTCGGGAAGCGGTTAAAAATTGACTTGACGCCCTAGTTGCAAAGTCCTGGTTGAGGCCGAGAAACCTAGTCGTGGAATTAATATGTGAAGCGCTAAAAAACACTTAAAATTATGCATAAATACAAATAAATATATATGTATAAAATATATATGGAGGTGAGAACAATATGTATGTGCAAAAATGCTGAAGTGAAATTAATAGTAGTAAACGAATATAGTCTCAGACAATGTGCAAAAAATGCTGAAGTAAATGAATAGTGATGAGACTAGGATTCGAAAAATAGAGTCTCTCTGTTCAGGATAAACAGTGGTGGAATAAATGAGTGGAGATTTCTCTATCCAGACACGGACGTGGGTACAATCTGATATTGTAGTAGTACTGTGCACACAAGAATGTGTGACTGTGATCCCAGGAGACTATAGACACTTGATAAGGTAATTCTTACCAGAATAGATGGACACACGTACCATACGGCAGTGGGTCAGATACGCTTGTGTTTTTCTCCTGTAGGATGAGGGAAGATGGTTTCAGGTCCTAGGGGTATGCCTCGTAGATGTGGACACACAGCCTTGGGGTATTACCAGAACGTCCGGAAATAGACGCACGGTATTTCTTCCAGAGGTTGTCACACGGTGTGAAATGTATCTCCAACTCGTCCAGGATCACGGTGGGATATGGTGTAAAAAACAGGAAAAAAGTGCTCCATATAGTGCAGATTAACCAATAACGTTTTAATGGATTAAAATCTCTCAATGAAGGAGTAAAAGGCAACAGTTCAATAAAGAATTAATAGGCATAAAAGCAGTAAAGGGCAATGTAAAAGTCTCAAATCAATATCCCTACACGTTTCGACGCTAGTGGTCATCAACAGGGACCTTGGCTTGCGAGTAACGCGGTTAACGAGCGTTTCGCAAAACAAGCACTGTATTTCTAAAAATCCTAACTCAGTTTGCGAGTGTTGTCTCGCAAAATGAGCACCGCTTTTGTCCTGAGAAGGGGGCGCCAGAGCCGAACAGCGCTGATCGTCGGCATTTGGAAATGCATATATATATATATTGTGGAGATGCGACCCCATGTCACAGGTGCATATAAGCAGTGTATTCCTGATTTTGTCAGGAATACTAATTACACACCTGTGGGCTGGGTTCATAAACATCCCAGGAAAAGAAGTCAGTGCTCAGACTTGGAGACAGCTCCGCCCGGCAGACAGGAAGTCTGGCCAGGAGGTCGGGAGGGTTCCAGTAGGAGACGGCTCCAGAAGAAAGAGACAGGAGGTCTCGGAGTCTAATGCCACGTACACACGTGCGGACTTTTGCCGGCAGACTTAGTCCAGCGGACAATCCGCCGGACTTTCCAGCTGGGTCCGCTGGACTTTCCGAGCGTGTGGACTTGCCCACACACGCATGGACTTCTCCGGCGGATAATCCGCCGGCCAAAAGTCTGCGGGACTTTTGAAAATGAACGGACTTGCCCACACACGGAGCAGTCCGTTCATTTAGAACGTAACTTCAGGTTACGTAGCTAGCGTAGGCAGTAAATGCCGCCGCGCTAGCACCGTGACCTGGCATGGATTTAAAGGGACTCCCCACGCCGAAAAAACGGCGTGGGGTTCCCCCCAAATCCATGTCAAGACCCTCATCCGAGCACGCAGCCTGGCAGGCCAGGAAAGGGGTGGGGACGAACGAGCGCCCCCCCCTCCTAAGCCGTACCAGGCCGCGTGCCCTCAACATGGGGGGTGCCCTGGGGAAAGGGGGGCCGTGCGCCCCCCCCCACCCCAAAGCACCTTGTCCCCATGTTGATGAGGACAAGGGCCTCTTCCCGACAACCCTGGCCGTTGGTTGTCGGGGTCTGCGGGCGGGGGCTTATCGGAATCTGGAATAAGGGGGCCCCCAGATACCGGCCCCCCACCCTATGTGAATGAGTATGGGGTACGATGTACCCCTACCCATTCACCTAAGGTGTAAAATGTAAAGTACAAAAACACACACACTTTTGAAAAAATATTTTATTGCACTGCTCCGGGGGTCTTCTCGCCGGACTCCCCCGCCATTTACCAAGCTCTTTTACCGAGCGGGGAAGTCCGGCTACCTTCTTCGTCGTCTCTGCCGTCGTCTGGGGGTCTCGATCCGCCTTCGGGGGTCTTCCGGGGGTCTCTTCTGTTCTTGCGGCGGTCGTCGTCTTCCGCGCCGCCGGCGCCTTCTGCTTCTTGTTCTTCTTCTTGTTCTTCTTCTTCTTCCGATGTTGACCCGTCGCTGTCTCTGCCCGGAATGCCAGAACCGCGCTGCACTGGGACTTATATAGGGACATGGGGACAGGGTCACATGCTCATGTCACACAGTCCCGGAGGCTCTGGAGTGGCACGTTTCTGGAAAACTGCAAGCACCACTTGAACCTAATCACCCCGGATTGTCACAATATACACACACACTGCATTACTAAAAGTATTGGGACGCCTGCCTTTACAGGCACATGAACTTTAATGGCATCCCAGTCTTAGTCCGTAGAACTCAACATTGAGTTGGCCCATACTTTGCAGCTATAACTCTTCTGGGAAGGCTGTCCACAAGGTTTAGGAGTGTTTATGGGAATGTCTAACCATTCTTCCAGAAGCACTGGTCAGGCACTGATGTTGGACGAGAAGGCCTGGCTCGCAGTCTCCGCTCTTATTCGTCCCAAAGGTGCTCTATCAGGTTGAGGCCAGGACTGTGCAGGCCAGTCAAGTTCCTCCACCCCAAACTCATTCATCCATGTCTTTATGGACCTTGCTTTGTGCACTGGGGCTGTTTTTCAGGGGCTGGGCTTGGCCCCTTAGTTCCAGTGAGGGGAACTCTTAAAGCATCAGCATACCAAGACATTTTGGACAATTTCATGCTCCCAACTTTGTGGGAACAGTTTGGGGATGGCCAACATGACTGCGCACCAGTGCACAAAGCAAGGTCCATAAAGGCATGGATGAGCGAGTGTGGGGTGGAGGAACTTAACTGGCCTGCACAGAGTCCTGACCTCAACCCGATAGAACACATTTGGGATGAATTAGAGCGGAGACTATGAGTCAGGCCTTCTGGTCCAACATCAGTGCCTGACCTCACAAATGCGCTTCTGGAAGAATGGTCAAACATTCCCATAGACACACTCCTAAACCTTGTGGACAGCCTTCCCAGAAGAGTTATAGCTGCAAAGGGTGGGCCAACTCAATATTGAAGCCTTCGGCCTAAGACTGGGATGCCATTAAAGTTCATGTGTGTAGAGGGGGGGTGTCCCAATACTTTTGTATTGTGTGTGTGTATCTATCTATCTATCTATCTATCTATCTATATGTATATATATATATATATGCATTTCCAAACGCCGACGATCGGCGCTGTTAGGCTCTGGCGCCCCCTTCTCAGGCCAAAAGCGGTGCTCATTTTGCGAGACAACACTCGCAAACCGAGTTAGGATTTTTAGAAATACAGTGCTTGTTTTGCGAAACGCTCGTTAACCGCGTTACTCGCAAACCAAGGTCCCTGTTGATGACCACTGGCGTCGAAACGCGTAGGGATTATTGATTTGAGACATTGCCCTTTACTGCTTTTATGCCTATTAATTCTTTATTGGACTGTTGCCTTTTACTCCTTCATTGAGAGATTTTAATCCAATAAAACGTTATTGGTTAATCTGCACTATATGGAGCACTTTTTTCCTGTTTTTTACACCATATCCCACCATTTGTGATCCTGAACGAGTTGGAGATACATTTCACACCGTGTGACAACCTCTGGAAGAAATACCGTGCGTCTATTTCCGGACGGTCTGGTGATACCCCAAGGCTTTGTGTCCACATCTACAAGGCATACCCCTAGGACCTGAAACCATCTTCCCTCATCCTACAGGAGAAAAACACAAGCGTATCTGACCCACTGCCGTATGGTACGCGTGTCCATCTATTGTCCATATATATATATATATATCTATATATATGTAATTTATTCTTAGGTTTTGGATAAAGTGCACAAGTGTTAAAATTGTTTTCATCCTGTGACCCAATTAGAGAGAGTCTGTCCCTGCGACACCAAAACAATATTCCATCCTGACCCATCCAGCAAGCAGTGCATTTATGTATGAGGCTATGGGATCAAAAGGAGGCAACAAAATGACAATTGCTATCTTTGTTCTACAGGATTTCTGGACAGGAAGTTAGCTCTGCATTGAAAAATATCCTGAAATGTTCAGATATTCACTTATAAGCATTAGAAATGCATTCTTTCCTTTAACTAGTTTATGAAAATGATACCATTCCGGTATAGTGATCCTTGAAGGAGTTAACAGAGGATCCTCTTGTATTCTGGTTATCACAGATGCTGTCCCTGGCAACAGTGCTAAATGCCATCATAAGCCAAGTACAAAAACATGGATTCCTCTGTACCGTGTCTTGCTTTGTCCCTCAGATATAGGGAAGGAACAAATGAAATAGAAGGCTCACAGCACAAGGCCTTTTGCCTTTCAGAGTTGGATGTCACAAACTAGAGAATGGCTTTATTTAATGGAACATCATTGTAAAATGTCACCGAGCAACAATTAGGAGCGACCTTTTACTAAGGACTTGGATTGAATAGATATGGATCGCTCATATTATAAAAAGATTTTACTTTCGTGCACTGTCACAATGTGGTTCTGATAGACTGGGGGTTTTGAGCGACTGTAAAGCCAAAAATTATAATTTTCAGTGATGCTAATATGCACATGTACATCTATGCAGACCATCTCACAATACACATTTTACATAGGTCTCTGGATTGCTGTATAGCCGTCATAGACCTTGGGCAACAGGGCTGCCATGGGGGATACACAGCTACCAGAACCTTGGGCAACAGGGCTGCCATGGGGCATGCACAGCTACCAGTATTTCATGTTACTGGCAGCCAGTAAAGTGCTGGTGATTAATTTAGGGTTCAAGACTACCAACTTGTTTGCTTAAAGTGGTTGTAAACCCTTACAAACCACTTTGACCTATAGGTAAGCCTAGATTGAGGCTTACCTGTAGGTCCAATAAATATCTCCTAAACCTACATGGTTTAGGAGATATTTAGAAAAAAACAGGCACCGCTGTCTACGGCGCATGCGCCGTAGACAGCGGCGCGCAGGCGCACTGCGCATGCCGAGATCACGGCGATATGCCGCTTTCGTGCACATGCGCGAGAGTGACGTCATCGCCGCTCCAGCGAATGACAGCGCTGGAGCAGCAAGACCTGGAAGTCACTCCAGGCTTGATGGCGGCGCAGAAGGTCGTGGATGAGGGTCGCTTCGGGGGGCTTCGTTCTCAGGTAAGTCATTCATAATGAGCTAGTATGCTATGCATACTAGCTCATTATGCCTTTACCTTGCAGGTTCCGTTTTTTTTTTTTTTTTTGGAGGAGGCTTTACTTTCTCTTTAAGCTATGCAGCCAGGTCTTTATTGTTACGTTCCCTTTTCCAGATTGGCAAGTTAGCATACAAATGCTGCGTACACACGATCGGAATTTTAGCCAGCAAAAGACAGATCAGAGCTTTTCGTCGGAAAATGCGACTGTGTGTATGCTCCATCGGACTTTTGCTGGCCGAATTTCCGCCAGCAAAAGTATGAGAGCATGTTCTCAATTTTTCAGACGGAAAAAGTTTGTACCAATTCCGACACGCAAAATTCCTACGCATGCTCGGAAACAATTTGACGCATGCTCAGAAGCATTGAACTTAATTTCCTCGGCTCGTCGTAGTGTTGTATGTCACCGCGTTCTTGACGGTCGAAAGTTCAGAGAACTTTTGTGTGACCGTGTTTATGCAAACCAAGCTTGAGCGAAATTCCGTCAGGAAAACCATCCAAGATTTTTCCGAAGGAAAATCTACTCGTGTGTACGCGGCATAAGTAAATACTGTTCACCCACTTTAGGTTCAGAGAGTTGATAGTATGACATAGCCCTGCCCTACTTTTCCCCAAAGAAACCCAAACCGAGTTTAAAGGAGGAGAGCAACACAAGTTTATAACAAGTCCATCAAAAGTATATTAAACTTGATAATAGATAAGAAGGCTGTCAGACTGATGAGCCACATTGCCGCCACTTCAACCATTGTTTTTTCTATTGTTGTCCAGTATTATCTCCTATCATTGCCAGAAGTCAAACCCTGAAGGGGGAGTTTTGAGCCCCTGAAATGTGTTGGTTCGATCTTCTGATCTATTATCAAGACTTTTTACTGGACTTATGAAAAGCTTGTGGCATTTTCATCCTTTATAACCTATTTGAACTACCCCGGGGATCACCAGGGACACCATGTATGACAGAGAACTGCCTCCTAAAGCTGAAGATTAAACTTGATTTTGATGTTGTTTTCCGGCACGCTGGATAAGACTGTGAAACTACTACAGCATTTCAGGCAAAAGTTAAAACATTTTTTTATTAGACCTTAAACCCCTCTCAACTTTTTATTGTTGTCTGTGTCACTGCTGCAACTTCCCCCTCGATTCCTATATGGTACAACCAATGCAATATGGACAGAAAGTAAGGAGATCTCTTAATGGAACCCTAGGTTGCAGTGAAAACCCAGCAGGGCTGGGAAAGGTCCGGTTCATACCTGTATGATGCGCTTTAAGTGTGTTGCGTTTTAGGTTGTGTTTTAGGTGCTTACCATTGAACTCTATGTAACATTAATTTTGATGAAAGTGCATCAAAGATGCAGCAAGTCGGATATTTTTAATGCACCACTCCCAAAGCGCACGTAAAATGCACCAAAGGCACTCTATCCAAAAGCTGAAAAAATAAAAAGTTTGCCTGATATACACTTTAAAGAGACACTGCCACCCTGAGGACGCCTCACCACTGATTCCTCATCCAAACTGCAATGACTGGTTACGGTGGCAAAGGGGAATGGTGACATCCCTCCCTTAGTCATGCGACATTACATGGGCCTAGCAATTGGCTACTAGACGCAAGCACTGTCACAAGAGGGTCACATGCTATACATGTTGTGACTGTAGGATGCCTTGTTACAGTGTGAGAAGGGTGAATGGATAGCTATGGTTGCACCCACAGGAGCAATCTCAGGCTCCTGCAGACTGTCAGCCGTATCTGTCTGCTTGTACCTCATATGGGCAGGCAGTTACACAATTTCAGGGAGCATGGATGAACCACCTAGAGTGCTCAACAGCGCCCTGGTAGTTCATTGAGAACTACAAGCCGTCGGCCACAAAGGCTGATGGTACTTGTAGTTCTCTCATTCACAGAAGTCTGAATAAATGACGCTGTGGCATTTTTTAAACATTTTTGACAGCAGGTGTGGGGAGAGAATCCCTTGCCCACTATCACATTGGGGGATTGAGAGAGGGGGGGGCAGCTGCAACAGTAATATGTTACACCCTGAATAACATGTATCAAACGGTGAACTTATCTTGAAGGTCTGACAAAGAAACCTGGAAGCCGATTGGTTTCTATGCACAGCGGCACACCAGATGTTGCACTCTTCAGTTTTAGTAAAATGAACCTTGTGCCTCTTTTTGTTTCAATGGTTTTTATTTCAAGTTTTCACATTTTCCATAGTAAAACAGAAGTACAAAGTATTTAAACGGTTTCATAGTGGTATGTGTAATATTACACTTTAAGGCTAATATAAACTTTCTATGATATGGTGGCGACATATCGTCTTTCAAGATATAATTAATATTATTGCGGTTACATTTGTGTTATTCTAGTGGGGTCTGCGTCTATGCTGAAGTAGCTTATATAAAATTTCTGCAAGATGGCCCACTTTACTTTGTCAGCCCCATTAGGTGTGCTAGAGAAGATATTTGTACCCATGAAGATGTAGTAGAAAGGAAAGGAAGAAGTAAAGAGTAAGGGCTCTTTCACATGGATGAACCGTATGTCCGTTTTTCATCCATCCGTTTTCGGATGAAAAACGGACATACGTGTATCCCTATGGGATAGCGGGTGTCAGCGGATGAGCATCCGCTGACACCCGCTCTCGTCCGTGCCCGCTATGCTCCGTTTCTGCAGACGGAGGAAAACACCATTTTTTCATCCGTCTGCAAAGCGGATCGGGTGACGACGGACTCTACGGTCCGTCGTCACCCGATCCCCCATAGGGGAGAGCGGCGCTCTGACAGGTCCGTCCCTGCACGGAGTGCAGAGACGGACCTGTCATCTTCCTGCTCAGCGGAGATCGCTCCGGCGATCCCCGCTGAGCAAGCGGCTATCCACGGGGCGGATCTGCACTGATCCGTCCTGTGTGAAAGAGCCCTTAGAATTTTAGAAAGTGACCCCCACGCCCCGACCTCTGCCCCCCACCGGACCCCCTACACCAATACAGCCCTATAGCCTTCCGTTAAAGCGGAGTTCCACCCAAAAATGGAACTTCCGCTTTAAGCACTCCTCACCCCCTTACATGCCACATTTGGCATGTCATTTTTTTTGGGAGGGGGGGGGGGGGGGGGCTTCATTAGGAGGGGGACTTCCTGTCCCACTTCCTCCTTCCGCCCAGGGACCGCCTAGACGACTGTTCCTTTCGTCCTAGGCGGCCCCTCCCTCTAGGCGATCTCCTGGGACACGTGACAGGTCCCAGGAGATCGCCTATCCACTCCGGGAGCGCAGCGCGACTCGCACATGCGCCATGCATGCCCGGCCGTGAAGACGAAAGTGGCAATGGAGGCGCCGGCGAAGAGGAGGGGGAGAGGAGCGACACCCCGTTCGGCCGCATCACTGGACCGTGGAACAGGTAAGTGTCTGTTTATTAAAAGTCAGCAACTACACTTTTTGTAGCTGCTGACTTTTAAAAGGCCTGGAACTCCCCTTTACGTACTGGATCCAGGGATTCCATATTTTTTAAACTGTTGCATTTTATCATTTAGAGTTGCTGTCATTCGTTCGTTGAGCATGATCCAGGAGAGTTTGTGTTTGAGCTGGTCAAATGGCAACACCGCCAATTTCCATGATTTTGCTATTATAATTTTGGCTGCTATAAATATAAACGTTATAAGACGCCTTTGGGATTTTGATGCTGCTTCCACCTCGGCACCCAGCAATGCCTATCCCGGGGATTGAATCAGGTTTACCTGGGTGAGATTGTGTACACAAAGTTGTACACCCTGATCCAGTAACGCCTCACCTTGGGGCACTGCCACCATATATGGTACCTTGTGCCTCTTTAATGGTTTATTGCATATAGTGCCATTATCTCCTGTGTTGTCCAAGGATTTAAAGAATTGTAGCCTACAGTGTTGGATAGACACCTTGGGCAAAATAAGTAAAGTTCTTTCAGATTCCTTTATAAGGCACTTTGGTTTTATGTTTTGGAGTAGACCAGGTTATGTGGGTTTATGATTTGGACCCATTCTAGCTCCATCACACCATACAAACCAGTCTTGTTTACCATAACATAAGGTTATCTACATGAGTTACAATGACAATGCCAGCAATATAACATCTGGGCCAGAGAGATAGATGAATAGACTGAGATTCACTCACCTGCCACCGGCTCCATAGCAGGAAATATCTTACTGTCAACAGCAACACTTATATCATAGAAGACTTCTTCCTCGTCCCTGTCAGCGTCAAACTGGAGAGGAATAGAAAAGTGATCTTATTACTCACACATGTATTCACTCATCATATGCTCTGCGGAGTGCTCAGAAGACTGTTCTGTCTAACAAGACAGTTCTACAGCTCTTCCCACTCCCAGCACCTACACAAAACACAAACCCATCAGAGGCAATGGCCATAGGCTAGGGAGCGCATTCAACGTGCGCAATGACAGTTGCGGAGAAATCTGAGACACCTGGGTTTACTAAGATGCTAAAAGCAGGTTTAAAGCTGATCTCTGGGTCAACGATTAAATAGACAACCCAATTAAATATTTTATAGTGTTGGTTTCGTTTATCAAGGCATCTTAAAGTAGTTGTAAATCCTTCCATATACCCAGTGAAGGGACTGGTCTCAGGTGATAAACAGAGATGAAACAAATACCCCTACATAAGTTGTACCTGTTTATCTGTGGCCCTCTGTTCTCTACATTTATTCAAAGTGCTGAATTATAAGGCTTGTCCGAGCTGTCAGAAAAAAAAGAAAGAGGGCAGAGACGAGTTAAATTTACACTCTACAGAGCTCAGTGAGGAGAGCTCTGAGAGCTGATTGGAGGGAAGGGACAACACCCCCCTCTTCACACAGCACACAGGAACAGAGCTGAGGCTATCAATCAGCTGGAGCTCCTTCTGCTGTCACCATTTTTCTTTTGGTGTCAGGAGAACTTGTCAGAATCGATTTTGCAGACAAAAGTGACACTTATGCCCCGTACACACAAGTGGAATTTCCGTCCGAAAAATCTTGGATGGTTTTTCCGACGGAATTCCGCTCAAGCTTGGCTTGCATACACACGGTCACACTAAAGTTTTCTGAACTTTCGACCATCAAGAACGCGGTGACGTACAACACTACGACGAGCCGAGAAAATTAAGTTCAATGCTTCTGAGAATGCGTCAAATTGTTTCCCGAGGATGCGTGATTTTTTGCGCGTCTGAATTGCATACAGACGACATTTTCGGATAGGAACTTTTCCCGACCGAAAAATAGAGAACCTGCTCTCAATCTTTTGCTGGCTGGAATTCCGCCAGTAAAAGACCGATGGAGCATACATTTTTTCTGACAAAAAGCTCTCATCTGAGTTTTGCTGGCGGCATTTCCGAGCGTGTGTACGCGGCATTAGGCTACTTTCACACTGGGGCGGGGGTGCGTTGGCGGTAAAGCGCTGCTAGTTTTAGCGGCGCTTTACAATTGTTTTAGCTGCACTTTTTGACCGCTAGTGGGGAGCTTTTAACCCCCCCTAGCAGCCGAAGGAAGGGTTAAAACCACCGCCGTTTTGCGGCGCTGCCGAATCGCTTTTTCAGGCGCTTCGACAGCATTGCTCATTCATTTTAATGGGCAGGGCATTTTGGGAGCGGTGTATACAAAACCACCCCAAAGATCCTGCTTTGTTGTAAATATATGAAGGTTTTAAAACAAATCTCCATCTATAGTTTGTAACTATATTTATTTACATGGAGGAAGCCATACTTAGTCTTTACACACACAGTCCAGGCTTCGTACTTTGTAGTGATAGACAAGAATTTTGCTTTACCGCTATTTCCCCAAAGGCACCAATAATGGAGCACTCTTCCTTCCACTGATACAAACGATTGGGCACTATTCCTTCCACTGACACCAATGATGGGGCACTATTCCTTCCACTGACACCAATGATGGGGCACTATTCCTTCCACTGACACCAATGATGGGGCACTATTCCTCCCACTAACACCAATGAAGGGGTACTATTCCTACCATTGGCACAAACAAAGGGGGACTATTCCTCTCACTAACATCAATGAAGGGGCACTATTCCTACCACTGACACCAACGATGGGGCACTATTCCTCACACTAATACCAATGATGGGGCACTATTCCTCCCACTAACACCAATGAAGGGGCACTATTCCTACCACTGACACCAACGATGGGGCACTATTACTCCTACTAATACCAATAACGGGGCACTATTCCTACCACTGACACCAAGGATAGGGAACAATTCTTACCACTGACACCAAGGATAGGGAACTATTCCTACCACTGACACCAAGGATAGGGAACTATTCCTACCACTGACACCAAGGATAGGGAACTATTCTTACCACTGACACCAAGGATAGGGAACTATTCCTACCACTGACACCAAGGATAGGGAACTATTCCTTCCACCAATACCAATGATGAGGCACTATTCCTCCCACTGGCACCAATGATGGGGCATTATTCCTCTCAATAATACCAATGATGGGGCACTATTCCTCCCACCAATGATGGGGCACTATTCCTCCTACTGACACCAACGATGGGGCATTATTCCTCCTACCAATGATGAGGTACTCTGCCTCCTCCTATTAACCACATACGCTATGTCTTTTTTTTTTTTCAAACTAACTGCAAAGCCTGAGGCATTGTCTACTCCCACTGATGCTGGGGCATTTTCTACTCCCCCTGGTCACACTCTGGACTCCCTAAAGTCTAAGGAACAGTAAACTGGCCCATTTTAGAAGGTTACAGACCCCTGGGTGTAAACAGAGAAGCAATTAATGACTTACAATCGTATTCTCCAACTATAGATTGAAAATCTCCTTCCCAATGTGTGTCATATTGATCGATTCGGTTGTTGACTATAGATTGATTATTCCTATCGGGAAAGATCAATCGGAAAAGAAAACGATCATTTATCAAAGTGTGTATGGTCGCCATAAGTAAAAATATTTTCAGAAATGCTTAGTACAAGCTGAAGAAAGCAAGGAAAAAAAAAAAAGATAATCAGAAAATCCCAGGCGGCCCAGCTGCAGACATTGACAAAGAAGCCATGTGTTGCAATGGATTCATGCATAAATGCTGCAATCACGGGCTATTTCTTCCGAATGTGCTGCAGAAAGTCTGGTCCTCGTATACAAGAACAACAAGCTCTATTCTGTCCCTACAACATGCTGCCTCAGCACCTTCACACGCTGGGTAAAATGCTCTATTATGACAAACTCCACCAGCAAGCCTATAATAGGGAGTGAATAGGTTTCTAAATGGCTTTGATTTGCGGAGCGTATATTAATGGTTACTAAAAGAAGTCATGTCTATGGTGTACTGCGCCAGTCGCCTAGCAGATCTTATCCACCCCTCTTATCGGAGGGATACTTGGCTGACAGGTTAAAAGCATTCTATTACTTCTGCTGCCATTACTCTATCAAGTTCAATTGCAGAGAAGCCCAGAAATTCATGAAAGCATGTGTTGCTACAAGCTGTGAATGTTATCCAAAGTCATAAAATGGCATGGAAATCGTAAATTTACAAAATCTGTGCGTCGGCCATTGGTTGTAATTTACAGAAAGTACTTAGCCAAGTGAACCTGTGTTCATCTTGAAAACAAAATTGCAATGGAATGGAATGCAATAAAATTTACAAAATTGGAATTTTTTTGCTCATGACTGGAATGTTGATGTGAATGTAGCTTTACTTGGCAAAAAAATAAATAAATTGTACTTCTTTAGTAAATCAACCCCATTGTCATAGAGAATAGAATCACAATGAGACCTGGTGCATATGGGCATCTGGGGGGAAGGCGGCAAAAGAAAGAAAATCCATGGTTTTGACACGCCCCAGCCCAAAACCCAATTAAAAATACTTGCCAGAAGTCCCCGGACATTACTCTGGTTGCAACCTAGCAACGGCAATATGGCTTCTTCTCATTCCACTGAAGGTTAGACCCTTATGTGACCACTCTGACTTCTCTTCATCCCCCTTCTAAGCCCTGTTTTTTGACATGCCTCCTTAGTGACTTCAGACCTGGCAGACTGGCGTTACAATAAAGTTCTTTTACTGAAGTAGTTAATTTAGCCACCTAAGGTCCACCCTATAGCAGTTATGCCCCGTACACACGGTCGGAAAATCCGACCACAAAATCCATCTGATTTTTTCGGACGGATTTTGTCCGACACTGGTGTTGCATACACACGGTCGGACAAAGTTGTCCGAAAATCCGATCATTCTGAACATGGTGACGTTTGTTGCCTACGACGGGACTACGTAGAGGCTAGTAGCCAATAGCTTTGGTCTTGTAATGTAATCTGAGCATGCCTGGCACTTTGTCCGTCGGAATTCTCTACACACGATCGGAAAAAGTCAGATAGGACTTTGTTGTCGGAAAATTTGAGAGCAGGAGATAAAACTTTGTCCGACGGAAAATCCGATGGAAAATGTCCGATGGAGCCTACACACGGTCGGAATTTCCGACAACATTGTCCGATAGGACATTTTCCATCGGAAAATCTGACCGTGTGTATGGGGCTTTAGAATCACACGTAGGTCACGGCCACCCATTAATTAAAACAAAAGGAGGAAGGCTTCCATGGCATAAAAAAGGCTTTATTTAAAAAAATATAGACAGAACACTCACATGTGTCTCCCCAACATTAAGATGTAAAAGCTCTATGAAAGTTGTCGATCGTCTCCGACTCCAAGCATGATCAAAGCATGGCGAAGTCAGCATCCTAACCCCGCCCTACGCATTTCATCATTCAACGTCCTCACGAAGAGGAAGGACGCGCGATGCCATTGCGCCATCTTTATAGCGGGAATACTCCCACTCAACCCCATGCTGTATGTTACAATCAACTTATATTGAATAAAAACAGGATAAACCTCTTAATCTATTGCCAATGGTCTATATGCTGTGTCAGTATATATACCCCCAACTCCATCAGCACCATTCCCTTACTTCACCAATGTGCTTCTACACCGTTCAGTTCACATTAAAGGGGAAGTGTCTCCATTATTAGACGACCCTTAAAATTATGAAATGACCAATTTTAAAAATTGTATACATTTCTTTTGGATATCAAGGGTATGTATCTTCTGTTACTATGTGGCGTATATCCACATTGGATATCTAGGGGAAAATTATTAAATATATCCCCCATCTATATAGCCCATATGGTTGATCTGTAGACATATGCACCCTGAAATATTTTGTTTCGGAATTTCGTTTTCGTCCGAAAAATACATTTATTTAGTTACTCCCGAAATTTGTTTTTATTTATTTAGTTTCAGTAAAAATTGCATTCGTCCGAAAATCCAAATTAATTAAGGTTGAATCTGTCAATTGAAGGCTTATGGTGAATGTCGAATGTTCTAAGAAGATTCGACGGAGCAGCTAAACTGTACGACGCTGCAATCGTACATTTCCGGTCATATGCTCCACCCACAAGCTATAGTAGAATTCTAATGTTGTATGACTAGTAATAATTATTCTTATTAATTATTATTACTAGTCAACCAACATTAGAATTCTTCCATAGGCTATGGGCTGGGAGCATTTGACCATTAATTTCTGCTTGTGGCGATCGTATGTTTTTAGCTGCTTCGTCGAATCTTCATGTCTCTATATTGTCGAATCCTTTCTCTCTATGTGGAATCTTTTCTCTCTATGTCGAATCTTTTCTCTCTATGTCGAATCTTTTCTCTCTATGTCGAATCTTTTCTCTCTATGTTGAATCTTTTCTCTCTATGTCGAATCTTTTCTCTCTATGTGGAAAAATCTTGGACTAATAGAGTTAGGTTAGGCACATTAAACTGCAGGTTCAATAGACACAGAACGCTATTGTCACCGTCATGTCGAATCTTCTATCTGTATCGAACTGTTATCGCAAAAAAAAAAAAAAACATTTTTTATGTTGGATCTGTCAGATTTCGGATTCTGCACTCTCATTATCGTTTGTGAAAACGAAAGCGAAAATCCCCAAAATTCGGACGAAAATGCATTCGGACGAAAACGAATGCACATGTCTATTGATCGGTCCTCGGATCACTATAACCAATAGTGAGTGTAAACACCTACTTTTAAATCTCTGTCCCTGCATGTCACATGAAATAGATATCTGAATTGTATGTCTACAATGGCACAGAGCAGAGCGTGTGCTTTACATGCAGCATGCACATACAGTAAGTAAACCATATTCCCCAGCCCTAAGGAATATGGAGGTCTGTTTATGTATATCAGCATAAAACATCACTGACACCATGACAGTATAAGACATACAGACAATAAAAATGAAGATCTTTCCCTGCCTTGTGTAACTATACTGACTGCCTCTACAATTCTAATTGCACTTTTGCAAGCCCGTGTGTGTTCTGTAAATAGTACATGCACCGTGTATGGCATATACATTATTCAAAAGCGATGTCACTCTGCATAAAATATCATCATTTTTCATGTGAGGACAGGCACTGTGGATAATAGCAGCACATCAATAACCAAGTTACATCTTCATATCGACTTAGCAAAGTAAAAAAGGCATTTTCTGACACTGATCGCACGCTTAGAGAAATTAGGGTGAAAATGATTATGAATAGTCCTCTAGAGAAGTGTCATCTTCCCACAATAACAGGATTAGTCTGTAACTGAATATAATCAGAGGTTAAAACGGAATTTAGTGAGTTATCAGGAGCTCTTGAGGAATGATTGGTTTCCTCAGTGGTAAAAGTTATATTAAGGCTGCTTTCACACTGGGGCGGTTTGCAGGCGTTATTGCGCTAAGAATAGCGCCTGCAAACCGACCCGAAACAGCTGTTGCTGTTCCTTCAGTGTGAAAGCCCGAGGGCTTTCACATTGAAGCGGTGCGCTTGCAGGACGCTCAAAAATGTCCTGCAAGCCGCATCTTTGGCTCGCTAAGGCCCCTTTCACACCGGGGCGGGGAGCCGCGTTGACGGTAAAGCAGCGCTATATTTAGCGCTGCTTTACTGTCGTTTTAACCGCGGTTTTCGGCCGCTCGCGGTTCGGTTTTACCCCCCCCGCGAGCGGCCGAAAAAGGGTTAAAGACCCCCCGCAGAGCGCCGCCGTAGCAGCGCTTTGCGGCGGTATTGCCGCGGTTTCACCGCGGTGTCCCATTCTAATCAATAGGAAGGAGCGGTATAGGAGCGGTGAACACACCGCTCCTATACCGCTCCAAAGATGCTGCTAGCAGGACTTTTTTTGTCATCCTGCTAGCGCACCGCTCCAGTGTGAAAGCCCGCCGGATTTTTCATGCAGTGAACAGGCGCTATTTTTAGTGCTGTACCGCATGAAAAACGCCCCTGTGTGAAAGGGGCCTATAGGAGCGGTATATTTACCGCTCCTATAGCGCCCGGTCCCATTGAAAACAATGGGGGAGCGCGCCGAACCCGCCCGCAAAACGCTGCTGCAGCGGCGTTTTGCAGGCGGTATTGACCCTTTTTCAGCCACTCGCGGGGGGTAAAACCACCCCGCTAGCGGCCGAAATGCGCCGCTAAAACGCTGGTAAAGCGCGCTAAATATAGCGCCGCTTTACCGCCAGCGCCCGCACCGCTCCAGTGTGAAAGCAGCCTTACTGCCTTCCAAAAGTAGAGCACCAGAGGATTTAGGTATATTATAATGGTTTATTAACTATTGATAGTAATGTAGACACATAAAGGGGCCATAAATTAGTAACAGAAGATATGGAAATGTAGACACCTAAAAGGAACCATAAACTGATAACAGAAACATAGTCATAGCATCTCAGGGACTAAAGGGACTGTTTATAATTGGGATCAGGGTCTGGACACCTACCACCAACTCAAGGCTGCTGCATAAGTACAACACAATTACTCTTTTTCTTACAAATAAAGCTGTACTCCAGCCTTGAAGTGTTTGCAAACCGTCATATACAGTGAAAAAGTATTCACACCCCTTGAAATTTTCTACATTTTGTCATATTACAACCAAAAATGTAAATGTATTTTATTGGGATTTTATGTGATAGACCAACACAAAGTGGCACATAATTGTGAAGTGGAAGGAAAATGATAAATGGTTTTCAAAATTATTTACAAATAAATATGTGAAATGTGTGGCGTGCATTTGTATTCAGCCCCCCTGAGTCAATACTTTGTAGAACCACCTTTAACTGCAATTACAGCTCCAAGTCTTTTTTTTTGGGGATGTCTCTACCGGCTTTGCACATCTAGAGAGTGACATTTTTGCCCATTCTTCTTTACAAAAAAGCTCAAGCTCTGTAAGATTGGATGGAGAGCGTCTTTGAACATCAATATTCAAGTCCACAGATTCTCAATTGGATTTAGGTCTGGACTTTGACTGGGCCATTTTAACACATGAATATGCTTTTATCTAAACCATTCCATTGTAGCTCTGGCTGTATGTTTAGGGTCGTTGTCCTGCTGGAAGGTGAACCTCCACCCCAGTCTCAAGTCTTCTACAGACTGTAAGGGTCCTTTCACACGGGGCGGATCCGTAATGATCCGCCCCGTGAAGATCCGCTGCTCAGCGGGGATCGCACAGCTGTTCCCCGCTGAGCCGGCTGATGACAGGGCGGTCCCTGCACACTGTGCAGGGACCGCCCTGTCAGTTCTCCGCTCTCCTCTATGGAGGATCGGATGAACACGGACCGTCTGTCCGTGTTCATCCGATCCGTTCTGCAGACGGATGAAAAAATAGGATTTTCCTCCGTCTGCAGAACCGGACAATTGCGGAGGCGGACAATAGCGGGTGTCAGCGGATGCTCATCCGCTGACACCCGCTGCCCCATAGACATGCATGTAAACGGATGGATGAAAAACAGACATACGGTCCGCATGTGTGAAAGGGGCCTAAAAGGTTTTCTTCTAAGATTGCCCTGTATTTGGTTCCATCCATCTTCCTATCAACTCTGATTAGCTTCCCTGTCCCTGCTGGTGTGTTCAGGGTGATGTGCAGTGTTAGATTTCCGACATACATCGCGTTTTGCTTTTAGGCCAAAAAGTTAAATTTTGGTCTCATTTGACCAGAGCACCTTCTTCCACATGGCTTCTCGCAAACTGCGAAAGTGACTTCTTATGACTTTCTTTCAGCAATGTCTTTCTTCTTGCCACTTTTCCATAAAGGCCAGATTTGTGGAGAACATGACTAATAGTTGTCCTGTGGACAGATTCTCCCACCTGAGCTGTGGATCTCTGAAGCTCCTCCAGAGTTCCCATGGGCCTCTTGGCTGCTTCTCTGATTAATGATCTCCTTGCCCGGCCTGTCAGTTTAGGTGGACGGCCATGTCTTGGTAGGTTTGCAGTTGTGCCATACTCTCCATTTTCAGATGATGGATTGAACAGTGCTCTGCGAGATGTTCAAAGCTTGGGATATTTTTTTATAACCTAACTCTGCTTTAAACTTCTCCACAACTTTATCCCTGACCTGTCTGGTGTGTTCCTTGGCCTTCATGATGCTGTTTGTTTACTAAGGTTTTCTAACAAACCTCTGAAGAGCTTCATAGAACAGCTGTATTTATATTGAGATTAAATTACACACAGGTGGACTCTATTTACTAATCAGGTGACTTCTGAAGGCAATTGATTCCACTAGATTTTAGTTAAGGGTATCAAAGTAAAGGGGGCTGAATACAAATGCACGCCACACTTTTCAAATATTTATTTGTAAAAAATGTTGAAAAACATTTATAAATTTTCCTTCCACTTCACAATTATGTGTCACGTTGTGTTGGTCTATTACATAAAATCCCAATAAAACACATTTACGTTTTTGGTTGTAACATGACAAAATGTGGAAAATCTCAAGGGGTATGAATACTTTTTCAAGGCACGGTACCCGGTGAAGTGAATAGCCTCAGATGATACACAGAGATGAAACAAATCATCCTACATAAAAGTGTTCCTTGTTTACCTGCAGTATCCTTTTTTGTACATCCCTTTAAAGAGGAAGTAAAGCCTCCTTCAAAAAAAAAAGAAAAACGGAACCTGCAAGGCAAAGGCATAATGAGCTAGTATGCATAGCATACTAGCTCATTATGAATAACTTACCTGAGAACGAAGCCCCTGAAGCGACCCTCATCCGCGACCTCCTCCGCTGCCATCAATCCCAGAGTGACTTCCGGGTCTAGCTGCCCCAGCGCTGTCATTCGCTGGAGCGGCAATGACGTCACTCCCGCGCATGCGCACGGATCTCGGCATACTCAGTGCGCCTGCGTTTTTTTCTAAATATTTCCTAAACTATGTAGGTTTAGGAGATATTTATTCGACCTACAGGTAAGCCTTAATCTTTAAAGTGGTTTACAACCACTTTAAAGTGCTGATGTTAGATTAAGGCCTCATGCACACCGAACTATATAAAAACGCCAGTAGCATTAGCTGTAGCAAGCTGTAGAATTCGTTTTTCAGTGTTTTTGCAGTAGCGTTTTTCTTTTTTTTTAACCAAAACTATACTCCCGCAAAAGCTTATGGCTTTTTAGCATTTTTCAGCTTTTTTAAGCTTTTATCAGAGTTAAGGCCCATACACACGATCTGACTTTTTGACAACCAACATGCAAATTAGCTGTTTTGGACCAACATCCGACTGTGTGTACGCTCAACTTTCTGCCAACAAAAGTCCGATGGACCAAAGTCCGACCGTGTGTATGCAATACCAACTTGAGGGCCGACGCCCTTTGGACAAAAATCCACGGGAAATTTGGTCCACGGTCCGATCGTGTGTATGAGGCTTTAGAAAAAATCCTCTCAAAACCCACTAGTTCTGGGGGGTTTTCCAGCCAGAAAACAACTTTGCCAAAAGCTGCTGATAACAGCCTATGTGTGCATGACGCATAGGATAACATGCTGGGGAGTTTATTGTCTGCAGAAAAAAAACTGCCTGAAGCCAAAAACAGCAGCTGTAAAAACATCCAGTGTGCATGAGGCCTAAATCCTTCTCCATTTTTCAGTATCACAGAGGAGGGGGTGGAGAGGTGCAGTTACAGCTCTTATACACTGTGTGAGAGCTGATTGGAGGAAAAGAACACACCCTCATTCACACACAGCAGAACTGTTCTGAATAGACAAGCTGTTTGCAGAGCTCTCCCCTCCCCCTCCCGACTCAAATTTATCTTATATGTCGGGAAAACTTCTCAGAAGTGACACATGCTGATAACAAAGGAACAAAGCACCAGGGAGAATCCCCACTTAAGGTTCGGTTCAAACTGTCGTGTCGTGGATCAACTGTGGGTATAGAATGGGGTATATGGGATTGTATGATATATATATGTATATATATATATTTTTTGTTTAATTTGTGGTTGAACTGGATGGACTTGTGTCTTTTTTCAACCTAACTAACTATGTAACTATGTGACTTGAGATCCGACTTGTACTACTTCAAGGCAACTTCTATCTGACTTGTGCTCATAGACATTAATGGAAGTTGCCTCCAAGTCGGATTCTCATCTTAATTGATGTGATTTGAATCTGACATTACAACAAGATTACACAGGCATTCCCTGAAGTTGCTTCAAAGTCGCCTTGCAAATTTGCACTGTAAGTTGTGCGACTTTCAGGTCACAGCAGTGTGAACTGAGTCTTGGAGCTTTGGAGATTGACAAGGGAACACTACAGATTTATGTGAATAACAAAAGAATTTATGCGCTATAAACAAAAAACAAAAAAAGGCCAACAATTTTGTGAAAAAAAACAATATATTTTTTACTTTCTACTATAATACATATCCCAAAAAAAAAAAAAAGTAAAAAAACGAATTTCTTCATCAATTAAGGTCAATATGTATTCTGCTACATATATTCCCAAAAGGGTATATATTGATTGGTTTGCGCAAAAGTTATAGCTTCTACAAACTGCGGGATAGATTTATGAACTTTACATTTTTTTAATTGTTTTTACTGGTAAGGGGCGATGAGCAATTTTTAGCAGGACTGCGACATTGCAGCAGACAAATCTGACCCTAAGTGACCCTTTTTGGGGACAAATGACACTGGCAGGGATGATCAAAGGGTTAACTTTGTTCCCTGAGGGTGTTTCTAACTGTGTGGGGGATGAACTGACAGCAGTGGTGGCTGATTGTTTTTTTTTTGGGGGGGCAAACAACCACCCCCTCATGGCACCTCAACCACCCCCCCCCGCACTGTTTGCCGGGGATCATCGGGCAGGGGGACAGGCTGCGGCAGGCATCTTGCAGCGTCTTCCGTGTCCTCTTCCCCTCTGAGATCACAGCGGCTTCCGCCATGCGTCTCCTCCCAGGTGTCCAATAGGATTGACTAACCTTTCAGCCTATCGGGAAACGGGTAACAGACCCACACTCCGTGATTAGCGGAGAGGCAATTCAGTGTTAGAAAAGAAAATATTAAATTTGCTTTTCTAACACATCTGGGTGGGCTCATGGCGCAATCCTCTGCACCACGAGTCCATCTTTTTTGAAGCCTATTAAAGCCTATGGCTCTTAATCAGATGCTTCAAAAAAACACCCCCGCCGCTGCAATTCAGGCGCCTGGCATCCAAAAAGGGGCCAGATGCCTGAATAGGGGGTGGCAGCGGCAGCCATGGATAGATTTATGCATAAATCTATCCATTACTCATATAGGGGGTGGCGAGGATGGAGGGGGCGGCGACCATGCGCTCTTAATGCATGGGCTGCCCCTGACTGACAGGAACAACACAGAGATCGCTGTTCCTGATTACTAGGAATGGACGATCTCCATGTTCTGCTTTACATAAGCAGATCCCTGTCCCCCCTCTCTGTGAACATACAGGTACGTTGTTTCGCGCAATAGAGCCGCTCTGGCGCAGTGTATGTGCGGTGGGCGGTCCTTAAGTGGTTAATGGAGAGCGAAGTGACTGTTGCCTACACTTGATATAAGCACACATGGCAGGTTGTGCTCAACTCCCCAATGATCATAGCATGCCTCCAACCCTGCAATAGGCTGCTATAACAACAAAGCTTCAAAATGACCCATACACAATGCCAATGCATGTACTTGGTATATATAGCCCTTTAGCCCTACTGCAAACAGCTTGTAGCCTACTTATAGTACAAAGAAAAACTGCGCTAACCCAAACAAATAGCAGGGAAAAAAAAAACAACAACTCAGTGGAAACCAATAGAAAAGGCTGCAGAATGGTGGGATAAGCACAAAACAGATAATAATAGAGAAAAACTGCACCAAAGGATTAAAAAACACTATAGAACACTTAAGTTTCAAACTTATGGACTGATATCCAAACAGCTTGGTTGGTGTTTATTATTGGTGAATGCAATACTCTGTGCTTTTCATAATCGCATGAAGCATTTTTCCTATATTTTTTCCCACATTGCTGATCGGGGAGCAATCCTTTATTAAGTGTTCTATAGTGTTTTTTAATCCTTTGGCACAGTTTTTCTCTATTATTATGTAGCCTACTTATCTCAGTATTTCTTGAATTCTAAACAGTTGCCCAGCATCCACTAATGCTAACCCCTGGCTCCTCAACAGCACCTACTTTAAGCCCATTATTACAACAAAGCATTAAACAAAATTCTTCCTTTGCTTACATTTATCTTCAAACCCATTATTCCACAAGGTTCAGGCAATTGAAAAGATGTTTCCTGTTGGATTTTCTAAAACTCTCACAATACGCAATTCCCTTCAGGATCAGCACTTTTCCTCCAGGGAGGGAGTGAGAGATTAATGTCACTCTATTTCTTAGGAATTCATTCAGCTACTTAATGGTCAAACGTCAGGTGAGTTTCTTCCTTTAAAACTTATATTTTAAGCATTTCAGGCCCCTCTTCTCGCATACCATACAAGGATTCCCTTGCTTCAGTTCTATATAAACTTTACCGCTTTTAATGCATCAGATGTAGTCAGAAGGGGATCTGTTTTTTTACACACACGAAAGGAATTTCTGTCCGAAAAATCTTGGATGTTTTTTCCGACGGAATTCCGCTCAAGCTTGGCTTGCATACCCACGGTCGCACAAAAGTTCTCTGAACTTTCGACCATCAAGAACCCGGTGACGTGCAACACTACGATGAGCCGAGAAAATTAAGTTCAATGCTTCCTAACATGCGTGATTATTTGCGCATCCGAATTGCATACAGACGCATTTTCGGATAGGAACTTTTCCCGACCGAAAAATAGAAAACATGCTCTCAATCTTTTGCTGGCTGGAATTCCGCCAGCAAAAGACGGATGGAACATACACACGGTCGCATTTTCTGACAAAAAGCTCTCATCAGAGTTTTACTGGCGGCATTTCCGATTGTGTGTTCGCAGCATAAGGCATTGAATGGCTGGACAGTGGGCAAAATAATTATTTGATCCCATACAGATTTTGTGAGTTTACAAAACAAAAGGGTCCTTGAGTACTAAAACTGTCAGTCATCTATGGAAGTATGCATATCCTGGAGAATATAAGAAAAAGCTGAAGCCCAGTGCAGCTGCCAAACAGGACATATAACAACAGGACATATAAAACAAAAAGCAGCGCTCTATGGGACCAGCGTAATAACTTGCAAACCTTAATCAAGTAAAGTTATGCCGCGTACACACGAGTGGATTTTCCATCGGAAAAATCTTGGATGTTTTTTCCTACGGAATTCCGCTCAAGCTTGGCTTGCATACACACGGTCACACAAAAGTTCGCTGAACTTTCGACCGTCAAGAACGTGGTGATGTACAACACTACGACGAGCCGAGAAAATGAAGTTCAATGCTTCCGAGCATGCGTCTAATTGTTTCCGAGCATGCGTCAAATTGTATCCGAGCATGCGTAGGAATTTTGCGCGTCGGAATTGGTACCGACGTTCGGAATTTCCGATCTGAACTTTTTCCGACTGAAAAATTGAGAACCTGCTCTCAATCTTTTGCTTGCGGGAATTCCCCCAGCAAAAGTCCGATGGAGCATACACACGGTTACATTTTCAGACCAAAAGCTCTCATCGGACTTTTGCTGGCAGAATTTCCGCTCGTGTGTACGGGGCATTCATTTGATGCACACTTGGAAAAACAACTGTCAATGGCAATAAAATTGTAGAAATTTGCAAAAGCAATAATAAAAATCAATTGCCATTGTTGATATATTGTGAAGGAAAGAGGTACACGATACCACCAAGAAGTCCAGAAGACGAGGGGTTAACATCAACCCGGTATGCTTCAACTTTCGGTCCTGGGATATGCCACCAGATCTCCGGGGGGAGCCGCCAGGATGGAAAGACTAGAATCACAATTGTGAGTTCGGTGGCCGGTCACGGGTGTCAAGCCAGTTGTTTTTAATTTTTCCAAGTATGCATCAACTAAACTAACTTTACTTGACTTAGGCTGCTTTCACACTGGGGCGGTGCGGGGCGGCGACGGTAAAGCAGCGCTATATTTAGCGCTGCTTTACCATCGTTTTACCCGCGGTATGCGGCCGCTAGCGGGGTGGTTTTAACCCCCGCTAGCGGCCGCAAAAGGGTTAAAAACCTCCGCAAAGCGCCGCTGCAGCGGCGGTTTGCGGGCGGTATCCCCGCGGTTTCCCATTGATTTCAATGGGAAGGAGCGGTATAGGAGCGGTAAATACACCGCTCCTTCACCGCTCCAAAGATGCTGCTAGCAGGACTTTTGTTGCGGTCCTGCTAGCGCACCGCTCCAGTGTGAAAGCCCTCCGGCTTTCACATTGGAGTGAATGGGGCCGGTTTTTTCAGACGGTGTACAGGCACTATTTTTAGCGCTGTACCGCCTGAAAACCGCCCCAGTGTGAAAGGGGCCTTAAGGTTTGCAAGTTATTATGCTGGTCCCATAGAGTGCTGATTTTTGTTTTATAGATTTTGTAAGTTTACCCACTTACAAAGGAATGAAGGGTCCATCATTTTTATCATGGGTGTATTTTAAATGATAGAGACAGAATATCAACCAAAAATCCAGAAAAAAAACCACGATACAAATGTTATAAATTGAATTGTAGTTCAGCGAGTAAAATAAGTATTTGATCCACAAGCAAAACATGACTTAGTACTTGGTGGAGAAACCCTTGTTGGCAAGCACAGAGGTCAGATGTTTCTTGTAGTTGGTGACCAGGTTTGCACACATCTCAGGAGGGATTTTGGTCCTCTCTTCTTAACAGATCTTCTCTAAATCCTTAAGGTTTCTTTACTGTTGCTTGGCAACTCAAAGTTTCAGCTCCCTTGATAAATTTACTATAGGACTAAAGTCTGGAGACTGGCTAGGCCACTCCATGACCTTACTATCCTTCTTCTTGAGCCACTCCTTTGTTGCCTTGGCGGTATGTTTTGGGTCATTGTCATGCTGGAAGACTCACTCGTGACCCATATTCAGTGTTCTGGCTTAGGGAAGAAGGTTTTCAATACATGGCCCCCGTCCATTGTCCCTAAATGCGACAAAGTCCATCTGTACTTTTAGCAGAGAAATGGCCCCAAAGCATAATGTTTCCACCTCTGTGCTTGATTGTAGGGATCCATACTCACCTCTATGCTGCAGCATCAGTGTGACGCTGCCGTCCTATGTTGGCTCCAAATCGACCAAGAACTGAGAGATCACATGACTGATTGCTCAGCTCTCAGTCTGCTTAGAGCAGAGAGCAGTAACTGTCAGTTACCACTCTCCACTCTGCTTCTCAGTCGTGCACTAAGGCGGAGCCAGCTGCCAATCAGGTAGCAGGGTGGACAATATTGTCAGGATTCTCCCAGAGCCTGGAGCAGCTTTGCCGCATCAGCTGATAGCAGGCAATAGTTCACTGTCAGCTGGCTCTGGGTCATAGAGAGTAAAAGTAAGTGCACCCCTGTAAGAGAATTATGGCTAAAGAAGTTTTGGCTGTACTTCTCATGTAATGTCTCATGACAATGTTTCTTTAAGGGCCCCCATGGACCTTTGCATTGTGGTATTGTGCAGTAAAACATGCTTTGTGCTGTGTGGTTCAGGGTAATTTATTTAATTTAGAATGGCACCAATAAGCTCAATAGGTGCTAACAGACATGTGCTGCATTTAAAGTATAACTAAAAGCAACATTTTTTTTTTTTTTAGTTTTGGACAGAGAGGAGAAGGATTAGAACATCTGTTAGTTTTTACTGCCGCCTGTGCCCTGATGGGGAGATTCGCCCTCTAGTTGTCCTGTTTACCATTATCATTGAAAGTAAAAGAAAATCCAAATTTTTGGTTTGTCCCCAGAAAAGTAATAGAGGGGAAATCTTCCAATGAGGACACTAGTTCTGGCATAGCTCCCAACTGTCCCCGATTTAGAACAATGTCCCTCTGTCCCTCTTTCCTTCTCATTTGTCCCTCGTTGTGGTCTGATCTAAATAATTGTATATAAAATGCACTATCAAAAGTGTTTCCCAGTGCTAAACCTTTCATCCAATTTCTAGATTGCTGCATTTGTAAATTCCAAAGGCCAGTATAAAGGAATATTAGTGGTAAAAGAAGCACTTGTGGGTTCAACCAATCATTTTTTCCTTTGTAGAACTCTCCTTTAAGGGGGGGGGGGGGGTGTGTGGCAGGGGGCGTGTCCTATGCATACATACTTTTGCTGATAGGTGCCCCTCGTTCCCATCTCAGAAAGTTGGGAGGTATAGTTCTGGTGACCAGGGAGTCCCAAGGGATTCCCTTATTTGCAGTGATTTCCTCTCACTTGCTGTTTTGGCTATGGGACAGGAAGTGAAGGGAAATCTCTCAATTGGACACAGATGGCAAAAAATTATAGTTCTCTGTGTGTCATCAGCGATGGCGGGAGCCCGGCGGTGATCGTGACCGGCTCCTAGTGGCTACAGGGCGAAGCGACGTAACATTGTCTCTCCCAGCCGTGCCATTCTGCCGCAGTGCAACTGCGGCGACTGGTCGCAAGTGGTTAAAGGCTGAAAGTTTTGGGCGATTTTAAAACAAAATGTAAGAATTTCAATCTCTATTCCTTTTTTTTTTTCGTTTTTTGTATAGGAGTTTTTTTTTTTTTTTTTGTATAAGATTTTGCTAATACTGAATAAAATTCAATTGATGAAGGAAAAGAAAACCATACAATGAAATGAATTTCCCTGCGAATGTTGTAACTATATGAACTAACCATAGGATCCCGGAGACCCCTGGAATGACAGAATAGAATCAATATTATTCCAGCAGGAAAAAAGGTTGCAATGCACAGATTGTTTAATATGGTGTACTCAGGGACACATGCCCCCTTGTCCTATTGATTATAGAGCGAGGTGGTCGTCCCTTATAAATAGAATTCAAGCGACCTGCTTCTCAGAAAAAAAATAGTTTCCCTGGGGTGGGTGCCTGGCTGGTGATTAAAGAACCTCTATGTGAATATGCCCTTAATATTACAACACCTGATTTATTATCCTTGCTAAGTTATAAAGTGTTTTTAGAATTCTGCTATTTTTATCCCCCTTGCCAAGAATTATTAGAGACACTATAATCCATCTTTTCTTCCAGTAGTCGAAACATAAATATGTCATAAACATGATAAATTATGAAGTCTGGCTTCACATTTATGCATTGTGCATGATAAAAGCCTGTGTGGTAGTCTGCGGTACTATTCTGTTAGAAAGCAATATATAGTAGGTGCTTTTGGACCCCCGACTACTGCACATTACAATGCACAACATATTTATTTATTCATCAGACCACCAAACTGTGTATAAAAAAAAAGGTGTACTTTGCATTCTGGAACACACATCTCCAGCTAGTAATACTGCAGGCCAAGGATTCCCAACTCCGCCCCTCGAAATTTCTCTGCCCACTCTTGGAGCAGCCCATTTTATTTTGGGATATGATTCAGACTGGCTCACCTCTGTATAGTCCATCTTTAGCACTGAATGGGAAAACTAGACTACCAAGGCTAGGAAGCAGAGAGTAATTGGCAAAGAGAGGGACCCACAAAGTTGTACCTTTAAAACCCCCCTTGAATCTAGATCAGTGGTCTCCAATTTGCTGCCTGGGGACTTGATTTATCCACTATTCCTCCAAATGACACCAATAATGGGATATACTTCCTGCATTTGACACCACAATGGGGCACTATTACGCATACTAATACCATTGATGGGGCACTATTGTGCCTAATAATACTAATGATGGGGCACTATTTCTCTCACTAACGCCAACAATGGGGCACGATTCCTTCCACTGACACTAATGATGGGGCACTATTCTTCCCACTAATACCAATGATGGGGCACTATTCCTTCCCCTGGCACCAAAGATAGGGCACTATTCCTTCCACTAATACCAATGATGGGGCACTATTCCTTCCACTAATACCAATGATGGGGCACTATTCCTCCCACTAATACCAATGATGGGGCACTATTTTTCCCACTAATACCAATGATGGGGCACTATTCCTTCCACTGGCACCAAATATAGGGCACTATTCCTTCACCTTCAAATAAAATCACATGTACATCGGTATTCACAGCCTTTGCCATGACACTCAAAATTGAGCTCAGGTGCATTCTGTTTCCACTGATCATCCTTGAAATGTTTCTACATCTTGATTGGAGTCCTCCTGTGGTAAATTCAGATGATTGGACATGATTTGGAAAGGCACACACCTGTCTATATAAGGTCCCACAGTTAACAGTGTATGTCAGAGGACAAACCAAGCCATGAAGTCCAAGGAATTGTCTGTTGACCTCCGAGACAGGATTGTATCGAGGCACAGATCTGGGGAAGGGTACAGAAAAATCTCTGCAGCATTGAAGGTCCCAATGAGCACAGTGGCCTCCATCATCATCCGTAAATGGAAGAAGTTTGGAACCACCAGGACTCTTCCTAGAGCGGGCCTCCCGGCCAAACTGAGCGATCGGGGAAGAAGGGCTTTAGTCAGGGAGGTGACCAAGAACCCGATGGTCACTCTGACAGAGCTCCAGCATTTCTCTGTAGAGAGAGGAGAACCTTCCAGAAGAACAACCATCTCTGCAGCACTCCACCAATCAGGCCTGTATGGTAGAGTCGCCATAAGGAAGCCACTCCTCAGTAAAAGGCGACGACAACCCGCCTGGAGTTTGCCAAAAGGCACCTGAAGGACTCTCAGACCATGAGAAACAAAATTCTCTGGTCTGATCTGATGAAACAAAGATTGAACTATTTGGCCTGAATGGCAAGCATCATGTCTGAGGAAACCAGGCACCGCTCATCACCTGGCGAATACCATCCCTACAGTGAAGCATGGTGGTGGCAGCATCATGCTGTGGGGATTTTTTTCAGCAGCAGAAACTGGGAGACTAGTCAGGATCGAGGGAGAGATGAATGCAGCAATGTACAGAGACATTTTTGATGAAAACCTGCTCCAGAGTGCTCTGGACCTCAGACTGAGGCAAAGGTTCATCTTCCAACAGGAAAATGACCATAAGCACACAGCCAAGATAACAAATGAGTGGCTATGGGACATCTCTGTGAATGTCCTTGAGTGGCTCAGCCAGAGCCCAGATTTGAACCGATTGAAAATCTCTGGAAAGATCTGAAAATAGCTATGCACCGGCGCTCCCCATCCAACCTGATGGAGCTTGAGAGGTCCTGCAAAGAATGGGAGAAACTGCCCAAAAATAGGTGTGCCAAGCTTGGAGCATCATATTTAAAGAGACTTGAGGCTGTAATTGGTGCCAAAGGTGCTTCAAGAAAATATTGAGCAAAGGCTGTGAATACTTATGTACAATTTTTATTTTTTGTGTAGCGCTGGTATCCTTGTCTACTAATGTGTGTTAGCATTTATAATGAAAGTCTATGGACGTTTCTATGGCTTAGTGTTTGGCGCCATCTAGCCATCTGATAGTGGACTTAAATTATTTTTGCTTTCACAAAGCACTGAACCATGACTGTTATTTACATTGGAGAGTTGACCTGTTTACCCAGGATGCCGGGTGACCTACCCATGGACACCCTCTCTGACCCGAGCTGCCATTTTAGCTCTCTTCGGGACGCATGGCCTGCCTGTGAGGACGTGTGAGTAGGCCTCCCAGGAGAAGCGGCCTGCAGCCATTGCGGAGCGCAACTCAGATCCATTGTGTGAGTGACTTGACGGTGCCAGAGACACAGTGACACAGTGATGGGATTGGAGAGATCCAGAGACACTCGTTGAGCATCGGAGGACCGGGTTCACCCAGCGGAACGGAACGGAGTGATGGAGTCGGCTGACAGAGAAGCAAGCTGCAAACACCGGACCAAAGTTACCATACCGAGTATTCTGATCCAGTTGGCGAGCGGGTTTGCAGCCTTCAGTTTACTAAACTTTACACCTAGTCAGACTTGTATACAGGCCTTGCTGGGATCCATAGTCCTACGGAGGAGTATAGCAACTGACACTAGGCAGGCATAAGGCCTACTTACTATTGCATCTCAAGTATTGTATTATAGTTACGGAAGCAACACCAGGATCATCCTTAACTTAACTTTAATTACTTTAACCCTTGGATTACAAATTTATAAGGAATTATCATTGCTAGCGAAGACAAGAAGACTAAAGACTGAGTACTTTAAGTGAGATCTCACACATAGCTATAAAAGTAGGGGGAGCTCCCCTGTAATTATATTGTTCATAATTGTTATATCAAAATTCATTGTTCTGTCATTCTATGTTGGGATGACAGCACGATCATTGTAACCACCTGTTTGCCAATACTTATAGTAAAATATATTTTGGTTAAGTACCCCATTGTGTGGAGTATTGTTTTCCCCCAGCAGGTGGAGCCTGAAGTGACAATACAGGTATATTGTGTTATATTATATTGTACTGTATTGTATTGCACCACAGCTGTGTCAAGGGGAGTCAAGTTTATTGGGGTTCATTACCAGAGTGCAGGCCCAAATAAAACCAGCATCACCTTCGGGGGTCAGTGCTACATTAATACACTTTCAAAGATTTTTCAAAGATTTTCAAGATTTCAAACTTCTTTCACGTTGTCATTATGGAGTATTATTTGTAGAATGTTGAAGAAAATAATTTAATCCATTTTGAAATAAGGCCGTAACATAACAAAACGTGTAAAAAGTGAAGCGCTGTGAATACTTTCTAGATGCACTGTATGTAAAACCACAGACTGAACTGCTAACAGTGCAGATAGCATTCTATCTGTGCTGAATTTATAAACTCGTACCACTTAATTTGAATCTAATATTGTCCTATGTGCTTGGTTTTATCTGGCTATCAAGGTATATCCAGAGAACTTCAGCCTCCTGTCAGATGATTCCATACTATGAAACTTCTCTCTCATTTTCCATTGTGTGACGGAAAGGTTGCACTGGGCTCAGAGACAGAGGGATCTGGGAACACAATGTCCTGCTATTTTAACAAATTGAGATTTAGAGTAGTTCGGAAAAGTAAGCTGCCAACTCTAGAATTTAAGCTAATGGGACAGCTAAGTGCAGGGAATGAATGCCAAAATGTTCATTAGTCTGTCAACTGTGTGCCCTGAATCAGTTTAAAAAAATAAATAAAAGCCCGGACTGAATTATTGCAAATATTTGAATACTCTCTTGGAAATAATACCCGTGCAAGCTTCATTTTGAAAGATGTATGCTGTATCGCCTCCTTTTTTTATCCTTACCTACGATAAACTCTCTCACATTGGCGCTTTACCAGTTCTGAGAGTGAAAAACCATGCCCCAATTTTTTACCCTACATTTTCCTTATCTCCAGTGATGTGGATGCACAAAAGTTTCACATATTGCCAAGGCCGCAGAGGCACTTGTTATTTTACCCTCAATCCAATCATCTGAGACTCAAAACACCAATGGCCACCTCTGCAGCAATTAGCAATACATGGGAATTTTGTACACACAAAACCACCATGACACTTCCCACCGGGACGTAGTATTTGGCTTTCCAGAGCAATGCGTGCAGCCGCAGACTGAAAAAAATAAACCCACGTGGAGGAGGAAGACGTATTTCCCACAAACTCCAAATCTAGGTTGGGTTTACCAATTACCTGGTCCTTTGAAACCTACTCAGTTGTAAGCCACTATGTTACATCCCCTAAAATGTAATTGCATCTTCATTAAACCACACACTACTACACTATTGAGGGCTCTTCTGCCTTCTCTATGTTTTCTTTTACATTTGTTTCTGCTCTATACATTTTTTTCGAGATAAGTAGACATATGAAGATTCCTCATCTATGGGGCTCTGCTATTTGACATTGCTCTGAACCCTTAGGAGACAACTTGTAACATCCGACAGGTGACAGGAAAGCAGCCATCATACATCACATAAACCGAGACCCCGGATCATTAAAGTGACTGTAAACTTCAGACATAAAATATGAACAAAGCAAATCCCTCTATAGTGTGTACTTGTCTCAATCCAGAGCACTAAGTGTAATTTCTGTCTGCTGCCCCATTCTTCTGCTTTCTTCTGCAAACTTTGCTGACACTGAGAGTAAAAGTTTACAGGGGAGTGATCTCCAGCACACAGACTGTGAATGCCAGTGAAGGGGGGGTGTCCCTTCCCTCCAATCAGCTCTCCTCACTGAGCTCTGCAGAGTGTAACTTCAGCCCTTTGCTCCTGTTTTCTGACAGACTTTATAAATCCTGTACTTTGAGGCTGGTCAGTGACAGAAGTTTTTTCACCTTAATGCATAGGATGCATTAAGGTGAAAAAACATGAGGGTTTACAACCCCTTTAAAAAGGTACACTTCTGGACTGTAAAAAAAAAAAAATACCCTTATGCCCCGTACACACGGTCAGATTTTCAGACAACAAATGTTGGATGTGCTCCATCGAACAATCGTTGTCGGACTTTCCGCCAACAAATGTTGGCTAGCAGGTTCTCAAATTTTCCGCTAACAAATTTTTGTTGTCGGACTTTCCGATCATGTGTACACAAGTCCGTCGCACAAAAGTCCACGCATGCTCAGAAGCAGAAGCGGTCGGTCTTGTAAACTAGCGTTCGTGACATGGCAAATTCGGAAATCTCCAAATGGAGTGCACAATTCTCTTCTTCTTTAATGGGATAATAATGAAGCTGTTTTGCTGGTGATACTGATGCAAACTAATTTTCAAAGGCTTTTTTTTTTCAAGGGATATCAAGAATAATAATAGCGCTAAATGAAAAATGCAAAAAGAAAAGCACGAATCAACACTCACCAAACTTCTACTAACACCAAATTAGCAGAAGGAGCCCAAAGGGTGGCGCTAAAGAGCTGAAAAACGACGTAGTACGTCTAGTAGGTCTAGTACGTCACTATGTTCGTAATTGTTGGCCAACATTTGTGTGACCGTGTGTATGCAAGACAAGTTGGAGCCAACAATCTTCAAACAAAAATCTATGGTTTTATTGTCGGAAAGTCCGATCGTGAGTACGGGGCATTAGAGTGGGGTCCCCCTGCACTGCAAGGGTTAAATGCTTGTTATTTCTAAGGGTATCCACAGAGGATACAGACATATTACTTTCCTTACACCCATCTCTGGCACACTCCGGTGCTGTCCTTTTTTCTCATTTGCTCCGGGCGGTGGGTGATTCCTAGGTGACATCACTTATGATGCAGGGCTATTAACCCTGCATTATACATGGAGGAGGTGAGAAGATGACCATGGCTAAGAGCACCCTTGACAGGCAGCAGTGCTGGACTGGTCACATGGATGGAGGAAACCTGTTGAAGCCATAAATAAGGTACAGTAAAAATGACTCCTTATTCTTGTTCCCCCATTGATTTACCAAGTATTTAACCCTTGCTGGGGGGGGGGGGGCATCATCCAAACGTACCATCTGTGGGCCAAAACTGTGTTGGACATGCTACCTTGGGGTGTGTCATAATATGGGCCTGGGCTCACAGAACTGATGGAGAGTTGGCCTTCACACATCATTACATGAGTACCATCAGCCCAGGTCTGATACCGCGTACACACGATCGGAATTTCGGCCAGCAAAAGACCAATGAGAGCTTTTCATCGGAAAATGCGACCGTGTGTAGGCTCTATTGGAATTTTGTTGGCCGAATTTCCGCCAGCAAAAAATTAAGAGCATGTTCTTAATTTTTCCGACGGAAAACCTTTCTATCGGATTTTCCGATCGTGTGTATGCAATTCCGACACGCAAAATTCCAACGCATGTCGGAAACAATTTGACGCATGCTCGGAAGCATTAAACTTCCCTTTTATAGTGCAGTCGAACGTGTTATATGTTGCAGTGTTATTGACCTTCGGAATTTGGTGTGACCGTGTGTAGGCAAGACAGTTTGATCGAAATTCCGTCAGAATTCCGACGGGAAAACCATCAGAGCTTTTTCCAACGAGAATTCCAATCGTGAGAGTCCAGTTTCAGACCACTGACTGCTGGTGCCAGAGGAGAAGAGCCAGGCCCCATCAGCTCAGCAGGGGGGAACCGGCAAGGGTTTCCTGTGGGTTTTGCACAGTCCAGTAATTTACTAACCCTGTCTGGGTTCCCCCTTTTTTCTAATCCTCATCCTTGACTAATAGGGGAAAATGTGGAGCAATGGAGAATGCAGGTGCTGCAGATTATGGAGTAGTGGGTGGGGGCAGAGATACAAGTAAGAGCCACTTATAGGGGTACTGAATGGTGGGGTCTATGTCAAGTAGGCTACATGGGGCCCCATGATTTCTAATGATGGCCCTGCTTAGATGGTGGTGGTTTGTAAATAAAAGGTTGAGTTGGACTTTAGAGGAGAAGCTCATTCGGCTGTACTTCTCCTGTGGATCACAGGAGTGAAGTTCGTCCTGCACTCCTGTGACCCTTTATCAGCTGTTGGCTGATGTCACAGAGCTGGTCCAGGCTTGGGCAAGACCGAAACCATATGGTCAGGATCTGTCCACATGCCTGGACCGGCACCCGGCTCACCAAGCCGCAAAGAGCCTGAGCCGGCCGCTCCCGCCCCCTCCACATCTCAGCGCTCCAGTGAGTGTGGGGGGGGGGCAGAGCAGAGAGCTTTTTGCTCAGGGAGCACTGAGAACTGAGAGATCAGCGGTGTTTGATCGGTCGGTCTTAGAGCCAGCGAGGCACAGATGCAACATTGGACCGATGCCGCATCCACCTAGGTAAGTATTCCTACACTTTAAAGCTCTCTTTTAAGCTAACAAGGTGTAAAAATAAAATAAAAACTTTCCCAAGTAAGCCTTTAGAGTTAAACTAACACTGAATATTCAGATTCTTGCATCAGCCCAGTCGTGACCGTCGTTAAATGCACAATTTTTATGTCTGATAGAATGTGCTTTTAATAGGCATGTAGCAAATAAGATGGGTTTAGACTGCAGACTATTCCACGAATTCCAATTCATGTCGTTGTTTAACATGGAATCTTGCAACACTCTATCAAGGTCTTCTAGCTGCGGGTTCCCATGGCAACAGTTGCTTTAGTTAACATAGTTATCAACATGCAAAATAACTATTTCAACCAACATGGTGTGCTCCCAACCTTTGTAGAATCCCCTTAGCTCCTCTTCATTGGAAAGGACTTGGTCAAAGTCAGATGGAGGGTCAGGGACCAAGTGTAAGCTGTGGGATGAGTCAGGCAAGGACTGTATAATTATGTTTAATGTGCTTTACATTACACCAGATGATATTTGGAAAGTCAGCTTAGTATTTAAATTGATGCATTTCACTCAACCCTATATGTTTAATGAGATTTAGAATCGTTCAGGGGAGCCAAAGCCAGAGACAAGTCAAGGAATGCAAGTTCAATCTAGTCTGTAAATGGAAGCTGCTTCTATTAGTGAGTAGTAATTATCGGGGAGAAAATGATTTATCAGGATTCCCATGGTTCTCAGGGTGGTCTCAGTTCTTTAAAAGACAGATCTTGTGCAGTAACTGACTACATTCTCCATCTTGTAAAAGAAGAAAAAAAAATACAATATATACAGCAGGTAAAAAAGGTATTGAACATGTCATAATCTTTCTAGGTAAATATATTTGTAAAGGTGCTATTGACATGAAATGTTCACCACACGTCGGTAACAACCCATGTAATCCACACATACAAAGAAAACAAAAACAAATAAGTTCAGAAATGATGTGTACCGTATATACTCGAGTATAAGCCGAGTTTTTCAGCACATTTTTTTGTGCTGAAAGTGCCCCCCTCGGCTTATACTCGAGTCAAGCACTTTTCTGCAGCAAAAAATTAAATTTTCCGACCCGACTTTGTGGCCCCGTGTCTCAGGGCACATCACTGGGTTAGCACCAAGTGGCCCCGACATACGGGGCCGCAAAGTCGGGTTGGAAAATGTCATTTTTTGCTGCAGAAAAGTGCTTGACATTTTCCGACCCGAATTTGGGGCCTCGTATCTCTGGGCCACTTGGTGCTAGGAACCCCAAATTTGGTGTGCAAACCAAGTGGAACTAACATTATAACATTATCCTAGCACCAAGTGGCCCCGAAATACAGGGCCCCAAAGTCGGTCACCTGTGTCCATCTGCAGCAATGTCATTTCGGGACCCTTTTTGGTCCAGAGACCCCAAATTTTGGCTGCAGCTAGGGGGCATCTAGGAACCCTTAACTACCAAGTTTGAGTGACCTATGGCTGCAAATGGGCACAGTGAGGCATGCAAATGGGCACAGTGAGGCTGCAAATGGGCATTGTTGACCCTTTTTTCCACTTACAGTAGCTGCACATTTCTCACCCTAGGCTTATACTCAAGTCAATACGTTTTCCCAGTTTTTTGTGGTAAAATTAGGTGCCTCGGCTTATATTCGGGTCGGCTTATACTCGAGTATATACGGTAATAAAATAGAAGGACACAGGAAAAAAGTATTGAACACAAAGGGAGGTGCAAAAAGGCATGGAAATCCAAGACACCAGCTGAAATCTATCAGTAATTAATCTATGCATACTAGCTCATTATGCCTTTGCCTTGCAGGTTTCATTTAAAAAAAAAAAAAAATTGAGGCTTTACTTTCTCTTTAATCAGAGAAGCAGCCAAGAGGCCCATGGTAACTCTGGAGGAGCTGGGTTATTTAGCGGTATGAATACTTTTTCAAGGCACTGTAGTACCCATAATCAGGGTAATTACAATTATAGGATAATTCCATATGGGCAGCGGAGACCCAAGATGGCTATTTTTCCCTGAGCTGGACTCGGGGAAAGATTTCGCACACAATTTTACCTGGAGCACTCTTACCGAAATTATTTCTTTTTATTTACTAATAATTATTCCTTATTTTGTCTAGTTAAATACACCATTGATTTTTTATATTAGCAGATCTTCCAGCTTTAGAATCTTTAGAAACCAAAAAACCCCTTCACAGGTTGCATTTTGACATACGGCTAAGCAATTAGAAGCTATTGAAAAGTGTTTTGTTTAAACCAAAAAAAAAAAAGTTATTATTTAAAATGTTTTTAGAAATAAAATGCAGCATAACTAAAACACTCTTGAAGCTGGATTTTTTTGTATTCAATTCAACTGAGACTTCTAATCTACTAGCAAAAACCCCTTTAAGATCTTAATTTATTCAAAATCACGGGTGTCATTATTTATATACTTGAACAATCTCTAACCCACTCACTAAATTCTCATATACATTTTAAAAGGTTACTTTAATTTCAGAAGTTCCTTTCAATTGCTTTAGATATGCAGCTTTTATTCAAATAATACTTGGTGATCCTGCAATGCAGGTCCTTGTTTGGGCACTTCTGAGTTACATGTGACAATTGTCACGTAATTGTGCCCATGCATTATGCCACGTGTGACCCAGGTGGCGGCTACAAAAAGCCATGCTGATGCAATTATGGTACTTGAAAATTTAAACTGCTCACACCACTTGCCGACCGGCCCATAGTAAAAATACATCATTACTTTGACGTCAAATACCGGTGTTATGGTAGCAGCTAGCTGCCATAGCCCCAGTCTTGTATTTTACTATGGGTAATTCTGCGTCGGATAAAAGTGGATCTGCCTCTAAAACTTTTATGGCGGCGTTAGAGGTGCCCTCGACGCTTCCCGGTTGTTTCCAGGCTTAAAGCCCGGAAGCGATCCGATTCAGCCGTTTGCTGGGCAGAAAGATGAGTGAGGGAAAGATGGCCCCCACTTGTTTCTATGCCTTTGGAGGACTGGAGCGGCCTCAGATGTCACTTCTGGTTCTTGGGCCAAAACTAATGTTTTTTTAAATGCAAAAATAAATTATTTTCTTTTCCCTTCAAAGGTAAATGAGAGATCTGCAGTCTTTTTAACCCCCATATCTCTCAATAAGGAGGACCTGTCATCCTTATTTCTATTACAATGGATGTTTACATTCCTTTTAATAGGAAGAAAAGCAATTAAACAAAATAAAATAAAAATAAATAACATAATAAATAGAATAAAGTAAAATAAATAGGAAAAAAATAACTTAAGCACCCCATCCCTCCATGCTCATGCGAAGAAGCAAACGCATAAGCAAGTTGTGCACGCACATGTAAACGGTGTTCAAGCCACACATGTGAGGTATCGCCGGGATCATTAGAACGAGAGCAATAATTCTAGTGTAAGACTTCCTCTGCAACTCTAAACAGGTAACCTGTAAAAAAGTGTCGCCTATGGGGATCTATAAGAACCGTAGTTTGTCGCCATTCCACGAGAGTGCGCAATTTAAAAGCATGACATGTTAGGTATTTATTAACTCGGTGTAAGATCATCTTTTAATCATCAAAAAATTGGGGTAACTATTGTGTTTTTTTTATTTTTTTATTTATTTAAGTTTATTTTTTGCCAAAAAATTGCATTTGAAAGACCGCTGTGCAAATACTGTGTGACATAAAATATTGGAACAATCACCTTTTTATTCTCTAGGGTTTCTGCTAAAAAAAAAAAATTATATATAATGTTTGGGGGTTCTAAGTAATTTTCTAGCAAAAAATACTTATTTAAACTTGTAAACAAAGTCCCAGAAAAGGCCTGGTCAGCCAGTGGTTAAAGCCCAACTCCAGAAAACTTCAAAATGATCCCCGACACCTGGGCTGTGCCCACACGTCAAGGGTTAATTGGTCTACAGGATAGAGGAAAGAAAATCTACTCACCCGATCCTCTGCTCCTGCATGCTGCTAGACCGGGCGCCACAGCATCTACTCCCCCACACTCCAGCAGGCCACCAAGGCCCTGATATTATCAAGACCAGGGTCCAAGGGACAGTCCACTGCCGGAGTGTAGAGGAGGGCCTACAGGGGATCAGGTGAGTTAAAGTGCAAAAACCCTCCTCTAGAATAAACAAGCAGTTAACCCTTGCGATGCTGGGCAGGCCAACTGTAAGGGATACATTTGAGAGGGTAACTCCATTGTCATGGGGAAAAAAATAGCAATTAAAAAAAAATATAGGGTATACAATTGCGACACGAGTCATATTTTAATTGAATGTCATTAAAAATGACCTTTACTTTTCAATTTGCAGTGCTGTAACTTTCTGTAAAGTGCAATGCAATATGGCTACCTGGAGGTGTTCTGTACACAGAATGAATACTGCCCCATGAAACATAATTTCCTGTTTGTGTTATTGGCTCATTGATTTTTTCAGAAGTCTACACTTAGATACAAGTCAGGTTTTTGGCATCCCCTGCAACAAAAATTTCATTTTTGGTGAGATACTAACAATAGGAAACAACATCAAAAGGTATGCAGACCCGGCCACTTTTCATTAGAGCCCTGTTTCTGCAGCAGCTGGTTGATAATTATGAAACCACTCCCATCAGACTCACTTAGCACAGGGGCACAGAGGAACAAACAGTGATTTCTTCAGAATAACAAAAGTTAGGAACCTGCAACAAAGTATGTTAAGATCACTGTAATGTGCATGGATCAGAGGAGAGATTCCAGAGGGGAATGTTTTTTTCTCAACAAAAGTTGAGTTACGCTTTAAGTTTCCTGGAATTGGACTTTAGGCTTACTGACCCTTCTTTGAGCCATCCTAAGTATTTTCCCTTTATCCCCATGGAAAGCATGTTTTTAGCTTGTTTTAGCAACTCGATGGATTGGAGTTAGTTAAACTTGGGTCCATGGAGAGATTTTTTTGATATCCTTAAAGTGTTTTTAACCTTAAAAATTGAATTCACTGTCAACCCCCCTCTCTTGTATCCAGGCATAACACACTGCATAAGTTTTTTTTTTTTAAAACAAAGCCTCTAAATACCTTTTTTTCAAAGATCTTCAGGCCAATCACGTGACTCCCACCTGCTCTCCTACTCCGATCCAGGGCTACAGCGGGAGGGTCTGAGATGTCCCTCTGACATCAGCCGAGGGTCATGTGACCTCCGTGCCGGTCCACTCAGCCCCTCCCGCTTAGCCCATAGAATGGAAGGCGGGGAAGGCGACATTACCTTACGGCAGCCACGATGATCAGATTTGCTTCAGAACCGATCAGTCTCCAGGCCGTGGCCAATGATTTCTGGCCTGGACCTGGTGATTGGTTTTGGTGAATGAAATTCTTCCCCTGCCTGTGTAAGTGTAAATACAGGCAGGCGAAGTGATGTCTCCTCTCCTCGTGGAACTATTTTCGTTCCAGAGAGAAGACATCCCAGAGTAAGCACCAACACTACACTGACACAGTACACATAGGCACACTTTTTTTATAGTGTCAGGGCACCCGCCGTATATTACCTAATAAAGGGTGTAACCCCCTGATCACCTGGCGGGTGATATCCGTTTTAGCGTCTGTTAGGGTCTGCGTCGCCGCAGGCAGCATCAGATTAGTGCCAGTAGCGCTAACACCCACGCACGCACCATACACCTCCCTTAGTAGTACAGTGTCTGAACGGATCGATATCTTTGATCTGATCAGAACTATTATTATTATTATTGTCCCAATAGTTTAGGGTTCCTAAAAATGCAACAATAGCAGGATCAGCCCAGATACCTGCTAGCACATGCGTTTAGCCCCTCCGCCCAGCCCAGCCCACCCAAGTGCATTATCAATCAATCACTGTCACTTACAAAATACAAAACACATAACTGCAGCATTCCCAGAGTCGGGCCTGATCCCTGCGAATGCTAACATTTTTTTATTGGTATCGTTTGACAGTCAGGTGCTCTTTTTTCCTTTGAGTCGCACTAGTTGTACCAGTAAATTTAGAGGCCAAAATGGGCAATCGAAGGTACACTAGTGAAGAGGCCTACAAGTTTCTGAGCCTGACAGATGAGAGTGAAGAGGAAGTCACCCATCTGTCCGATTCAGGCTCAGAAAACGAACCAGTAGACAGCAGCGGCACCCTGAGAGATAGCTCTGAGGACAGAATAGTACACCCGTACTTCCCCCATTCACTTGCCTGCATCCAGCGTTTAAACGTTTTTTATCCATTGAAAAAAAAAAAGTTTTTCTTAACCACTACAATACAGGGCACTTTCGCCCCCTTCCTTCCCAGACCAATTTTCAGCTTTCTGCGCTCTCGCACTTTCAATGACAATTGCGCGTTCATGCTACGCTGTACCCAAATGAAATTTTTATCATTTTGTTTCCACAAATAGAGCTTTATTTTGGTGGTATTTATTCACGACTTTGTTTTTTGTTTTTTGCGATATAATCGAAAAAATAGCGGAAATTTGGAAAAAAAATATATTTTCTTCTATTTTAAAAGAAATCCAATAAAATGGAATTTTGTCATAAATTTAAGTCAAAATGTATTCTGCTACATGTTTTTAGTAAAAAAAATTCCGTTAAGTGTATAATAATTGTTTTGTGTCATCACGGACATATGTACGCAAATGATCATGTACAGATGTGTGCAGGTGATCACGGACATATGTGTGCAGATAATCATTGGGACATGTGATTTTAGTGGGACATATGTGGGGGACATGTGTTTTTATTATTTGGGGACATGTATGTTCTGGGGACATGTGTGGGGACATGTGTGTTTACAGTGTTTTACACTAGACTGGTGATCAGTGAGTAAAAAGCTGTAGAAAAACAGCTAATACTCACTGATCACCAGCTGGCTGCAGCGATCCGCTCTCCTCTCCTCAGTGACGACTTCCGTGTGAGGAGAGGAGAGCCTATTGCCTAGCAACCGGCTGTTTGTTTACATCACATGACGGCTGTGATTGGACACGGCCGTCATGTGATCAGGAGGGCCAATCACAGAGCCCTCCTGCCGATCCGAGATGCGCCGTGTCCGGGTGACACGAGCGCATCGGGATTGCGCCGCTGTGCGGGCACGCCCGCGCGATCCCCCTACTTCTGAAGGACGTTCAGGAACGTATATGTGCAGTGGCCGGGTGGGAAGTAGTTAAAAACAAAAATGCTAAAAACCGCTAATGCGGAAAAACGCTAAAAAAACGCTAATAAACGCTAAAAAAAGCTTTTGCAAAAACGTTGAAAAAAGTAGAAAAACTCACTGCAAAGCGACTGACGTTTTTATAACGTTATTTTAACATCCAGTGCATGAGGCTTTATAGTTTTGCAAGTGTGCATAAATGCACTATTTTTAACATGCAATAAAAGTACTAAAGTGTTCTTATAGATTTGTCTACTTCCTACAAATATCTAGTGCACGTTGCTAAATGTAGATCAATTTTCTTCAATTTTCCGTTATCGGTTACTGCTCCCGACAGCCCTCGGGGGCCCCATCCAATATCATGACGCCAAAATAAATGGCAGTCGATTTAATGATACTTGATAAGCTGCCTGACTTCCTGCAGACTTTCTGGACCAGCTAATGGCAGCTTTTCCTGCTATCTGTAAGAAAACTCTTTAACTTTCAGATACACTACCGAGATATTATCATCAGACCAAAACTAAGAGCCTAAATACATTTCCTGCAGCAAGACTGAAAAATGACAGCAGAAAATTTCCAGGATCTTTATCATCAAAATCTAATTTCTGTCAATTGTACATGCAGCCGAAGCTCAGACATTATAAACAGCCTCATGTTTAAAACATTTTAACGTCTGCTTCAGGTGGTGTCTTAGAATCTCCAATCTCCATTTTAAAGAGAAGTATCATTTCATTCCAGTAAAACACAATTCGATTTTTTTTTTTTATATTACTCAAAAATCTTTAACCTATAAAGCGGTATCTGCTTTAAAAATTGATTTATTTACTTCTCACTTGAACCTCTTGACAGTTAAAAGGTAAAAACATAAAAGTAAATGTAAAGTCAAAACTTTTTTTTTAGTTTTGCAGAGAGACTATTGCTGCCATCCATGGCTCTATCAGATAAATTACCTTCACTTCCCGCGCTGATTAAAACATTTCACCAGACAGGAAGTTATCCATGCTATTTTGACTTTACATACAGGTCTTTAGCTGTTAACTATTAAAGTGGTTCATGGGTTGGGTGAATAAATAAACAGCCAAAGCAGAAGCCCCTTTAAGCCTGGGTTCACACTATTGAGATTTCGCAGCGGTGGAAAACACTGCGAATTCGCAGGACATTTGAAAACCCATTGTTTTCAATGAGGCATGTTCACATATGTCCGGTGCATGCGCACTGCGCATTGCAGAAAAAACGCAACCGACTTTGGTGCGTTGCGGGGCGGATCATGTGCGAATTCAGGCCCATTATCTTCTATGGGCACGCATCTGATTCGCACCTGGCTTGCGTCCTGAACAGAAATTTGCAAGTCATTGTACTACCTCTGAGGGGGAAGTCCACGCCCATTTAAAAAAAAAAAAAAAAAAACGGCATGGATTCCCCCTCCAGAGGCATACCAGGCCCTTAGGTCTGGTATGGATTTTAAGGGTACCCCCTACGCTGAAAAAACGGCGTGGGGGTCCCCCCAAAATCCATACCAGACCCTTATCCGAGCACGCAGCCTGGCAGGTCAGGAAAGGGGGTGGGGACGAGCGATTGCCCCCCTCCTGAGCCGTACCAGGCCGCATGCCCTCAACATGGGGGGTGGGTGCTTTGGGGAAGGGGGAGCCCTGCGGCCCCCCCACCCCAAAGCACCTTGTCCCCATGTTTTTTCGGCGTAGGGGGTACCCTTAAAATCCATACCAGACCTAAGGGCCTGGTATGCCTCTGGAGGGGGAACCCATGCCGGTTTTTTAATAAAAATTTGGCATGGATTTCCCCCTCAGAAGTAGTACAATGAGTTGCGAATTTATGTTAGCAGCTGATTCGGACCTAAAACGCGGACACACCACAGAACAGCCAACGTTTCACTGCGCAGTCACGCAGGGACTTCAATTCGCACCGCACTAGTCTGAACCCAGGCTAAAGGTTTTGGCTGTACATACAATTTAAGCTGCAGGAATATGGTTTTCTTGCTAAATTTGACATTTCTTATGTTTATCTAGGTAGGCATTTTGACCTTGACACTGCACAGATAAGGGTCAACCCTTTTTCTGTTAGTTACTGGATTATAATCTCTTAAACTGGATTAAAGAAATTGGATTGTAAAAAAAAAATAAAAAATAAATCTGTATTTTATAAATTGTAAATTAAATATTAAACTAAATATAAAATATTATAAATATCAAATTAAATATTACACTGCAACTTGTATTAAATAAACTAGATTGTAATAAGCCAGTATTATATAAATTGTAAATTAAATAATAAACTAAATATTATAAATATTAAATTAAATATTACACTGTAAATTGTTATAAACAGCATTGTAATAAATTTATTGTTCAGAGAGCATTATGACTTTGAACATGAAAAACTGGCCAGTGGCCACATACACAAGATGAAAAATCACCCAAATTTCCTATACAGTTTTATAAGTATAGGAACCAACAGACACTCTTGCTGGACCCTTTATAGAAGAAAAACGGAATGGAAATAAAAAATAAAAAAAACAAAAAAAAAGAAAAAAAACTAAAAACTTTTTTCTGAGAAAATAGAAAATTTTGATTTGCTTGAGCCGTGCTGGAGATAAAGATGTGGAAAGAGATGTGAACCATGCATTGCCAGTGCTATACTGACTTGCATTGTTAAAACATGTGAGCTTATGAGCCTATGGAGGTAGATGAGAAGTGAATTGTGTAAATAAAAGGTACTGGAAACTCCAGCCTGTTGGAAAACAATGATCACTTTATTAGTTTATGACATGAAACATCTTCTCCTGGGCTTTGGTAATGTTTGGTCTCTTGGTCATGGGCACTGCAGTTTGTGTCCTAATATAATGGTGTTCCATGGTGCCTGTTGTGAACTACCTTTAAAGTTCACTAACATGGCTGCCTAAAAACAAATGGAGAGTAATGCCACGTACACACAATCGGACATTCCGACAACAAATGTTCGATAGGAGCTTGTTGTCGGAAATTCCGTCCGTGTATAGGCTTCATCGGACATTTTTTGTCGAAATCTCCGACAACAAAAATTTGAGAGCTGGTTCTCAAATTTTCCAACAACAAAATCCGTTGTTGGAAATTCCGATTGTGTGTACACATTTCCGACGCACAAAATTACACTCATGCTCGGAATCAAGCAGAAGAGCCGCACTGGCTATTGAACTTAATTTTTCTCGGCTCGTCGTACGTGTTGTACATCACCGCGGTCTTGACGTTCGGAATTTCCAACAACATTTGTGCGACCGTGTGTATGCAAGACGAGTTTGAGCCAACATCCGTTGGAAAAAAATCCCAGGATTTTGTTGTCGGAACGTCCGATCATGTGTACACGGCATAAGAGAAGGAATAAAAATAGAGAATACACGGAAGGGAGAGGAAAAGAGGGGGAGGGACAAAGAAAAAGGGAGAGAAAAAAATAAGAGGAAGAACAAGAAAAACAGCTAGAGAGAGGGATGGGGAAAAAATGAAATTAGGATAGAGAGAGATAAAAGGGGAGGAAAGGAGAACAAAGAGAAAGAGTGGTACATCCTAAAGTGTACCATAAGGGGTTATAATACTGTACGAGTGGAAGGGACTCAGAGCGCTAAATATCCATGGGTTAGGGGCGCAAATTACTTGTCTTGCCTAGGGTGCTGACAACCCACGCTACGAAAATAATTTCACTGTTAGGGGCCCCCACAACTTGGGAAATTTTTTCTGAGGGGTCACGGCACTAGTGGGTTGAGAACCACTGGATTAGAGGAAAGGAACTTGCATACATGGCACTTTAGATTAATCAAATTAATTCTCAAGGACATGCAATTTATTAATTTGTTTATTTTAATAGTATTAAGCGCCACACCAATTTTTTGTTTAAAATCCTATTACAATGCCAAAGTAGGGAGACGCCCAGTAAGAAAATGCATTTGTTCCTTATTAGGACAGCGATATCACTGGAAGAGGGGCATCCCACTAAAATGGGAAATGGCAACAGGTTCCTTTCATGCTACCCAATTGTTCTGGGGAAGTAGACAAATATTTCAAGATAGCAGTGCTGTTGCTGATGTTTGTGAAAAAAAAAAAAAAAACAACAGTATATGTGGGAAGGTTAGGACTCACCTTGAATATATGCATTGCGCTGGTAAGGAGATAGTTATTTCGAGGAAAAATATTTAGCAAGAGCTTTTCAGACCAGAAGGCAGCGTCGTGGTATCAGTTTATTAAATCTTAATGTCAAGCTACATACCATTTCTTAAATTATAGAACATCCATATGCTCTGGAGATTAAGAGCAGATAAACAGCACATGGATGCATCTGCTCTATCATTTAATGATGAGTGGGTCTGCACCTCTACCAGACACATCGATCTGCGTTTAACCCAAGAACACATGTCAGTCCTTGAATAGAAAGGCGACAATATGGAGCCTGCACCTCTCCAGTTACCGGGGTAGATTTAGTGAATGTTCACTTTGCTTAGAAAATAAGGTAAAGCTGTGTATACTTTGAATACCCCATCTCAGAGCTAAAATGAACTCTAGTAAATCAGCCCAAATATGTCAGTTACACAATAATATGTTTCACTTCAATTATCCAATCATGTGCATATGACATAAGTAAACAGGAATCTGCTCTTCACATGATTAGATAATTCAAGTGAAAATTTACACAATGTATTGTGTGGATGTGCTCCAGTCCTTTAGTAAATCAGCCTCGTTATCTCAGAAGTCTCACTACTGCAGATTTCTATGAGTTCAGAATTCTCAGCCTCATTATCTCCGAATTCTAAATTATTTCACAGGGTTTTGAGATACTTCAGCAGATTTATTAAAAGTGTTGAGAATCTTTACAAAATAAATTTTGTAAAAAATGTTCACTTTAATTATCCAATCACATGAAATACCAATTTCTTTACACTTTAAATACCCAATCATGTGCAGATGGATTAAAGTGGTTCTAAAGCCTTAAAAAATAAGTCTTTTTTTTTTTTAAAGATTCATACTTACCAAGGTGGATGCTGCATCTGTCCCCTGGCGCCTCTTCACTGAGAGTGATCGAACATCGCTGATCACTCGGTTCTCACAGCTCCGTGAGTAGAGCGCTGCAGACTGTCAGTCACAGCTCTCTGCTCTGCTCCCTCCTCGCTCATTGGAGCGCTGGGCTGTGGACAGAGTGGAGAGGCCGGCTCAGGCTCTCAGCGGCTTGCTGAAAGGCTGAGCCGGGTGTTGGTCCAGGGACCTGGCGGATCCCGACTTCCATTGTCGTGATGACGCAGACCCTGGACCAACTTCTGTGACGTCAGCAGAGAGCAGACTTCAGCTCACTCTCTGTTGAAAATGGGTCACAGGAGAGCAAAACGAATTGCACTTCTGTGACCCACAGGTGAAGTACAGCCAAACAAGCTTTGGCTATACTTCTCCTTTAAGGCTTTTCACCTTAATGCACTCTATTCATTAAGGTGAAAAACCTGTGTTGCAAAACCCTCCATTTTTTTCTTACCTGAGCCCAATCAGACGATGTGCATGAGCACAGCAGCTCCCGCCCCTGTCTCCCTCCTCATTGGACTGATTGATAGTGAAGAGGAGGAGCCTGGAGAGCCGACAGGGGACCCCAAAAGCATTGCACAGAGCAAGTATGACTTGTTTGTTATTTTAATTGAAAAAAAAAAAAAACGATGGTTTAATAACACTTTACTAAAATGAACTCTGACATATTTGTGCTGATTTACTAAAGTCACACAATAATATGTTTCACTTCAATTATCAAATCATGAAGATGATGTAGGTAAACTGGAATCTACTCTTCACATGATTGGAAAAATTCAAGTGAAAATTTACACAATAAATTGTGTGGAGGTTTGCCATTCCTTTAGTAAATCAGCGTCGTTATCTCAGAATCCTCACTACTTCAGCTTTCTATAAGTTCTCAGAATTCGCAACTTCTTTAGTAAATCAACCTCATTATCTCAGAATTCTGAATTATTTTACAGGGTTCAGAGATACTTCATCTCATGTATTAAAAGTGTTGAAAATCTTTACACAATACATTGTGTAACTTTTCACCAATTATCCAATCACAAGAAAAACAAATTCCTGTACACTTTAAATACCCAATCATGTGCAGATGAATTAAAGCAAACCGAAAGGAAAAAGCTTTTCTTAATTTTGGATAGAGTAAGGGAGGGTTATAACCCCGGTCAATTTTTTGCCATCTGTGTCCTATTGTTCATTGTTCTGTCCCAGGAAGTCGGAGGAAATCCCTCGTAAGCGAGTGAATCCCTAATCATCAGAATTAATGTCCCTATTGGAAGATTTCTCCTCTATTCCCTTTCTGGGGACAGCTTAAAATTGGTGTATTCTTTCACTCTTGGTAATAATGGTAAACAGGGCACATAGAGAGGGTGAATCTCCCCAACAGGGATGCAAACAGCAATAAAAAGCTGACAGATGTTCTAATCCCTCTCCACCAAAAAAAATCCTACTTTATAAAATACATTCCAATTACATTGAAGAGTAATATGCCTATCACTTGTTAAATGGTGGGATCCAATGATCCCTGACAGACAGGGTGAAGATGGCAAACTGCTACCCCCCATACGGGGCTATTAACGTCACATGGTGCAAAAAGTATGTAATGCTTGTGGCATGCACTGAGATAGTACCAATCATTGTGGTACACTGCAGCAAACTTTAGAGTTTAGTGCACAAATTGTCCTTGTGTCAGTGGTGTCACTGGAAGGAAAAAATTTAGCTGAGAGGAACAAAAGCGCTGCATCAGTGTCAATGGAGGAAAAACTGCCACTGCATTGCTGGTGTCTGAGGAGGACTGTCAGTGGGATGAAGAAAGGAAGCGCTCTGAGGGGTGCAGAAAACTAAAAGAGATCTAGGGGGGCTCTGAGGGAGGGAGGAAGAGGTGCTGAATGGGCTCTGATTGCCATCATTACTGCCCATGGCAGATCAGTTTTCAGAAGGCATTTGATATGAGGAGGTGATTTTTTCCTCTTGACCGGGGAAACCCAGGAGAGTAATCAGGAAACACAGCTTCGGCCACTGCCATGGGGATGGAGCGCACTGTGAGGACTGAAAGCCGCCGTTTCTGGTCTACAGAGGAGCCAATGATGGAACCTGGAACCGGAAGCCGCCATAACGTATAACGTAACTGTACCTTGGTAAGGCTGAGTTCAAACCACAGCTCGGAGCGGCTCACAGCAGGTGCATCCCCATTCATCATTTCAGGTCTGATTTCAGACCCAATTTTTGCCTGAATCAGGACCTGAAGCAGACCAGAAAACGCACAGGACTCCTGTGCAATTCGCACCGGAGCCGCTCCGGAGATGTGTGAACCAGCTCCATAAAGAGCCGGTCACAGTCTCCTGACATGCAAATTGGATGCAGGGAAACCCACATCTCTATAGGAACCAGACAATGGGACGTGTATTCATTACACGTCCCATTGTCTGGTTCCTATAGAGATCTATTCATGTAGTATATGTATTGTCTATACCTCGTTTCGAGGTCTCTTTAACTATTTCCAATCTTTGTGTTTTTCCAAATAAATTGATATATTTTTCTTGCCGTACCATGAAAGTCCACAGTTGCCTCAATCTATCTGCCATTCCAGTTTTTTCAAATCTATAGGACGACGGTACTCTAAAGTTTTTCTAATTTCCAGTAGCACTATTCAAATTCGGACTTAGCGAACATGTTCTATATTTTTCCGACGGAAAAAATTACTATCGGAAAAAACGCTCATCTGTATGCTGTTCCGACGCACCAAAAAAGACGCATGCTCTGAAGCAAGTACGAGACGGAGATTTTAGCAATTAGCAACATACTAGAGTAACCAGCCCTAAAAGAAGTAGGGTTGTGGTTCTGACTTAAAGTGGTTGTAAACCTTTTACATATACCTGTAAAGTGACTGGCCTCAGGTGATACACAAAGATGAAACAAATCCTCCTACATAAGTTGTACCTGTCTTTTTGCAGTCTTTTCTTCTCTACAGCCGTTCAAAGTCCAGAATTTAAGAGGGCGGAGAGCTGAAGTTACATTCTGCAAGCTCACTGAGAAGAGCTGAGAGCTGATTGGAGGGAAGAGACACACCCCCCTTCATACAGCATACAGGAACAGAGCTGAGGCTGTCAATAACAGGCTGTGTGCTGGAGCTCCCTTCCTTGTCACCTTTTTATCTCTCAGTGTTAGTAAAACTTGTCAGAAATGACTCATGCTGATAGCAGAGGAACGAAGCAGCAGACAGAAGTGACACTTCGTGCTCTTAATTGAGACAAGTACACACACTATAGAGGAATATTCTTTGTTCATATTTCATGTCTGAGGCTTACAACAACTCTAAATGGCTGCAGTCAGCGAGTGACAAAAAAGCAAAGCCCAGATTGGATTGGAAGCTTTGAAGGTTACACCTTTGGCGCTGTCATTGCTTGACAATGAAGACATTTACCATCATTTATTTCCTCACCCCTCTTCTATTACTAGCTCTCATCTACCATATTACCCTTAGACGCCCATCAATCATCGCTGATGACAGAGAGCATACAGATCTCCATGGAAACCTACCTGGCAGCAAGAAGGGATTATGTAATTCACATAGTTTTTTTTCCCATTAGAACAGACTTGAACAAGGAATTGTGAAGTTACATGTTAGATTCATTATTGTTAATCTGAAGCAAACTAGATAGAGAAAAGACTCCGAGTGTTATGCCGCGTACACACGATCGGATTTTCCGACAACAAATGTTGGATGTGAGCTTGTTGGCAGAAAGTCCGACCGTGTGTATGCTCCATCGAACATTTGTTGTCGGACTTTCCGCCAACAAATGTTGGCAAGCAGGTTCTCAAATTTTCCGCCAACAAAATTTTTGTTGTCGGACTTTCCGATTGTGTGTACACAAGTCCATCGCACAAAAGTCCACGCATGCTCAGAAGCAGAAGCGGTCGGTCTTGTAAACTAGAGTTTGTAATGGAGAATTAACATTCGTGACGTGGCAAATTAGGAAATCTCCAAATGCAGCGCACAATTCTCTTCTTCTTTAATGGGATAATAATGAAGCTGCTTTGCTGGGGATACTGATGGAGTTATTGCAAACTAATTTTCAAAAGCTTTATTTTTCAAGTGATATCAAGAATAATAATAATAATAATAATAATAATAATAATAATAATAGCGTTAAATGAAAAACACAAAAAGAATCAACACTCACCAAACTTCTACTAACACGAAATTGGCAGAAGGAGCCCAAAGGGTGGCGCTAAAGAGCTGAAAAACCACATAGTACGTCTAGTACGTCACTACTTTCGTAATTGTTGGCCAACATTTATGTGACTGTGTGTATGCAAGACAAGTTGGAGCGAACAACCTTCGAATAAAATTCCACGGTTTTGTTGTCGGAAAGTCCGATCGTGTGTACGGGGCATTAGAGCACCTGTCAGGTTTCTATTGCTGTCTCTGTCCCCATTAGGGAGATTGGTCCTCTCTCTTTGTCCTGTTTACAGGTATTAGTGAAAGTAAAAGTCAAAGTAAAAGAAAATCCCAAATTTTGGGTTGTGCCCAGAATAGTAAGAAATGGGAAATTTTCCAATAGGGACACTAGATCTAGTGACAACCAGGGAATTATTTGCTTTAAAAAAGTATTTCCTCTCACTTCTTGCTTTGGTTATTGGACCAGAAGTGAATGAAAATTTACCCCATGGGACACAGATGGGGAAAAAAAAATAAAAAATCTGACAGGGGTTATTACTTTATCCAAAATGAAAAAAAAAAATGAGCCTTAAGTTCTACTTTAAACCCAAAAAGGTGAAGTGGCTGCATTATAGTGATACCCCTAAATGGTCCAACAATTTCATCATCATGTTAAAATTATAATTATATTTTGTATGAAAAAAGGGCCTCTGTAGAGTGTACTACATACATTTTTTTTTTTACAGATTCTGTTTCTAGATCTTTGCTGTTGGGCCTAGAGTTTTTCTAGGAATTTGAGACTTCTCCCTCACTTTTTTCCTGAAAATATTGCATACCTATTGAGCCGTTGGTGAAAAAAAAAAAAAGGAGGAGCAGGTCCTAAATCTTCTCTCTTCTGGATTGCGGTGGGCCCAGTTGTGATGGGCCTGGACTGTAGTGGACTCCCGTAAGAGGCACCACAAGAAGTTGTGTTGTATCCGTCACACTCCTTATAGGCTTGCCTACAGTTTGTGTAGAGTGCTGTGGTGAATTGCTAGATGGCACCACCATACAATCATAGGAAAATCAAAGGGCTCCACACGGCAACATTTCGGGATCTCCCCAGATCCTGTTTTCAAGGCAAGACAGGGGGTCACAAAGATGTATTGTATCCATCACATTCCATACAGGCTCGTTTAGAGTTAATGTAGGATGCTGTAGTGAATAGGTGAAAAAAGGTCTTCACCAGCATACCTTGGTATAGTGATAATTTTGTCCTTTATTCATATAAAGCAACAGATATCACAGACCGATGTTTTGGGACCTTGCAGAATCCCCTTTTCAAGGCAGAGTCAGGACATGGGGTCACAAGATGGTGGAAATAGGTGAGTAAAAAATAGGCTTAGGAAGGGGTTTTTAAAATTGTGATGGGGGGATGGGGTTGCATCAAATTTGCCTGAGATGGGCTTTAATCATGGATATCTATAAAGATTTTTGTAACTTGATTTGTGAATGGACAGGAAGAGAGAATGATGATAGGGGCAGGATGCTTAGCTGTACACACAACACTATTATCATACATGGTGATTCACAATGATAAAACCCTTATGTATTTATAAACTTATCCAGTGCATTATTTCCTATGGAGAAAGGTGCTATGTCCTGTGCCATTCAGATCCCTGAAAATCTTAACAGATTTGTGTCAAATGGAACTGGGGACAAATGCTGTCCATGATATGGAAACATTACTGGTAATGAGGTTAGACGGTTATCTTTAAAGAGGCACCAAGTATCTCTGGCATGATTTAGTGAGTCAGATAAACCCGAGAGGATTTATTACCCTGTCTTGTTGTCCCTGACACACAAACACATTATTTCCTCTGGAGATGGAATTGTATCAGCTAGAAGAGAAGACATTCTTGGAAGAGCTCTCTGGCTTCCACTAAGCAATAAGCATTTCACAAATAGAATTTTATGGATGTGTTAAATAACGACTCGTCCATCTGTTTTTCCCACCATCATCCAAAAGCTCTCATTACAGAATGACTCCTGTTACTTGAATATTTATGAATGGCTTTTTAAAAACAAGTTTAGATATAATATTCAGATGATAGATCAGATTTTACTCACCTATAATTTTCAAAATAAAATAGAAAATAAGAGGAAAACCTAATATATAAGACCCATAGCTAATGATAGTGCAGTCCATGGTACTGAAACCAATTACATGACGTAGATCTAGGTTGGCAACAGTTTGCATCTAGAGAAAAAGAATATTCCTAAATACAATATTATATAATATTGCACAAATGTTTTCTATCAGTTGCAGCATACAAAATGCATTAACACTTTTATGTGGAAATTTTTATTAATGTATGTTGTCAGATGTCCCACAGTGTCAGTTTTGCTGTAATACGCTCATACGAGCGTGTTTGCACATACAGACGTTGGTGGTAGACCATTGGCTGCGGAAACCTTCCCGTGGACACGGCAGATCTGTTTGCTCTTTTAAGGATGCTCGTTCATGCCTCACCAAGGGACTGGTCACTTCATGGCAACTAAATTTACACTCCTAGTAAGCAGATCTGCGTACATGGGAACCATAGCATAACCATAAAAAATTATGGCCCACTGAGCCATGATAGAGTATGGCTTGCGTCATTGGTAGCAGTGGGAATGTGCACACAATTGTGTTCAGAGCCATGTAAGTAGTGTTCAAATTGTATGACACTTTGTGTCTCACAAGACGCTTGCCGCATGGCTCTGCACACGACCATCTGCACACGTCACTGCTATATTTATATTTGAATATATACATGTGTGTGATTGGTTCTTTTGAAAGAATACTCTCATGGTTATGCAATAGAGTTGTCTGCTTACCTGTCTCCATGTGTTCATCTCTAGAGACCAGCCGACCCTCACCTGACTGCTTTTATAATCCCTCCTCTGGCAGGGCTCCACCCTAGCTCCTATCAGAGAACTCTATATTAACCTGTACACTGCAGGCCAACCCTGCTGATTAACCTTTGTGTGTTTGGCTTTCTGTTACCTGCCGTGTGCTCTTTAGTTGTTCTGTTACCGACTTTGGCGTGTCCCTGACTATCCCTGTTTACCTGTGACCCTGACCTTCTGGCGTGTCCCTGGCTATCCCTGGTTGCCTGTGACCCTGAACCTTTGGCGTGTACCTTGCTGTCTTTGTCTGCTTGTGGCCCTGACCTTGGCTTATCCCTCACTATCCCTGTCCTCCTATTGCCTACTGTGGGTGTGAGCTGGGGGACCCTGGGGGTCGCAACCTGGAGCCAGTTGCAGCCCAGTCCATCCTAACCACTAGAGGCTCTGGTGAACACCTGCTGGCTCTTAGACTCCGCGCCCCAGGGAATCTTATGCTCTAACCCCGGTGGGATACGTCTTGGTGTCCGGCGGCCCTGTCTTCATTATCACCTTGACTCCTCTCCACTGCAGTCAGCCATAGGGTCCACTACCTTGTGGTGCACTCCTGATACGGTGTGCATCTGTCACTTAGCCTCTAGGTGACCTGACAAATACAAGTGTCTGATTGGCTGATTCTGAAGCCACAACCTTCCTTCGTTATTCATGCTTATAGTATAAATAAACGGAGCTGCCTATTTTATGGAGGATTCTGCTAAGCTCAACGTGTTACCAGCATCTGTATCTGTGTTACTTGGCGATATACAAGTGTGCTTTCCAGGCATTATACAAGAGAGCTGTTTTTGTGCTTTTAAGCACAAAGAAATTATTTGCTTATAGGGTGAAGCTTAAAATTTCCCAGACACACTTCCCGGCTCAACTCTGTCAACAAGTAAATTTAGTAAATTGTATTTTCATCCATTCAAGCATTTCAAGCTTAGTTTTGGTACACAACAACATCTTCTTAACACAAGAAACCCACCATTAGAAAATAAATTGTATAGGCAAAAGTTTGTGAACAAGCATTGCCCCTCCACAATATGGCCAAGGGTATGTACAGTCCTCTCAGTATGTTCCAGTGTTTCAAGTAAAGGGTACTGGTAATGCTACAGTATACAAAGACATTTTAGAGAATTGTGCACTCTCAACCCCATTGAAAAACCTTCTGTTCTAGAATGACTGTGCCCCAGGGCACAAAGCCAGCTTCATAAAGACATGGGTTGAGGAGTTTGGAATGAACACATTTAAGTAGCCTCAACCTTAACCCTACCCAACACCTTTGGGATTAAATAAAACACCATTCGTGCCCGACCTTACAATATTTTTTTGGCTGAATGGTCACAGGCACACTCCAAAATCATGTGGACACCATCCCCTAAAGAACAAAAGCTTCCAATGGGGGAAGGAGGGGATCCCTATTCATTTCGCTGGTTTTGGAAGGGGGGTGACCAAGAAGCTCATATACAGTAGGTGTGATGGCTAGGTGTCCACAAACCTTTGGCCTTACAGGTATAGTGTATAATTGTGAACACATTTATACCCAAAGTATATGTTCATCCTGACAAAATGTTTGTCATTTGTAATTCTCTTAAGCTACTCACATGATTCACACGCACACACAGTACAGAGCCAGGACGATGACATCACTACTCACTGTTGCAGTTCTGTGTATCACCTGCCTAGTTATCGACTGATTAAGTAGTGATCCAGGTAATCCAGCAAGCCTGAACCTATTATTAGGTAGGATTAACTTAATTGATTGCCAGATCCCTTGACAGTCCATTTAGACCCATCCCACCTGCATTCCCCTTTAGGCCCCTTTCACACTGGGGCGTTTTTCATGCGGTGCAGCGCTAAAAATAGCGCCTGTTCACCGCATGAAAAAATCCTGCCCCATTCACTCCAGTGTGAAAGCCGGCGGGCTTTCACACTGGAGCGGTGCGCTAGCAGGATGACAAAAAAAGTCCTGCTAGCAGCATCTTTGGAGCGGGATAGGAGCGGTGTGTTCACCGCTCCTATACCGCTCCTTCCCATTGATTACAATGGGAGACCGCGGTAAAACCGCGGCAATACCGCGGTTACCGCGGCAATACCGTGGCTACGGCGGCGCTCTGCGGGGGGTGTTTAACCCTTTTTCGGCCGCTCGCGGGGGGTAAAACCGCACCGCGAGCGGCCGAAAACCGCGGTGAAAACGACGGTAAAGCAGCGCTAAATATAGCGCTGCTTTACCGTCACCGCGGATCACCGCCCCAGTGTGAAAGGGGCCTAAGTTCTTGAATGAATGATCCAGAAAATGATCAAGCAATATATTGATGTGGTGGCACGTAGTCCTTTGGGTGCACTACATTATCATAACATAGAAGCACTTGTTTGGTCTTTAATGTAAAAAGTCCAAAACGAAGCATCTATTTCATAACCACTGAGGTCATGATTGGTATCATTATTGATATATGTGATGATGATGGGTACATACTGGCCTTTTCATTCAATGACTGGAGGTCAGAGGATAGATGGGGCATCCATACTTATGAAAGAAGCATGGAGGGGCAGGGAACTGATGGCAAAGCACTGCAATCTAAGAATTTCCTTCTCAGAGTAGATTGGTTAATTCAATGGAGCAAATCAGCAATCTGTGGAATTCATGAGCCAGTTTACTCATCACTTTGAATGATAATTATTTCACCCTTAACGTTTTCCCTGTGCTTTCACATTCGGTAAACAGCCTACGCACTTTTATCCCAAGCGCAATACAACCCCTATGGCTCAAACCTCCACCCTAAAGCCAAGTATACACAGGTTTTTTTTTTTTTTCATTCAACCAGCGGATCAAGCAATGTTTATGCAGGATCTCCCCTGCCACGCTATTGTATTCTGACAGCGGGGACTCCCCACCCAATCAGAATACAAAGATCAGCGCTGCAGCTATTGGCTGCCAGTGCTGATCAAATGCTGTTTTTTCAGCAGGACCATTCAACAGAAGCCAGTCATTAGACCAGCTTCTGTTGAACAGACAGAGGTACACACATACCAAAGTTCAGCTTGTTCCTGCTAAACTCGCCAAATTTTGATATATATTTATACACAGCTTTAGCCAGATTTCTGCTCTGCAAACGGCTATGAGACAATAACAGAAAGAAGCCAGGTACTTACATTTGCAGCATTTTAAAGTAGATCTAAACTGTAAAATTATGATAATTAATTTGTGTATCATAAATAGCTAGACCCTAGTCACTTTTTTCTTCCTTAAAGAATATTTATGGAATTTTCCTATAAAAGTACCAAAGGAGACAGTACAACTTTTCAATCAGTATAACCAGGTGTAAGAACGAAGAAACAACATTACCAACAATGAGGTTGGGGGGCAGAAGGAACGGAAAAGGAAATGACAATGACAAAAAAGAGAAAGCAGGAGATAAAAAAGAGGGGTGCCCAATTAGGAGGGGAGAAGGAAGGAAGGATCTGCTATTAAGAAGTGCTACACCTGAGAATGGGGGGTTGGGGGGCACGCAGGAGTATTGTCCCCATTGGGAGCCAAATATGCCCCCCTAGACCAGATTTTTTAATTAGAACTAAAGGCAAAACTTTTCACTGTGGATAGGAGTAAGAGAGGGTTATAACCCCTGTCAGTTTTTTTTGCCTGTCTCATAACCAACACAGAAAGTGGGAGGAAATCCATCCAAAGCAAGTTAATCCTGGTGTGGCACCAGGGTCAGCAGAACTCCTGTCCCCATCGTAAGATTTCCCCTATATTCCTGTTCTGGTGACAACCCCAAAATTGGTATTTTCCTTTACTTTTACCTATGATGGTAAACAGGACAAGTAGAGAGGGTGAATCTCCCTAACACGGGCACAATAACCGACAGGTTTTCTAATCTCTCCCCACTCTATGCAAAACTAAAATAAAAAAGTTTTGCCTTTAAATGGGTTGTAAGCCCTCATGGTTTTTCACCATTCTATGCATTAAGGTGAAAAAACTTTTTAAGTGCTGCAGCCCCCCAGTTTTACTTACCTGGATGCTGTCATCCTCTGTTTGGGAATGAGCACACCATCTGTAGCTGGTGTCTCGTGTCCCGATTGGATAGATTGATAACAGCGCAGCCATTGGCTCCCGCTGGTGTCAATCAAATCCAATGACGCGGTGCCGGGGGGCGGGGCCGAGTCCTGCATTCTGTGCGAATGGACACAGATGCAGGACTCGGGAGCACGCCCGCACGGGTGTCCACCTTAGGAGAGCGCTTCTCCAACGTGGAATCTCGATGCGGGGAGGAGCCACCAGTGCCGCCGTGGGACCCCAGAAGAGGAGGTTCGGGCCACTCTGTGCAAAACGAACTGCATAGTGCAGGTAAGTTTTTTTTTTTCATTTTTACAGCAGCCAGAATAACAAATCGCAAGATCCTGGAAATCCCTGGTGCTATCCTTTGATCTCTTAAAGAACAAGTTGTCCTTGATAATGTTAAACAATCGCCTCTCTGACATCCTGCAGGACAAGCTTCCCCCATTTGAAATAAACTAAGACCCCTGGATCACATAGCTGACGGGGTCAGCCTTATCAGATTTGAGGCTGAACTCTTAGGCCCCTTTCACACTGGGGCGGTTTTCAGGCGGTACAGCGCTAAAAATAGCGCCTGTACACAGCCTGAAAAAAACGGCCCCATTCACTCCAGTGTGAAAGCCGGTGGGCTTTCACACTGGAGTGGTGCGCTAGCAGGACGGTAAAAAAAGTCCTGCTAGCAGCATCTTTGGAGCGGTGTATTCACCGCTCCTATACCGCTCCTACCCATTGATTTCAATGGGACACCGCGGTAATACCGCCGCTATGGCGGTGCTTTGCGGGGGATTTTAACCATTTTTCGGCCGCTCGCGGGGGTAAAACCGAACCGTGAGCGGCCGAATACCGCGGCTAAAACGACGGTAAAGCAGCGCTAAATATAGCGCTGCTTTACCGTCACCGCGGCTCCCGCCCCAGTGTGAAAGGGGCCTTAGTGCCTCAGGAGAGGCTCGCTGTCTCTTTCCCCTTTCTTTATCCCTTTCGCTTTCCTTGTCTTTTCCTTTTTTTCCTACTTATTAAACCTTTTGATAGTTGGGGGAGTGATCTAGGACCGCTGGTCGACCGCCATTGGTCCCACTCCCAGTTTGCGGGCTGTGTATTCAAACATAGCGACCAGCCCACCATGATCGATTCATGTCTGAGACGACCCCTTGTCTTAGATGGGGGTGCTTCCGGCCATGCAGTTCCTCTTTGGAGGATGTATCTTCTGTCCTTCAGAACTATAGTCATAGCCCAAAATAACGTTATACCGATTCCTTAACGACCAATGCTGTAGGTCAATAATATTGTTGTGTACCGGTACTTCTCTATACTGTATTGTACAGTTTTACATCTGTATGGTTTATAACTTTAATAAAAACAATTGTAAAAGAAAACTAGATAAAAATATTCCAAATATGGTGGGGGGAGGAGGAGGAAGAGCGGAACTTCCTCTTTTTGGTGCAGTTCCGCTTTAAGGCTTTTTTTTCTTTTGGCGGGGGGGGGGGGGGGGGAAGGCGGGGGGGGGGGGGGGGGGGGGGGGGGGGGGGGGGGGGGGGGGGGGGGGGGGGGGGGGGGGGATTCATTTTTTAACCACCTGGGGATTGGTTTCAGCCTCCATAGCTCTGATGTGTTACTAAAATCAAGGACATCTACAGAGTGCCAGATGTATGCAAGGAATGCCAACTCTTGGAAATGAATACAGCTATAAGGAGGCAGATGTTTGTTATTATTAGGATTTCATCACTAGAGCAAATGGAACATTTATCTGGCTCATTTTCATGACCGTGGTTTTACATGTTTTAATATAAGCTGGCAGGGGACAGGAGAGATGGAAAGCAAAAATGCACCACAAAGAAAGCAGTAGATTCAAATACATTAATGGAGTATAAGTGAGTCGGAAAGGAGTTCAGCATCTTGAATTTCTCTTTGTTTCGCTGTCTGGTTGAAGTCCTGTGTATTAGGCTGTTCTGTATGCAGGACTACAATGTCTCCATCTGTCTCCTTCCCTCACCCATTAAAAAAAAGAAAAAAAGAAAAGGAGAAGGACACGGAAAGATGAAAAAACAACGTCCACAGGAACCCGACGAGCCTGAATCATTGTTCCTAAGATTTAGGCAGGAAATGCACGAGAAAGTCATTTGAAAGGGACACTAAAAGCAACAGCAAGACATCCTGTATATCATTTTAGATGTGTACTGCATTACCACTGATTTCCATATATGTTTCCATTAAATTCCATGTATACATTTATTGATGTGTTTGTTCTCAGTTTTGGCAGATTGGTCCTGGCACCAAGAACCACTGTCCACAGAGTAGCTCAAGAGAACTGGGCTTGGTGGAAGAGGGACATTTGGGGGACATGCAGGTACTCAAAGTTAGTACAGGGCTTCCTTTTATAGTTCAGGGTGGTGGGAGCCATTACCAAGGCAGAAGCATCATCTTATGGTATGTCACTAATAAAAGGTTTCCTTTATAAGACCAAATACACCTTTTCACTGTGGTGTGTTACCGCAGCACACAGAGGGGTTGATTTTTTTTTAATCAAATAATTTTATTTTTTTTATAGTTATACAAACAAAAAAACTATATCAACTAAATATCAAAAATTATAAAAAAATAAATAACATTTTTGTATGTGATATATACATGTCTTGCATGTTTGTATGCTTTGAAACTTTCATTAAAATCTTTTATGAAAAAAAAAAATACAAAAAAATAAACAAAAAAAAGGAAAAAAAAAAAAAAAAACACAAAAACAAGGAAAAAAAAAAAACAAACATAAAACATAAACCAAACAAACCTTGCACCCAGGGGCGGACTGACAACTCATGGGGCCCCCGGGCAATCAGAGATTATGGGGCCACACAGTATACACACACACACAGTATACAATCACACAGTATACACAGACATGTTTCTATTGGCTGAGAAGGTACTGGAGAGGTGGGGCAGCTATAATCTCTGGATTTTTAGACCAAAAGGATGTCGGTTAGGGACATTTCAGAAACAGATGTAAAAAAAAAAACACAGATTTTGACATACTGTCCCTGGTTTTACTGAGGCTGGCAACCCTGATGGGGCCCCCTAGTGGCCCAGGGCCCTCGGGCAGTGCCCGAGTGGCCGAATGGTCAGTCCGCCCCTGCTTGCACCCCTCGTATTAAAGTGGCATTCTCATATAATAGCCAAAACATAATAGGAGCATAAATACAATTTACTCATCCAATTAAGCTCCCCCGATATCAGTCATCAGATTATGGCAGCTTCCTCCCTGCAGCTTAAACGGGTTGATTTACTAAAGGCAAATAGGATGTGCACTTTGCAAAGTGCAGTTGCCCTGTCCAAGTGCAGTTGCTCCAGAGCTTAGTAAATGAGTTAAGGCTTCACTTTGCAGATAGTACCCAATCACGTGCAAGCAAAATAGAAAAAAATGCATTTTTTGCTTCTACATGATTGGATGATGGAATTCAGCAGAGCTTCTGCTCATTTATTAAGCTCTGGAGCAACTGTACTTGCAGAGTGCAAATGCACTTTGCAAAGTGCACAGTCCATTTGCCTTTAGTAAATCAACCCCAATATGTTGCAGTAGCAATGCCATTAATCTTGAATGGTATCCAAATGAACCTGCAATTTACACACGTCACAGTGCACCACAAGGCACATTAATACACTATCATGCAATGTGGCGCAATGCGTTGGCAAAAGTGGTGCATTACTGGCAGGATCACCAGGGTAAATTGAAGTAAAAAAAACAAACATTTATACTCCCCTAGGTGGATGCAGCATCGGTCTGATGCTGCATCTGTCACCTGCCAGCTCTGCAGTGAGAACTGAACGATCAAACACAACTGATCGCTCAGTTCTCCCCCCTGCTCTGAGCAGAGCTATTCTTTACTCTATTCACTCCAGTGCTCACTGGAGCGCTGGGATGTGAAGGGGGAGGGAGGAGCTGGTTCAGGCTCTCAGCGGCTCCCTGAGAGGCTGGGCCAGGTGTTGATCCAGCCTTCTGGGCAGATACCGACCATATGGTTCTGTGATGCCCGCTGTCAGCTAAAAACAAATCACAGGAGTGCAGAACAAAAAAAAGCTGATCACCGGCTTCTGTCAGAGGGACATCGGTCCCTCACTCAGAAAGCCGTGGCTGTGCCCACCAGCATCACCTGCCAGTGCCCACTGTGCCACCTACCAGTGCCACCTATCAGTACCCACCAGTGCCACCTACTAGTGCCCACCGTGACACCTACTAGTGCCCACAGTGCCACCCATCAATACCCACCAGTGCTGCCAATCAATGCCCATCAGTGTCTAATAATCAGTGCCACAGATCAGTGCTGCCTGTCAGTGTCACCTACCAGTGCCCATCAGTGCCACCTATCAGTGCCGCTTATCAGTGCCGCTTTTCAGTGCCACCTATCAGTTCCACCCATCAGTGCCAACCTATCAGTGCTTATCAGTGCCACCTATCAGTGCTTATCAGCGCCACCTATCAGTGCCGCCAATCAGTGCCCAGCAGCGCCACCTATCAGTGCCCAGCAGCGCCGCCTATCAGTGCCCAGCAGCGCCACCTATCAGTGCCCATCTGTGCACCTATCAGTGCCCATCAGTGCCACCTATCAGTGCCCATCAGTGCAGCCTCATCAGCGCACATCAGTGAAGGAGAAAAATTACCTGTTTTCAAAATGTTATAACAAACTATGAAACAGTTTTTTTTTATTTTTGAAAATTTCTGTCTCCTTTTATTTAGGGAAAAAAAAAAAACAGCAGCAATTAAATACCACCAAAAGAAAGCTCTGTCTGTGTGAAAAAAATGTATAAAAATGTAATTTGGGTAAATTGTAGCATGACGTTGCAATTGTCATTCAAACAGTGACACCGCTGAAAATTGGTCTGGGCAGGAAGGGGGTGAAAATGCCCGGTATTGAAGTGGTTAAGGAATGGTAAGCTGCAATATGTTGTTTTTTATTCTTGGGTTCAGATAGAACTAAATGGAAGAATACAAGCAGCGCTGTCCATGGTGCTGAAAATTAAATCATACAACACTGCTTGGTGCAACGTGAGGTGAAACTAAAAATGCTCCCTTTATCTTTTAATAAAAAAACGACATCTCATAGAACACGGAAATCTGTTGTACAGCCCATGCAGGCGAGGCGAGTGTGACTGTTTGCATGCTGATATTCTATTTTACGCAAAAAATCGCACCTCTATCACCTTCAAACTGTCACATTTCCTCCTTGAGAACGGAATGCTTTTCATCTCAGCAGTTTCTCTATTTGTATCTTTTTCCTTAACATTAATCTACAGAATATTCACCAGGAGCCAATAGTATTGACAAGAGATTACTGATTGTTCACAGGAAGTAATCAATGGCCGCTAAGCCATCAAGCTGATTGAAAGTGGCTGTAAAACGTAGATATGAAATATGAACAAATCATATCCCTCTATAGTGTGTACTCGTCTCAATCCAGAGCAGTAAATGTCATTTCGGTCTGCTGCTTCATTCTTCTGCTATCAGTATAAATCACTTCTGACAAGGTTTTCCTGACACCAAGAGAGAAAGAGGACAGGGGAGGGAGCTTCAGCACACAGTATGTTATTGAGAGTCTCAGCTCTGTTCCTGTGTGCTGTGAGAAGGAAAGGCGGGGGGGGGGGGGGGGTTGTTTTCCCTCCAATCAGCTCTCAGAGCTCTCTCTTTACTGAGCTCTGCAGAGTGTAACTTCAGCTCCCTGCTTTCTGAAAGGTCAGACAAGCTGTATAACTTCTGCACTTTGAATGGCTGTAGAGAAGAGAAGGCTGCAGATAAACCGGTACAACTTATGTAGGAGGATTTGTTTCATCTCTGTGTATCACCTGAGACCAGTCACTTCACTGGGTTAATGTAAGGGTTAAATCTTATATAAGTCAGCATGTCATGTTTGCTTTTATTGGTCCTTTAAAGTGGTTGTAAACCTCAGATATGAAATGCGAACAAAGAATATCCCTCTATATTGTGTACTTTGTCTCATTTAGAGCAGAGTTCCACCCACTTTTAGAACTTTGTCTTAAAGGAAATATGACTCCTCCACCACTCGTTTTTGCCAACTTTTTTTTTCTAACTCACCTTTAACTGCTTGCTGACCGCCGGCTGTCTATTGACGGCCATGCGGCACAGCTCTCGGGACGCGCGCACACCCACCGTGTTACTGGGGACTCGGTGCGCGTGCCCGGCGGCCGCGATGTCCGCCGGGCACCCGCGATTGCCCGGTAACACAGCAGAGGAGAGGAGACCGATGGTGTGTTCTCAATACAGAGAAACACGATCGGTCTCCTCCCCTTATCAATCCCCTCCCCCAACAGTTAGAATCACTCCCAGGGAACATGTTAACTCTTCAGCGCCCCCTAGTGGTTAACCCCTTCCCTGCCAGTTACATTTATACAGTAATCAATGCTGTTGCATTGCATGGATCTCTGTATAAATGTGAATGGTCCCAAAAATGTGTCAAAAGTGTCCGATATGTCCGCCGCAATATCGCAGTCACGATAAAAATCGCAGATCGCCGCCATTACTAGTAAAAAAATAAATAATAAAAATGCAATAAATCTATCCCCTATTTTGTAGGCACTATAACTTTTGCGCAAACCAATCAATATACGCTTATTGCAATTTTTTTTAACAAAAATATGTAGAAAAATACGTATCGGCCTAAACTGAGGAAAAAATTTGTTTAAAAAATAAATAAAAAAATTGATATTTATTATAGCAAACAGTAAAAAATATTGTTTTTTTTCAAACTTGTTGCTCTTCTTTTGTTCATAGCGCAAAAAATAAAAAACGCAGAGGTGATCAAATACCACCAAAAGAAAGCTCTATTTAAGGGAAAAAAAGGACACCAATTTTGTTTGGGAGCCTCGTCGCACGACCGCGCAATTGTCATTCAAAATGCGAAAGCGCTGAAAGCTGAAAAATGGCTTGGTCAGGAAGGGGGTGAAAATGCCCTGTATTGAGATGGTTAATGAAGTACCAAGTGTACTTTTATTCCAGCCGGGCTGCGGCGCAGGACGTCATGTCCTCTAGTTCTAAGGAGCTTGACAATAAAGCACAAATACAGCGCCTTAAGGCGATTCAGTTCACATTGTAGCGCTATAAAAATTATTCATTCAGTGCGGCGAGCGCCTTCACTGTATTCTGGGACCTGTATATGTCCCAAAAGATAAGCTGGCCATTCACAAAGCGAAACGCGACTCGCGCATGCGCAGTAGGAAACCGGGAGTGAAGCCGCAAGGCTCCACTCCCGGTTTCCCTTAGTTAGAATGGCGGCGCCTGCAAGCAACCTGATGAATGGATCTGTTTCGGGGAGGGGGGGGGGGCGACATTGCGGGCTCCCTCGACAGGTAAGTGTCCTTATTAAAATTCAGCAGCTACAGTGTTCAGCAGCCGGTGTATCGGCTTGTTCTTGATTGGATGGATTGATAGCAGCGCAGCCATTGACTCCCACTGCTGTCAATCAAATCCAATGGGGCGGGGCCCGAGTCATACATTCGGCTTCTATGGACACCGAATGAATGACTCGGGAGCCCACCCGCAAGGTAACATGCCAGGAGAGTGCTTCTCCCAGGGGGTTATCTAATGGAGGGAGGAGCCGCGAGAGATGCCTAGGAACCCCAGAAGAGGATGTTCGGGGCCACTCTGTGCAAAATGAGCTACACAGTGGAGGTAAATATGACATGTTTGTTATTAAAAAACAAAACAAAAAACAAAAACAAAGCTTTAGTGTCACTTTAAGAACACTAATGCCCCATACACACGATAGGAGCTTGTTATCGGAAATTCCGCCCGTGTGTAGGCTCCATCGGACAGCTTCCATCGGAATTTCCGTCGCACAAAGCTTGAGATCTGGTTCTTAACTTTTCCGACAACAAAGTCCGTTGTCGTAAATTCCGATCGTGTGTACACAATTCCGACGCACAAAGTTCCACGCATGCTCCAAATCAAGCAGAAGAGCCGCACTGGCTATTGAACTTAATTTTTCTCGGCTCGTCGTACGTTTTGTACGTCACCGCGCTTGGCGGTCGTATTTCCGGAACAACTTTGTGTGACCGTGTGTATGCAAGGCAAGTTTGAGCCAACATCCGTCTGAAAAAAAACATGGATTTTGTTATCGGAAAATCCTATTGTGTGTACAGGGCATACAGTAAGTGTCATTCCTGTCTGCTGCCCCGTTCCTTTGCTATCAGCATGAGTCACTTATAACAAGTTTTCCTGACACCAGGAGAAAAATGTGACAGGAGAGGGATCTTCAGCTGATTGACAGCCTTGGCTCTGTTCCTGTGTGCTGTGTGAAGGGGGAGTGTGTCTCTTCCCCCAATCAGCTCTTAGAGCTCTCCTCCCTGAGCTCTGCAGAGTGTAACTTCAGCTCTCCATCCCCTTTTTTCTGGACTCTCAGACAAGCTTATATATTCAACAATTTGAATGGATGTAGAGAAGAGAAGACTGCAGATAAACAAATACAACTAATGGAGGAGGATTTGTTTCATCTCTGTGTATCACCTGAAGCCAGTCACTTCACTGGGTATATGTAGGGGTTTACAACCACTTTAAAATTCAACTGCATGGAAAATGTTTATCTATTGTTTGTTTTTACATTTTAAATAGAACCAGTATGTTCAGAACCACTGTCAGATTTTTCTGTTGGTACCCATTAGAGAAATGTTTCCTCACTCCTCTCATTGACACTTGTCACCAGCAAAGGCGGCGGCAGAATTCTTTCTTTAAAGTGACACAGTCAGATGGTCAGTAGAAGGGAAGGAGTGGGTGAATCTCCCAATAAAGAGGAGGAGCCTGCTTCAATGACAGCTGTCAGGCTACATTTGTGGAGATCTCTTCTCACTTCCTGTTGTATTTCTAAGATAGGAAACCAGGATAACTATCCAATAGAGAAAATAATTTAAAAAACCAACAGGGTTTCTACTTTCTAACTCTTAACCATTCTATTACAAATTATATGCATCTCTATTCTGTGTCCACAATGGAAGATTTACCCTTGCATCCTGTCTTGGTCATGGTATTTAATGGTATTTAAAGGGGTTGTAAACCCTCAAGGTTTTTCACCATTAATGCATTCTACAGACCAATGATCTAGAGCAGGGATCTCCAAACTACGGCCCTCCAGCATTGTAAATATCTAAAATTCACAGACTGACGGAATTGTAGTTCCTGAACAACTGGAGGGCCATCGTTTGGAGACCCCTGATCTAGAGGACTGTTCTTTTTGGCTACCCCTGTGTGCTAGTACAGTTAGCCAAAGGTCCATCAAAAGGGATTGCTGGCTAGTGATCTGAATATCTGTTGCTAGTTAATGGGACTTTGCTCAGTTCTACTACTTTTGGGACTGCTGATCAGCCTGCGTACCTGGCTTGTACCTGAAGAGCTCGGTCTACCTGTCCTATACTACTACTACTACTACTGCTACTACTACTACTACTACTACTACTACTACTACTACTACTACTACTACTACTACTACTACTGCTACTACTACTACTACTACTACTACTACTACTACTCATACCATTGATTTCTACATTACTATATAGGAAAAATCTGCCATCTGCTCCCAGCAAGGGACTTCATCTGCTACTCAATTCTAGACCAGCTTGAGTCCTCAAGTTGTATATAGTTTTATTTTGGAGTATCCTACTAAAATCCCCCTACCCAAGTTCCTACAAAATAAAAAACTACAGAAACAACATCCCCTAGACTGGTCATTGACTACATCGAGCCTAAGTGTGTGTGCCTGCCTTCAGGAAATACCTTGCAACTGGCTACCAGTGAAGAAGTGGGGACTGTCAGTGTAATATTCAAGCGGCTTCTACAGGGGTATCACTACATAAGGAGCATTCTCCCCACTGACTATCAATACAAGGAGCATTCTTCCTTTTTACCACCAATGTAATGGGCATTTTTCCTTCTGAGCATCAATGTAAGGAGCATTCTTACTGCCGACAATCAATGAAAGGAGCATTCTTCCTGCTGACAATCAAATGAGCATTGTTCCTTCTAAACATAAATGTAGGGGGCATTCTTCCCACTGAGCACTAATGTAAGGAACATTCTTCCCACTGCCAATCAATAGAAGGAGCATTCTTCCTAGTGACCATCAATGTAATGTGCATTCTTCCTGTTGACAATCAATTTGTTTCATCTCTGTGTTTTACCTGAGGCCAGTCACTTCACTGGGTATATGTAGGGGTTTACAACCAATTAAAGTCCAGCTGCATGGAAAACATTTAACTTTTTTTTTTTTTTACACTTTAAAAAGAACTAGAATCTTCAAAACCACCGTCAGATTTTTTTTACCCATTAGTGAAATGTTTCCTCACTCCTCTCATTGACACCTGTCACCAGCATAGGCGGTGGCGGAAATTTCCCCAACAGTGACACAGTCAGATGGTCAGTAGAAGGGAAGGAGTGGGTGAATCTCCCAAAAAAGAGGAGGAACCTGCTTCCATGACAGCTGTGAGGCTACATTAGTGGAGATCTCTTCTCACTTCCTGTTGTATTTCTAAGATAGGAAACGATGATAACTAACCAATAAAACAGAGAAAATAATTAAATAACCAACAGGTCTTTCTAACTCTTTACCATTCTATTACAAAATATATGCATCTCTATTCTGTGTCCACAAAGGAAGATGTCTTGGTCATGGTATTTAAAGGTATTTGAAGGGAATTTCACCAAAAGACACAAGCAACAATTACTGATGGAGGTTTTAATCCTTCCCTACTATCCAAAACAAGCAAAAAATAAAAATTAATAAGTCCTGGCTATAGTTAGGCTTCAATTTAAAGTTTAATTCCTACCAGAAGATTATCTGCATCTTTGGTATGCATGGGTACATGGACCTTCAGTTTGAGCTTTTACCCAAGTTTCTAGCCGCATACTCTTTGGGGCTGAGGTTTGGTGATTGATCGAGCTATGTTTTCATCAATGATTATCACCGCCCCCAGAACACCTGTAGCTATTGGGGCGGTCTATTTAAGATCTATCAGTTGTCTCAGTCATTGTAATGATTAAGCACAAGATGTATGTGTGAAACGCGTCTACGTGACCACAGTTTGGTGTCTTTGGTGTTATCTTTGTTAAGCGAAATAAAAGGCAATCGGAAGTTCTGGATGTGCAGCCATTTCTTTCTTCTGTCCAAGATTATCTGCAAGGACTTTCTAAGTTCTCCCCATTTTCGTTTCATTTCCTCCTTGTCCTCCCATCAAAGTTTAAAGTAAACCAATGTAGGGGGCATTCTTCCCACTTAGCACTAATATAAGGAGTGTTTTCCCACTGCCAATCAATGTAAGGAACATTCTTCCTGCTGCCAATCAATGTAAGGAACATTCTTCCTGCTGCCAATCAATGTCAGGAGCATTCTTCCTGCTGCCAATCAATGTAAGGAGCATTCTTCCTGCTGCCAATCAATGTCAGGAGCATTCTTCCTGCTGCCAATCAATGTCAGGAGCATTCTTCCTGCTGCCAATCAATGTAAGGAACATTCTTTCTGCTGCCAATCAATGTAAGGAGCATTCTTCTTGCTGACAATTTATAGGAACATTCCTCCTGCTGACAATCAATTGAGGGAGCATTCTTCCTACCGATCATCAATATAAGGGGCATTCTTCCTACTAACCACCAATGAAAGGGACATTCTGCCTACTAACCACAAATGAAAGGGGCATTCTTCCTACTAACGACCAATGAAAGGGGCATTCTTCCTACTAACCACCAATGAAAGGGGCATTATTCCTACTAACCACCAATGAAAGGGGCATTCTTCCTACTAACCACCAATGAAAGGGGCATTCTTCCTACTAACAACCAATGAAAGGGGCATTCTTCCTACTAACCACCAATAAAAGGGGCATTATTCCTACTAACCACCAATGAAAGCGGCATTCTTCCTACTAACCACCAATGAAAGGGGCATTCTTCCTACTAACCACCAATGAAAGGGGGGTGGGTATCCATGGTTCCCTCCAGGCGAGGAAAAAGGAGCGCTAGGACCCTGGGAAACAGAAGGAAAAATGATGAGTTTAAAATACGCCCCGGATGGGGTTATCCTGTCACAGAGGGACTTATGCCGCGTACACACGTGCGGACTTTTGCCGGCGGACCTAGTCCAGCGGACAATCCCGCGGGACTTTCCAGCTAGGTCCGCTGGACTTTCCGAGCGTGTGGACTTGCCCACACACGCACGGACTTCTCCAGCGGATAATCCGCCGGCCAAAAGTCCGCGGGACTTTTGAAAATGAACGGACTTGCCCACACACGGAGCAGTCAGTTCATTTCGAACGTAACTTCAGGTTACGTAGCTAGCGTAGGCAGTAAATGCCGCCGCGCTAGCTCCGCAAGCTGGCATGGATTTAAAGGGAATCCCCACGCCGAAAAAACGGCGTGGGGGTTCCCCCCAAATCCAAGTCAGACCCTCATCCGAGCACGCAGCCTGGCAGGCCAGGAAAGGGGTGGGGACGAACGAGCGCCCCCCCCCTCCTGAGCCGTACCAGGCCGCGTGCCCTCAACATGGGGGGTGCCCTGGGGAAAGGGGGGCCGTGCGGCCCCCCCACCCCAAAGCACCTTGTCCCCATGTTGATGAGGACAAGGGCCTCTTCCCGACAACCCTGGCCGTTGGTTGTCGGGGTCTGCGGGCGGGGGCTTATCGGAATCTGGGGAACCCCCTTTAATAAGGGGGCCCCCAGATCCCGTCCCCCCACCCTATGTGAATGAGTATGGGGTACGATGTACCCCTACCCATTCACCTAAGGTGTAAAATGTAAAGTACAAAAACACACACACTTTTGAAAAAATATTTTATTGCACTGCTCCGGGGGTCTTCTTCCGTCTTGGGGGTCTTCTCGCCGGACTCCTCCGCTCTCTTCTGCTCTTTTACCTAGCTCTTTCACGAACGGAGGAGTCCGGCTACCTTCTTCGTCGTCGCCGCCGTCGTCTGGGGGTCTCGATCCGCCTTCGGGGGTCTTCCGGGGGTCTCTTCTGTTCTTGCGGCGGTCGTCGTCTTCCGCGCCGCCGGCGCCTTCTTCTTCTCCTTCTTCTTGTTCTTCTTCTTCCGATGTTGACCCGACGCTCTCTCTGCCCGGAATGCTTGTGCCGCTCTGCGCTTTGACTTATATAGGGACATGGGGGACAGGGTCACATGCACATGTCACATGGTGACCCCGCCCCCTTGTGTTGTCACAGTCCCGGAGGATGCTGGGACTGTGACATCGCAAGGGGGCGGGGTCACCATGTGACATGAACATGTGACCCTGTCCCCCATGTCCCTATATAAGTCAAAGCGCAGAGCGGCACAAGCATTCCGGGCAGAGAGAGCGTCGGGTCAACATCGGAAGAAGAAGAACAAGAAGAAGGACAAGAAGAAGAAGAAGGCGCCGGCGGCGCGGAAGACGACGACCGCCGCAAGAACAGAAGAGACCCCCGGAAGACCCCCGAAGGCGGATCGAGACCCCCAGACGACGACGGCGGCGGCGACGACGAAGAAGGTAGCCGGACTCCTCCGTTCGTGAAAGAGCTAGGTAAAAGAGCAGAAGAGAGCGGAGGAGTCCGGCGAGAAGACCCCCAAGACGGAAGAAGACCCCCGGAGCAGTGCAATAAAATATTTTTTCAAAAGTGTGTGTGTTTTTGTACTTTACATTTTACACCTTAGGTGAATGGGTAGGGGTACATCGTACCCCATACTCATTCACATAGGGTGGGGGGCCGGGATCTGGGGGCCCCCTTATTAAAGGGGGTTCCCAGATTCCGATAAGCCCCCGCCCGCAGACCCCGACAACCAACGGCCAGGGTTGTCGGGAAGAGGCCCTTGTCCTCATCAACATGGGGACAAGGTGCTTTGGGGTGGGGGGGCCGCACGGCCCCCCTTTCCCCAGGGCACCCCCCATGTTGAGGGCACGCGGCCTGGTACGGCTCAGGAGGGGGGGGCGCTCGTTCGTCCCCACCCCTTTCCTGGCCTGCCAGGCTGCGTGCTCGGATGAGGGTCTGACATGGATTTGGGGGGAACCCCCACGCCGTTTTTTCGGCGTGGGGAGTCCCTTTAAATCCATGCCAGGTCACGGAGCTAGCGCGGCGGCAGTAACTGCCTACGCTAGCTACGTAACCTGAAGTCACGTGCTAAATGAACGGACTTGCCGATGAGCGGCAAGTCCGTTCATTTCAAAAGTCCCGCGGACTTGCCCACTAACGGCGGGATTGTCCGCTGGACTGCCAAGTCCAGCGGATAATTTTAAAACCAAACTTAAAACTTTGGTCCGCCGGACTTTGGCGCCAAAAAGTCCACCGGCGCCCACACACGAGGGGATTATCCGCTGGACTTCAGTCCAGAGGATAATCCCGCGGGATTGTCCCTTCGTGTGTACGCGGCATTAGAATCAAGGTATGGAAGCACGAGCTGGACGGGGTGGAGGTATAATCAAATGAAACAGTTTTACAAGAAAAAAGGTAAACAAATCCGATATATCAAAGCCCAACCACCTATTATCTCAGATGTATAAAATAGTACTCAGCGAGGAAGAAAATACAATACCATACTTTATAAGGGAATGGGAAAGAGAATTAGGGTACAAATTCACGACACTACAAATAAAAAAGGTAATAGAAGCCACTTATTCATCGTCAACAAGCTCAGCTACACAGGAAATGTCATATAAATTTTTAACCAGATGGCATAGAACCCCTGCCCGATTGGCACAAATATACCCAACCGCAGAGAGCTCCTGCTGGAGAGGATGCGGAGAAAAGGGAACTCACCTCCATATATGGTGGACCTGCCCTGAGATAAAGAAATATTGGAGTGAAATAGCCCCATGGATCAGGAAAATGGAAAAAGAGAAGATGGAGATGAAACCAGAACCTTACCTGTTCCATGGGGCTATGAACACCAAGGCAGCACACAAAGAAAATATAACACAGCACTTACTGAACGCAGCTAAAAAACTAATACCAAGAAATTGGAAACAGATCAAGGGCCCAACATTGGAGGACTGGAAAAGAGAGGTAGATAAAATCCAAGAGGCAGAGAGTTGGGTATATAAAACGAGAAATAAACAAGAGAAATACGATGCAATCTGGGAGGGATGGGAAGAACAGGCCAAGGAAATAGAAATTGAAATACAAGCCAGGAAAAGCGAAGGGGACTGAAGTAAACAGACGGGGAGGAGACCACAACCTGGGAAACCTATTCGGGGAATGTATAAATTAGTTTTTATGTTTTTTGTCTTAAATACAGAAATATATAAGGAATTGCTGAATATAAAGTTGATGGATGCTTGTTGTGGAGGGAGAGGGGCGCTCTCGGCGGCCGGGGACCATAGGGATGAGGAACAAATTAAAACTTTTTACATTTTTTTTTTTTTTTTCTGCTGACACCTCCACAAACATAAGACAGACTACACTTAATTAGGTAGGTATAAGGATGGGGTATAAGGAGAAAATAACACATAGACTGAGTGGTGTGTAGGGGGGGTGGGGGGGGGGGGGAGGGGTAACAGGGGGAGGTTAAGAAGGGAAATTTGAGACGGGAACACGGATCGCGGAGTAATTGGGAAACGCACACTCCCACAAGGAAACACTTAGGGAGGAATGAGCCTTCTCCCCCTAATTAAACAAACATATATAAACATATATATATATATAGTAAGTCTTTTTTTTGGAGTACTGAGAGAAAGCAACACTTAAATGGAGCAGAGTATAGAGGGAGGGAGGGGGGGAGATAGGGGAAGACCGAGAGGGAGGGCAGGAGACCCTGATTTGGTCGGGGGAGACTGTAGGACACTTAAACACTTCTATCCAACAGATGGGAAGACACTAAGGACACGTAGTAAGAAAGTAATTGAATATTATTTTGGGGAATAGGTGTTATAACAGGAATTTTTTTTTTTTTTGGCTTTTTTTCTGCTCCTCTCCCGGGGGACGGGGGGCGCTGGAAGGGCCAATCTTCAGACCACAGGGGTATTAAATGACTGGATAGATTAAGGATATGTAATCAGCAAAATGTAAATTGTATAAATAAAATTATCAATAAAGATTTAATTATAAAAAAAAAAAAAGAAACGCGTCTACGTGACCACAGTTTGGTGTCTTTGGTGTTATCTTTGTTAAGCGAAATAAAAGGCAATCGGAAGTTCTGGATGTGCAGCCATTTCTTTCTTCTTTCCAAGATTATCTGCAAGGACTTTCTAAGTTCTCCCCATTTTCGTTTCATTTCCTCCTTGTCCTCCCATCAAAGTTTAAAGTACACCAATGTAGGGGGCATTCTTCCCACTTAGCACTAATATAAGGAGTGTTTTCCCACTGCCAATCAATGTAAGGAACATTCTTCCTGCTGCCAATCAATGTAAGGAACATTCTTCCTGCTGCCAATCAATGTCATTAGCATTCTTCCTGCTGCCAATCAATGTAAGGAGCATTCTTCCTGCTGCCAATCAATGTCAGGAGCATTCTTCCTGCTGCCAATCAATGTAAGGAACATTCTTTCTGCTGCCAATCAATGTAAGGAGCATTCTTCTTGCTGACAATTTATGGAACATTCCTCCTGCTGACAATCAATTGAGGGAGCATTCTTCCTACCGATCATCAATATAAGGGGCATTCTTCCTACTAACCACCAATGAAAGGGACATTCTGCCTACTAACCACAAATGAAAGGGGCATTCTTCCTACTAACCACCAATGAAAGGGGCATTCTTCCTACTAACAACCAATGAAAGGGGCATTCTTCCTACTAACCACCAATGAAAGGAGCATTCTTCCTACTAACCACCAATGAAAGGGGCATTCTTCCTACTAACCACCAATGAAAGGGGCATTCTTCCTACTAACAACCAATGAAAGGGGCATTCTTCCTACTAACCACCAATAAAAGGGGCATTATTCCTACTAACCACCAATGAAAGGGGCATTCTTCCTACTAACCACCAATGAAAGGGGCATTCTTCCTACTAACCACCAATGAAAGGGGCATTCTTCCTACGGACCATAAATGGAAGGAACATTCTGCCTTCTGACCATCAATGTAAGAATCATTTTTCAAATGAACAATAATGTTAGGAACATATATCCTACTGACCACCAAAATAAGAGACATGCTTTCTAATGAATATCATTTTAATGGATCTCTTTGGAATAAAATGGCTGAGAAAGGCTGCTATAGACAATATTATTACTTTGATATCATGTGACAATCAATCACTTGAAATAAACTTTACCCCAAACGACATCAAAGTTATTAACAAAATAAGTAAAGGCAGGAGGGCCAATGTGTGTTGTGCATTATTGAGCAGTCTGGGGAGTCAACTTCAAATGATGAGAGCCAAAGACGGTGCTTAATACACAATAATTCCCGCTGCCACAAGCATGTCACGATTTAAAATGAAAGATGACATTATGCTGTGTCACCACTGACGGAGTGTCCCCGTCAGTCTGAATTACACCAAATTAAGAGTTGGCAGCACTCTCTGCTCCCTAATTGTACTCTAATCCCACACATTCTCTACAGTATGTAAAGGAGAGAAAAGAGCAAAAATGCTTTCTGCAATCTGACCAGAGAAAAGGAAAATAAAATGCCTGCATTTTTGTGACAGCTAAATATTGATTTCACGGAAAAACAATATACGTATGGTTCCAAAGTGTTTCTACAATAAGTAAACCTAATTTTTAAAATACACTGTATGGTCAAATGCTTGTAGACATGTAACCATACCTAAATGAGCTTCTTGAATATCCTATTCCAAAACCATAGGCAGAAATGGGCCCCAAAACCAAAAATGTAATAATATATTTGCAGTGTACTAGTCCTTAGATGTATATAGAAACGCTACTTGTTATGAAATAGTTAATGTACCTTCGTCCTATTACTATTACTAATTAGAAATTTGGACAGTTGTGGAGGCAACATGGACTCTCATGGTACGGTATAAACTTACAACAGTCAATTTACAAAAATATATAAATTTATTATACACAAATACACACATCATAAAAAGCCTTCAATAATAGATACATTACATTAGATGCTGCTAATCATGGAGCATCCACGTTTCTGACACAAAATTGAAAGAACTTAGAACTTATCTAAGTTCTTCCAATTTGTGTCAGACACGTGGATGCTCCATGATTAGCAGCATCTAATGTAATTTATATATTATTGAAGGCTTTTTATGATGTGTGTATTTGTGTATAATAAATTTATATATTTTTGTAAATTGGCTCTTGTAAGTTCATACCGTACCACGAGAGTCCATGTTGCCTCCACAACTGTCCAGTCCTTAGACGTGGTGGCTGCAATTTTCTTTTTGTTTCACCTGGTGATAATGAGAATAACATGCTTCCTATATCTTTATGTCTACACTTTTTTCTCCATTCTATCCATGGGGGGCAACTATAGTGGCCATTGAGTCAAGACTTCAAACATGCCTGCCTCTATTCTTCTCCATTACATGGAAGTGGGGAATTAGTAGTCTAGAGAAAGATAATAAGATTGCTTAATGTTTGCAGCTGATTCCACAAAAGTGAAAAGGTCAACACATATCTTTTGGAGTGGCTGGTGACTACATCAAACCCAGGCTGGTGATTATATCAGCATTGTATCTTTCGACTGGCTAGTGACTACATATATTCGACTAGGAAGCATGAAACTTTTAATTCAGCTGTGTTCAACCCAATATCTCTGTGAACCCGAGTTTGCCTTACATGGGGAATCCACTTTGAAAATTCCATATCCTAAGGAATATCTCTTTCCACATTAAGTTCTGGAGGCATATGCAGCACAATTCAACTATTCTGGAAATTTAAGTTGAATACATGCCAAATCTATTCCTAACATGCCACTATTGGTTGGAGATTACACCCCCATTATAATGATTTGGCTTCAATAGACGACTCCTCCATCTTTGGTGATGGTACATCTGCGTGGGTTGACCAGCCTGACTGTGGTTCATAGATCCAGGGAAAGTGCACCTGGGTGTTAAGTAATTTAAGTGTTAAGTACATCTTGTTATACCTGTTATTTTGCCCCAGAAGAAGAAGTAATTGAAACGCGTTGGAAATTCCTTTTCTGGCGGGACTTATTGTTGGAGAAATCCTATTGTATATTAGCAATATGGGCCTGCTCGGGATAATGGTATGAGTGTACAGATTGTATACCAGAGCCTGCGTCATGTTCTATTTTGTACTAATAAAGTTGTAATTAAAAAATGTTTTTATTATGAATGAATAGTGTTGGAAGAATTTTTTGGCTGCATTAAAATCCCAAGGAGAAACATTAGGAATGTATATCAATTCGATTTTGAGGATAAGCAGCAATATATTATTACATGATAAAAAGTCAACAGGCATTGTCTCTTCTTACAAAAAATGTACTTGGCCTGAAAAAAAGAAAACGGATGCAGCCACCACATCTGAGGGCTGCTAATCTGCAACATATACATTTTTGTGTTTGGCTTTAGATATGCCTTATTATGAAGTTGCCCACTCTATGGGCTATAACAGTCCCCACTCTTCTGGCAAAGATTTTCATAAAATGTTGGAGTGTGCCTGTGGGAAATTTGCCCATTCTGCTAAAAGATCATTTGCAAGGTCAAGTATTATGCCCTGTACACACGAGCGGTTTTGCCGTCGGAATAAACTCTGAAGGTTACTCCGACGGAATTCAACGGAATTCCGCTCAAGCTGTCTTGCATACACACGGTCACACCAAAGTCCGACCGTCAAGAACACGGTGACGTACAACACGTACGACGGGACTAGAAAACGGAAGTTCAATAGCCAGTAGCCAACAGCTTCCGTCTCGTACTTGCTTCAGAGCATGCGTAGTTTTTGGTGCGTCGGAACAGCATACAGACGAGCGATTTAGCCGATAGTAATTAGTTCCGTCTGAAAGGTATAGAACATAATCTCTAAGTCCGTCTGAATTTTCAAAGGAAAAAGTCAGATGGGGCATACACACGGTCGGAATATACGATGAAAAGCTCCCGTGGAACTCTGTCAGAAATTCCGCTAGTGTGTACGCAGCATTAGATGTTGGACGAGAGGATCAAAATCACAATCCAATTCATCCCAACAATAAGAATGAGGTCAGGGCTCAGTGATGGCCAGTCACACACCAAACTCATCAAACCATTTTTGAGCAGGCTTTCTGCACAGGCTCATGCTGGAACAGAAAAGGGCCTACATAAACTATTGCCACAATGTTGGGAAGTACAACATTGCCTGTAATGGCTTCGCGTGTTGTAGCATTTTTATCATTATTATTATACAGGATTTATATAGCACCAACAGTTCACACAGCACTTTACAACATGACAGCAGAGAGTACAGTTACAGTACAAATCATTACAGGAGGAATAACCAGAACCCTTTACTTTATATAGTTTGGGTGTGATGGTCAGGTCACCATAAACATTTGAACATTCTGTATACTGTAAGATCTTTACTCCCCTTATCACAGTGTCATGCAATTTTTGCTGAAGGGGAAAGTCAAGGATCAGAATAGCTGATCCTACCTTTAAGCAGAGGATATATGATCAAAAGACAAGGCAATTACTCATTCGACTAGCTGCTGTGGGATTCCAGAGTATTTTCTGGGATTATGGGTTCACTTGAGGTGCTGCACTTGGCACTCCATTCCAACACCCCTAATGTAAATTCCCTTCCAATGAAGCTAAGCCTTTTCTATCCCATTCACAACTGTTCCTGCTATTATCTACCTGAGGAAATGGTGCCAAGATAGAGAATCTGCATCCCCCATTGTATGCACAGAGAAGATAGCAACATGAGGATTTCAATACAATCTCTCCTTATATTACGTACCTATAGTTTTCTAAACATACAAGAAAAACCTTGTGTCATAGGCAGACAATTAAAGAGCAATTGCAGGCATCAAACTGCTAATGGTATCCAGCAAACACAGTAAATGTGCTTAAAGTGATTGTAAACCCCCCGCAGTCAGACTACAATGTCCCAGTGGTGGGTTTCCTACATGCACTTCATTTGTGTGGATGAAGGAATGTTCATTTTTTTCTCCATCCAGCCTGTTAGCTGAACACAAATAAACTATGTATGGTCAGCTCCAGGCTGTGCCCACTAGATGCATCTCGAAGATTAATTTTCATTTTTGATCTTTTCTCTTTATATACCAGTCAATAAAGATTGTTTGGTCATTAAATTACGCTCCAGTAAAAATGAATTACCGTATTTATCGGGGGATATAACACGCACTTTTTTCCCCTTAAAATCAGGGGGAAATCATGGGTGTGTTATACACCGATCCCTGCTGTCTCTGAGGGAAGAGGAGCGAACGCCGCTGAATTACATAGAGCCGCGATCTCCTGTGTACCCGGTGCTCTGTCACTCACAGCCACGCCTCCTGGCCCCGCATTGGGCCACTGTTCTGTCTATCATATGAGCGGGGCCAGGAGGCGTGGCTGTGAGTGACGGAGGGTCAGGTACACAGGAGATCGCGGCTCTGTGTAATTCAGCGGCGCTCGCTCCATTTTTTCCCTTGGAGACAGCAGGGATAATCCAAAACTGGCGAGGCTGCAGTGATGGGAAAGGTGAGGCTGCAGATGGGCACTGAACAGGCAGCATTGTTGGTCAATTTATAGGCTGCAGATGGGCACTGAACAGGGTGCATTGTTATGCAATTTAATGGCTGCAGATGGGCACTGAGCAGGGTGCATTGTTGGGCAATTTAATGGCTGCAGATGGGCACTGAGCAGGGTGCATTGACGAGCTGTGACCCTAATTTTGCTTCAAAGTTCTTTATTTAAAATGTACGTTTTTTTCATTAAACTTCCCTCCTAAAATTGGGGTGCGTGTTATAAGCCTGTGCTTGTTATACACCGATAAATACGGTATGTTGTCTAATTATAATAGTAGTTACCAAATCTGCGCTATGTGTGTTGATGATTACAAAAGGAATGTTTCCCTTTTTCTTCCTTAGGATTTATTTAAAATAGAACTGTAGTAGAGTTGCTCCTAGATTCTCTCAGACAAGAGATCTTTAATTGGCTGTCATCTGAAATTCTCGGCAGAGGATGGGCACAGGTCTTTGGCTGGTGTTGGATTTGTATCCCCTGTAAAGCTTATTATTTTCAATTTAATTGACAGTGTAAGCGAGCAGCATGCCTGCGGGAGGAGTGTGTGAGCTTACAAGGTGGCAGGCTACGCTTAGTAACTTCTTATAGAGCAGAGTTATCCATACATTATTGGGTATGGTTAACCACTTCAGCTCTGGAAGGTTTACCCCCTTTATGGCTTGGCCATTTTTTTGTGATACGGCACTGCATTACTTTAACTGACAACTGCGCAGTCGTGCAACGGTGTACTGAAACAAAATGTCCTATTTCCCCCCAAAAATAGAGCTTTCTTTTGGTGGTATTTGATCACCTCTGTGGTTTTTATTTTTTGCGCTCTAAAACAAAAAAACAGACAATTTAGAAAAAAAAATAATATGCTATAAACCATACCCAATAAAAAAAATTTAAACAATGACATTCCTTTATCAATTTAGGCCAATATGTAGTCTGCTACATATTTTTGGTAAAAAAAAAAAAATCACAATAAACTTACAGTATATTGATTGGTTTGCGCAAAAGTTATAGCATCTACAAACTATGAGATATTTTTATTTTTCTTACTAGTAATGGCGGCGATCAGCAACTTATACTGGGACTGCAATGATATTGTGGCTGACAGTGGGGACTCTGACACTTTTTGGGGACCAGTGACACTAATACAGTGATCAGTGCTAAAAAATATGCACTGTCACTAATAATAACACTGGCAGGGAAGGGGTTACAAAGGGTTCAATGTGTTCCTGACCAGTGCTTTACTACTGTGGGGAGGTGCTTTTACTAGGAGAAGGCATGGCTCAGTGCCTCTGCTTAGCAGAGACACAGGATCCATGTCTTCCCTACTGACAGAATGGCGATCTGCCTTCTTTACATTGGCAGAATGCCGTTCTGCCTGTGTACCAAAGCATCGGCAGGTGCTGGTGGACATAGAGTCCACCATACCCGCCAATCAGCTCCCGCTGTGTCTAATCATAGCGGGAGTGGGCCGCCAATGGTGTGCGGGACCCATACCCAGAAATGCAGGATCACGTACAAGGTACGTGATCTTGCATAGGAGAGCCGCCTTATCGCTGTATATATACAGTATATGGTCGGTAAGCGGTTGAAAAAATGAAATGGCCCTGGATCTCAGAATAATTGAAAAAAATAAAATAAAAGAAGTGTCTTATTAAACGCTAAATGCAAAATTAAAAAATGGTGTAGGTATGTCAGATGACATGTGGATAGCATTGTCAGCAACTGGACCTTAAAATGACCGTACAGGAATTTTTATTTTTATTAAATAACAAATATCTCTATACTTTCCTGCTCTGTGCAAAGGAATTGCACAGAGCGGCCCCTGATCCTCCTCTTCTCGGGTCCCCCACTGGCGCTGGTGGTTCCTCCCCTGTCCAGTGCTCCCACAGGAAACCGCATCCCATGGGGGCACTTGTGCATGCTCTCTACTGAGCCCCACTGCTGTCTCTATTGACACAGACAGCATGTCAGAAACCATGAAATCAGGCCAGAACAGAAGTACAGTTAAATCACACTTGTTTAACCGCTTCCCGACCGGCCACTGCATATATACGTCAGCAGAATGGCACGGGCAGGCAAAATCACGTACCTGTACGTGATCGTGCATTTGCACGATCGCCGCTGGTATCCCGCGATCGGGTTACGGAGCTGAAGAACGGGGAGAGGTCTATGTAAACAAACCTCTCCCCGCGCTTCCTACACTGACTGTCAGTGATCGGCGGTTCCCTGTCATCGGGAACGCCGATCAATGACGTCAGACGTACAGCCACGCCCCCCTACTGTAAAAAAAACACAACACGTCACACTGACTCTTCCCCGCCCCCTAGTGGTTAACCCCTTCACTACAACTGTCATTTACATAGGAATCATTGCTATTTAAATAGCAGTGATTGCTGTATAAATGACAAATGTCCCAAAAATGTGTCAAAAATGTCCGATGTGTCCGCCATAATGTCGCAGTCACAATAAAAATCGCTGATCGCCGCCATTACTAATAAAAAAAAAATATTAATAAAAATGCTATAAAACTATCCCCTACTTTGTAAACGCTATAACTTTTGCGCAAACTAATCAATAATCGCTTATTGCGATTTTTTTTACCAAAAATATGTAGAAGAATACGTATCGGCCTAAACTGAGGAAAAAATTTTTTTTTTATTTTTTGGGGATATTTATTATAGCAAAAAGTAAAAAATATTGCATTTTTTTTCAAAATTGTCGCTCTATTTTTGTTTATAGCGCAAAAAATAAAAACCGCAGGGGCGATCAAATACCACCAAAAGAAAGCTCTATTTGTGGGAAAAAAAGGACGCCAATTTTGTTTGGGAGCCACGTCGCACGACCGCGCATTTGTCAGTTAAAGCGACGCAGTGCCGAATCGCAAAAAGGGCCTGGTCCTTTGGCTGCCAATTGGTCCGGGGCTGAAGTGGTTAATAATAAAAGTAAAAAGAAGAAACGTAGTCAAAACATAGCCAAAGTTCAGTAACCGGAACGAATAGTTAGCCAATCCAGAAGTCAGGGATCAATGTAGTGGAACAGCAAGCAGGATCTGGAGCCAGAAGGGATGTCAGCAAAGCAAGTCTTGAACAGGATCACAGGAGATAGTTTCTGTGATGTTGACCAAGGTGAAGACAGAGATCCTCTGGACTTGGCTGCTTAAGTAGGCAGAACTGATGAGCAGGATATCATCAACAGCTGAGTAACTGTGGAGAGATGGGAGCTGGCATTTAGCCGACAGCTGAGCGGCCAGCTCAGAGAAGGAAGGGCTGAGCCCAGCCCTGACACAGCGGGACTCAGCTCCGCCCCCCACTCCCTCATCACTGGCTTTGGTTGACAGCACTGGGAGCCCATGGCTCCCAGAAGACCCGGAAGTGTGAGGAGAGAAGAGCTGGGGACGTGGACAGCGCATGATCAAATGAGTGTTCAGGTTAGTATAAAGGGGGTAAGTGGCCAAATTAGGGAAAAAGGATTTTAACTCGCTATGCTGTAGCCTACACATATAGAGAATGATGTTCAATATACATATAATATACCGTATATACTCGAGTATAAGCTGACCCGAATATAAGCCGAGGCACCTAATTTTACCACAAAAAAATGGGAAAACGTATTGACTCGAGTATAAGCCTAGGGTGAGAAATGCGCAGCTACTGTAAGTGGAAAAGAGGGTCAACAATGCCCATTTGCAGCCTCACTGTGCCCATTTGCATGCCTCACTGTGCCCATTTGCAGCCATAGGTCCCCTGAACTTCAAACTTGGTAGTTAAGCGTTCCTAGATGCCCCCTAGCTGCATTTGGGGTCTCTGGAAATTTGGGGTTCCTAGCACTAAGTGGCCCCGAGATAAGGGGCCGCAAAGTCGGGTCAGAAAATGTCAAGCACTTTTCTGCAGCAGAGAATGACATTTTCCGAACCGACTTTGGGGCCCCATGTCTCGGAGCCACTTGGTGCTAGGAACTTCAAATTTGGATATGTTGTGGTGTTGGTACCACTGGGGCTCCTAGCACTAAGTGGCCCCGAGATACGGGGCTGCAAAGTCGGGTCGGAATTTTATTTTTTTGCTGCAGAAAAGTGCTTGACTCGAGTATAAGCCGAGGGGGGCACTTTCAGCACAAAAAAATGTGCTGAAAAACTCGGCTTATACTCGAGTATATATGGTAATAACTGAATTTAGGCCAGACTGCAGAAAACAATTAGGTGCCGCTGTGTCTCTATGCGCTTTACCGTTAACTGGCTTCCTCAGGAGACCATACATATAACCAAGATCTGGTGATGCTAAACCAACCTAGGAAAGATGCCCCAGGCAGCCTCAAAGCATGGAATGGGCGCTTAGTAAAAACGTCTAGTAGGAATCACAGAAGGGCAATGCAAAACACTGTTCCAAAAGATAGAGATTATATAAGAGAGTATTTCCATAAATAAACCATCCTTCCACAAAAGCCAAAAGCCAAGCAGCACAGAGTATACTTGCAATATTTCAAAATAAGTTAGCTAGTCCAACAGCGTGCATCCATGACCCCGTCATGCAGATGTTTTTCTGTTTTTAATATACATAGATAGATGATAAAATCCTTATGATTGTTCGGTTCCTAGCTACCCTGTATGAAAAGGAAAAAAATAAAATAGACATCTTCTGAAGTCATGCTGGTATCTAATTGGACTGGTAAGAATTAAAAGGTAACTCCACCTTTGTGGAAGAAAAATACAGCAAATCAAAAAAGAATATACATTTTGCTACACAAGCCATGTTGTAGTTTAAAAGAAAATATGTAGAAAAGTGCGCCTATTCCTACTTAAACAAGCGCTTCTGGATTAGGTGAAAAAGAATGAATTCCTCAATCGGAATATGTGGCCAATTAAGGCTAAAGCTGCTACCATAAAACCCAATCAGGGTACGATAAACATATGTATATACAAACACAGGCAGCGCTATAAACTCCAATAATACAGTACAAATATAAAAAAAAAAGTACAAATATTAAAAAGGTAAAAAAAGGTGTTATCATGCAGTGCAATCATATACATAAAAGAGAGTCCATAATATATTGCAGCTAGATTCTATATTAAATCCGTGAGAATGTCCAGAAAGAAGTTAATTTTCTGCTTGCAAGATGATAAAGTGTCACCAACACCTCCACACGTGCAGAAACAGGCGGGTACGCAGGACACATTTTTTCCTGTGTACTGGTTCCTTCACTGGAGCCTGGATGATCGTCAGAAATTCAGAGACAGGAAGAGGACTGGCCATCCCTGCAGTGAAGATTTCTCCAGGAACCAGCTGCCTGCACAACATCGGACACCTTTCATTACAGTGTACCACTGTGTGATCCAACCCTCTGGTGTAGTTTTCCCTGGCAAGCCATGTACTATGGGGGCACCCATGCGCATCCACCCAAGCTGGGCTGTGTGTGCCCATAGACACACATAAGCTACAACAGGTAGTGGGGCATTTTTTAAATAGCTGTCACATGATTGGAAAGCTCCCGATCGCAAGTATGCATCGGGAGCTTTCCGGTCCCAGCCAGTGCTGATCACATACACTCTCCCAAGAAAAAAAAACCTCCAAACTGAGCATGTGCAGAGTGCCCCAAAGACTCTGTTCTATCAGGCGATGGATTGGAAATGTGGAAGAAGGGGAGGATCAGAGAAGACAGGATAAAACAGCCTTTTTACACAATGCGCTGGATTAATCCCTTAGGTTCCACAGTGAGTATAACAAGCATGCTTTACTACATATACAGACTCACCTTCAATTACCTCACTTGTTTATCCTCATTGGGTCCCAACACTGGTGTTATTGATCAGTGCTTATTTAATTTTATTACGCACTTCATTATCTTTACATGCAGCTCTGCACTGTCCCTCCACTTATCTTCACACCACGTCCCCCCCCCTTTTCTTTCACCTCACCACTTAGTCTATCATTGCACCCCCCGTATTGACAATACACTGGGGTTTGGTTGCTGTGCGTTGTGTTTATAGCTTGGCAATTCTTTTTCTACACTTTTTACTGGTTCACGGATATAACAATCTCCCCCTTTTTTTTAATTTCCTCTTTTTTCCTCCCTTGTTCTTTCTCTTCCCCTCCGTTTCTCCTCCCTCTCGTCGCCTTCTTTTCTTTTTCTTTTCCCTTCCCTCCCTGACACAAAAACCCTCCCCAAAAATCCCCCCTCTTTTCTTTTCCACTCCCTCGATATGCTCTGCAGTCTCTCCATATTGATGAGACCTCTATGTCCTTTTTGATATGGGTGTCTTGAGGGTTCTAACACTGGTGATGGTGTGCACTTAAAAATCGTCCGGATCATGGCGTATTTACATTTATAGAGAGATCTTTATTCATTATAACTATTCATTATTATTTTTACCATTCCCGTACCTAGACTTTGCCCGTTTGCCTAGCTAAGACCTCTCCCCCAATCGCCGCGGGAGACACTGCCTTTGGTTTGCCTGTTAGTGTCCGATGGTACTCTGGCTGGGTAAGAGATCGATTGTACATTTACTTACTCCATATGTTCCCATGCACATTAGGTGCTTCAATGCATGTTTACAATACTGTAAATCTTCATGATATTATATATCTGTAAATTTGTTTTCCAGATGCATATTTCCTGAAAAAGCCACGATGTGGCGAAACTAGTTGAAATATTGAAATCATCCACTATATGTACCGCTTTTAGTATATATCTTGTGTTGATGTCCATTTTTTCTTCTTTTTGTTCATAATAAATTTTGTATGATTTTTACATTTGTTGAAACTGTGATTGAACTCTTGCATCACGTACCGCAATAGTCCACTAGCTCCCCTCTTTTGGTGGTCTGGGTTGGGAACCAGATCCCCAAACAATTTTTCATTTAATTTTGGATGATGGTACATTCTGTATGATAATATTTTTGTCGTATCTGGTGAGGCCCCATACTTGTTTCACATATACAGACTAATTTTACTGTTGTGGGTTTAGTTTAAGGTAAGGAAAACTTTCACATTTAGAACCACTTTAGGGTTCATGTACACTGAAATTCAGAGTCATTTAAACAAAACGATGGGCTCAGGCCAAGTATCTTAGCCACAGGCGGTGGGTATAATCAGCACATCAGTCTCTATGTAGGCAGACTCCGAAAGAAAGGGTCCTTCTGTGCCAATTGCAGTGATGGGTGGCAGGACTATGCTTTAAGAATCTGGGACTGTTGGAGGGTCTAGTTGAGGGTTGGAGTAACTGACCCATTTTTTAAAAAGGGTTAAAGGGACCCTGCTGAAAAGTGAAGATTTTTGGCTTTTCTAACTAAAATGCCTAAATTCTGGACCTTGTTTGTAGTTTTGACTTCCAAAAAAGGATTTCCCCCTAAGTAGCCAGAAACAACAAATGTTAAACCCTTTTTTGTAATGTATTACATATATATATATATATATATATATACACAGTGCCTTGCGAAAGTATTCGGCCCCCTTGAACTTTTCAACGGTACGTGAGACAGTAAAATATAGATGAGTAACGAGTATTTAGTAAAAGATATAAATAAAATAATTTTATTAATACAAAAATAATAATTGATTTACAAATAAAAACATAGCAAGAGTTCATATATGTCACCAAAACAGTTAACCCCGGATTGGGGGGAGTCACAGTGGGACAATTCATCACAGAAAACAATTCGACTAGTTTCACGGACAATAGCCGCTTCATCAGGATTTATCTCAGGGTTCTGTTGAAAGCGCAGAGAGCATCATGAAGACCAAGGAACACACCAGGCAGGTCCGTAATACTGTTGTGGAGAAGTTTAAAGCAGGATTTGGATACAAAAAGATTTCCCAAGCTTTAAACATCCCAAGGAGCACTGTGCAAGCGATCATTTTGAAATGGAAGGAGTATCAGACCACTGCAAATCTACCAAGACCTGGCTGTCCCTCTAAACTTTCAGCTCAGACAAGGAGAAGACTGATCAGAGATGCAGCCAAGAGGCCCATGATCACTCTGGATGAACTGCAGAGAACTACAGCTGAGGTGGGAGAGTCTGTCCATAGGACAACAATCAGTCGTACACTGCACAGTCTGGCCTTTATGGAAGAGTGGCAAGAAGAAAGCCATTTCTCAAAGATATCCATAAAAAGTCTTGTCTAAAGTTTGCCACAAGCCACCTGGGAGACACACCAAACATGTGGAAGAAGGTGCTCTGGTCCGATGAAACCAAAATCGAACTTTTTGGCCACAATGCAAAACTATATGTTTGGCGTAAAAGCAACACAGCTCATCACCCTCAACACACCATCCCCACTGTCAAACATGGTGGTGGCAGCATCATGGTTTGGGCCTGCTTTTCTTCAGCAGGGACAGGGAAGTTGGTTAAAATTGAGGGGAAGATGGATGCAGCCAAATACAGGACCATTCTGGATGAAAACCTGTTGGAGTCTGCAAAAGACCTGAGACTGGGACGGAGATTTATCTTCCAACAAGACAATGATCCCAAACATACAGCAAAATCTACAAAGGAATGGTTCACAAATAAACGTATCCAGGTGTTAGAATGGCCAAGTCAAAGTCCAGACCTGAATCCAATCGAGAATCTGTGGAAAGAGCTGAAAACTGCTGTTCACAAACGCTCTCCATCCAACCTCACTGAGCTCGAGCTGTTTTGCAAGGAAGAATGGGCAAGAATTTCAGTCTCTCGATGTGCAAAACTGATAGAGCCATACCCCAAGCGACTTGCAGCTGTAATCGCAGCAAAAGGTGGTTCTACAAAGTATTAACGCAAGGGGGCCGAATAATTTTGCACGCCCCACTTTTCATTTTTTTATTAGTTAAAAAAGTTTCAACACTCCAATAGATTTCGTTCCACTTCACAATTGTGTCCCACTTGTTGGTGATTCTTCACAAAAAAATAAAAATTTTATATCTTTATGTTTGAAGCCTGAAATGTGGCAAAAGGTTGAAAAGTTCAAGGGGGCCGAATACTTTCGCAAGGCACTGTGTATATATATATATATATATATATATATATATATATATATATATATGTTAATTTACATAAAAGGAACCTGTGTGCTATGGTTACCAGCAATTTGATTTGACCAGCAATTCATATTGTGACCAGCCATTGGATGTTGGTATGTGAAAGGTAACATGTACAGGGAGATGTTTGATGCCTAATTTCTATTTGCTCTGCGTGTACAACTTGCCCAATGACATGGAGAAACAAGACAGAGAAAAGCGCTCAGTTACAATGAGCAATTACATGAACATCCTGCCAGATGTGGTCTTGTAACTGAAAAGGTTAAGTCAAAAATCCTTTAAACAGTAGTTGTGATGAGGCAAGAGAGACACTACAGTCCATGCTTCCAGTTCAGACGTGTGTCACTTTATTAAGATACAGCTTTTTCCTGTATGGCCTGTCAATGTGTATCCAGTAATAAGGTCCCCTATCCAGTCTGGCAGATATAGCGTGACCTTTGCAATATCGTGCAGCTCAACATAAATCACTGCTCTTTTCAAATCTTTAATTAGTGAAATTGTGCAGCATTACAAGACAATGGGATTTACATCAGCCAAATCAGCAGTGACAATGGAAATTCGTTCCTACTAGATGCTGATCCACTATGGGCATTAAATAAACCTATTTATTTGCCTGAGGAAAGGGCAATCAATGTAATGCTGTGTTTCAGAATGATTCTGTCTATGGCAGATAGACGATGAATAAAGAAGCCTTGGTCATTCCATTTTGTCCTGGTAATCTTGCTATCTCTCAATTACCGGTACTTTTAATTGAACTTAAAGGGAATTCACAGTTGTTTGAATTCTTTATTACGGTTATGGCTTAAAAAAATAAACTTCTGTCTTTTTTGTCAATTAACCACTTCAGCCCCGGACCATTTGGCAGCCAAAGGACCAGAGGTCTTTTTTCAATTTCGCACTGCACTACTTTAACTGGTAATTGCGCGGTCATGCAATTTTGTAACCAAACGAAATTTGCGTCCTTTTCTTCCCACAAATAGAGCTTTCTTTTGATGGTATTTGATTGCCTCTGTGATTTTTATTTTTTGCGATATAAACGGAAAAAGAGCGAAAATTTTGAAAAAAAAAGAGATTTTCTACTTTTTGTTATAAAAAAAATCTAATAAACTCAATTTTAGTCAAACATTTGGGCCAAAATGTATTCAGCCACATGTCTTTAGTAAAAAAAATGCCAATAAGCGTATATTTATTGGTTTGCGCAAAAGTTATAGCGTCTACAAACTAGAGTACATTTTCTGGAATTTACACCGCTTTTAATTTATGACTGCCTATTTCATTTCTTGAGGTGCTAAAATGGCAGAGAAGTACAAAACCCCCCAAATGACCCCATTTTGGAAAGTAGACACCCCAAGCTATTTGCTGAGAGGCATGTTGAGCCCATTGAATATTTTTTTTTTTAGTCCCAAGTGATTGAATAAAGACAAAAATAAAAAAGATTTTTTTTTTTTTCAAAAAGTTGTCACTAAATGATATATTGCTCACACATGCCATAGTTATATGTGGAATTGCACCCCAAAATACATTTTGCTGCTTCTCCTGAGTATGGGGATACCACATGTGTGGGACTTTTTGGGAGCCTAGCCGCGTACGGGGCCCCGAAACCCAAGCACCGCCTTCAGGATTTCTAAGGGTGCAAATTTTTGATTTCACTCCTCACTACCTATCACCGTTTCGAAGGCCATAAAATGCCAAAATAGCACAAAACCCCCCCAAATGACCCCATTTTGGAAAGTAGACACCCCAAGCTATTTGTTGAGAGGCATGGTGAGTATTTTACAGCTCTCATTTGTTTTTGAAAATGAAGAAAGTAAAGAAAAAAAATTTTTTTTTTCTTTTTTTCAATTTTCAAAACTTTGTGACAAAAAGCGAGATCTGCAAAATACTCACCATACCTCTCAGCAAATAGCTTGGGGTGTCTACTTTCCAAAATGGGGTCATTTTGGGGGGTTTTATGCCATCTGGGCATTCCATGGCCTCCGAAACTGTGATTGGCAGTGAGAAGTGAAATAAAAAAATTACACCCTTAGAAAGCCTGAAGGCGGTGATTGGTTTTTGGGGTTCCGTACGCAGCTAGGCTCCCAAAAAGTCCCACACATGTGGTATCCCCGTACTCAGGAGAAGCAACAGAATGTATTTTGGGGTGTATTTCCACATATGCCCATGACATGTTTGAGCAATATATCATTTAGTGACAACTTTTTGTAAAAAAAAATATATATATTTTTTTTTTTTTCATTATTCAATCTCTTGGGACAAAAAAAAAAAATATTTAATGGGCTCAACATTGCTCTCATCAAATAGCTTGGGGTGTCTACTTTCCAAAATGGGGTCATTTGGGGGGGGTTTGAACTGTCCTGGCATTTTATGCACAACATTTAGAAGCCTATGTCACACGTCACCCACTCTTCTAACCACTTGTAGACAAAGCCCTTTCTAACACTTTTTGTTTACATGAAAACATATTTTTTTTTTGCAAGAAAATTACGTTGAACCCCCAAACACTATATATAATGTTAAAGCAAAGGCCCTACAGATTAAAATGGTGGGTGTTTGCATTTTTTTTTTCCACACAGTATTTGCGCAGCGATTTTTCAAACGCATTTTTTGTGGAAAAAATACACTTTTTTTTATTTTAATGCACTAAAACACACTATATTGCTCAAATTTTTGATGAAATAAAAAATATGATCTTAGGCCGAGTACATGGATACCAAACACGACATGCTTTAAAATTGCGCACAAACACGCAGTGGCGACAAACTACATACATTTTTAAAAGCCTTTAAAAGCCTTTACATGATACCACATTAGATTCACGGAGGAGGTCTACTGCTAAAATTACTGCCCTCGATCTGACCTTCGCGGTGATACCTCACATGCATGGTGCAATTGCTGTTTACATATGACGCCAGACCAACGCTTGTGTACGCCTTTGCGCAAGAGAAGGGGGGCAGGGGTGCTTTTTTTTTTTTTTTTGGTTTTTTTTTTTATTTATTTAGCTTTTTTATTTTATTTTTAAACTGTTCCTTCCATTTTTTTTTCTTTGTTATGATTTTTATTGTTATCTCAGGGAATGTAAATATCCCCTATGATAGCAATAGGCAGTGACAGGTACTCTTTTTTTGAAAAAATTGGGGTCTATTAGACCCTAGATCTTTCCTCTGCCCTCAAAGCATCTGACCACACCAAGATTGGTGTGATAAAATGCTTTCCCAATTTCCCAATGGCGCGGTTTATATCCGGGAGGGGGGACATTCCCTCCCACTGCTTGTAAAAGCAGTCTAGAGGCTAATTACCCGCTAGAATTGCTTTTACATGAAAGCCGATCACTGGCTGAAAAGAATGATACCAAGATGATACCTAAACCTGCAGGCATCATTCTGGTATAACCATTCAAAGTCCAGCAACATACTGGACATATATTGTAATCTTTTTTTTTTTCATGCAGCCTCTTGGCTGAACGAAAAAAAGAGATTGATTGGTGGGTATGCCCACCATTAGAATACCTCCCTTCATCCACCCACTTCTAATGATGGGCATACATGCACCATTTATATATGCCGATGCATGGGGGCATCCTCCCGCAAAAGTTATGCCGTGTACACACGGTCGGAATTTCGACCGTATGTACGTGGCATTAGGAGCCAATCGCTCCTCCCCCCCCTGCTGCCCCCATGCTTCGGCATATATGCTCTTTTTTTTAACTGTGGTGGTGAAATCACCTCCTACAGCGTTGGAGTCGCGGCTTTATGTATCGTGGGAGCAAACGCTGTTGCTGTCAAGATAAATAAATCCGCGTTGCAACTGAATGGCGCACCTGAAAACAAAAAAATGCTTAACACTAAAACACAGTAAACAAAATTACATACCTGAAAAGCAAGCATGATAAAACATAATAAAAACATTGCAGAATAGAATGGAGTAAAAAAAGAGCAACAATAGAGAGAGAATAGAGTGAGAGAGAGAACAATAAAACGACAACTATTTTTATTTTTTTTATTTTTTTGAGATTCACAGGTAAAAAAGCTCCTGACTGAAGCGACTGAATCAAAACGCTACCACAAAAAAAATGTTAGCGATCGCAGGGATCAGGCCTGACTCTGCGAACGCTGCAGTTATGTGTGCTTAGTGTTTTGTAAGTGACAGTGATCGATCGATACTGCACTTGGGTGGGCTGGGCGGAGGGGGAAAACGCAGGTGCTAGCAGGTATCTGGGCTGATCCCGCTAACAATGCGTTTTTTTTTTGGAACCCTAAACTGCTGGGACGCTAGTATAGATCTGATCAGATCAGATATTGATCTGTTCAGATACTGTACCACTAAGGGAGGTGTATGCTTTGCGCGTGGGTGTTTGCGGTACTGGCACTAACCTGGGGCGACGCAGACCTTATTTGACCCTAAAACCTAATTGATATCACCCGCCGGGCGATCAGGGGGTTAAACCGTTATTGGGTAATAAATGGCGGGTGCCCTGACAGTATAAAAAATAAAGCTAACTAACCAGCGTCACCCGTAACAGTAATACAAAAAAAAAACTGGTTACCTAGCGACACTAATGCAGCGATCAGAAAAACGATCGCTTAGTGACACTGGCAAAAGGGGGTGAAAGGGTTAACTAGGGGCAATCAGGGGGTTAAAACCTTTATTAGGTAATATATGGGGGTACCTGACGCTATATAAAAACCTGACGGGGAACCTAAATAACGAAAAAACTAACTGGCTAACCAGCGTCACCAGTGACAGTTATACAGTGATCACTGGTGAAAGGGTTAACTCTAGGGGCAATCAGGGGGTTAAAACCTTTATTTAGGTTGTAATATGGGGGTACCTGACCTATAAACCTATTTATGAACCTATATAAACATGGCGGTTACCTAAAAAAAAAAAAATGGTTACCTAGCGACACTAATGCAGCGATCAGAAAAACGATCGCTTAGTGACACTGGCAAAAGGGGGTGAAAGGGTTAACTAGGGGCAATCAGGGGGTTAAAACCTTTATTAGGTAATATATGGGGGTACCTGACGCTATATAAAAACCTGACGGGGAACCTAAATAACGAAATAACTAACTGGCTAACCAGCGTCACCAGTGACAGTTATACAGTGATCACTGGTGAAAGGGTTAACTCTAGGGGCAATCAAGGGGTTAAAACCTTTATTTAGGTTGTAATATGGGGGTACCTGACCTATAAACCTATTTATGAACCTATATAAACATGGCGGTTACCTAAAAAAAAAAAAATGGTTACCTAGCGACAGCAGTGACACTAATACAGCGATCAGAAAAACGATCGCTTAGTGACACTGGCAAAAGGGGGTGAAAGGGTTACCTGGGGGGCAATCAAGGGGTTAAACCTTTATTAGGGGGGGGTAGGGGGCTACCTTGGACCTAAAACTAACTGCACTGACAGTTATTACAGTCACACTGACACTAAATGCAGTGATCAGTAAAAAAATGATCACTGCAATTAGTGACACTGTGACTGGGGGGGGAGGGGGTGATCTGGGGGGTGATCTGGGGGTGACAGGGGGGTGTTTTGTGTGCCTATGTGTACTGGTGTCAGTGTACTGTTGGTGCACTAACCTTTAGACGTTCACAGCTCGGCGTTCCGGTCACATAGACCGGCGCACCGAGCGTGACATCACTTCCTCTGCCTGTGTTTTGATTGACACAGACAGAGGAAGCATCTGATTGGCCAGGAGCGATCGCGAGGGGGTGGCCAGAAACCACTGGCCGTCCCCTCATCCCGGATCGCTCCTGAAGCGATCCCGACCGTCCCCGCCGGCCGGGGGGGGTCCGATCGGACCCCCCACCCGCCGGAAGAATGGCACGTACAGGTACGTGGTTCTGCCTGTACGTGCCATTCTGCCGACGTATATATACAGGGGGCGGTCGGCAAGTGGTTAAATATGAAATTCTGCAAGCTATTTAAAATTATCATTATCAACCAGCAGATGGAGCTTTAGGTACATTTTCATCTGTTTTACGGGCTTTCCTTCTCTGCTTTGATGAAAAAAAAAAAACGGTTCATAAAGCTCTGTAGCTCAAGTTAACAATGTTATCTGCTTTCCAGCAGCATCACGAGGATGTATGGCAGCAAAGTGGCTCTTCTGTGCTGGATAGATAACATTACCTAGTACGTAATCCAGTACTTCTGGGAAGGGGGCACGTGCCGTTGGCATGCCGCTTCTGCTGTGATTTGTCATGGCAGAAGCTTACCATTTTTTCCCCACAAATAGAGAATGCATGTGGTGATGAGGTATCTCAAATTAACTCTCCAAGGAACCATTCCACTCCCATTAAAAGAGGCAGGAGTCAAGGAAGAGGTATAAAAGGAAGAGGTGGGCAAATGATAAATTACCACCATTCACCCTATCAAGTTCCAGTATATAATACAGTATATAATACATTTCAACCACTGGGGGAATATCAGGATAGAAATGTTTTTTTTACCTCCGCGCCCTTTTTTAGGGAGAGGCAATCAGTGGGGGCGGACGAGGGTACCCAAACCACAGAGGGAGACCTCCCATATGCTCTCAACCCCTGTCCCATCTCAGAGAGTCAAAGTGGAAAGAACAACCCAGTGGGAGAGAAATTACACACAACAACAAGGCCCAAGGAGAGAAGATCACAGGGCTGCAGGGCTGGACCAAGGATCCAAAAAAAGAAGGAGGGAAATAGATTAGGCGACATATACAATTTAAGCAATGTAACTCTAACTTACAAAGAGACTAATATATTAAACTTAGGTTTAAAATGTGGCCTGAAAGTGCCGATCAGCAAGTTTGATTTATACATAGACATACGCAAATACATGAGAAAGTTGAACATTAAAAAATATTTTTTAGGATGTAATTCGAACCCTGTATGTATGGTTGACACTGTGCTTAGGCCAATAGATAGCGGTTTACGAAACAAATCTTTGTTCAATCTGCTGAACTCTACTAACCATCAATTAGAGGTCTTCATGGGATTAGTCTTACGTGATCTTGACCATCTAGCACCAAAAAAGGAGGTTAATATTAGACATATACAGGAAGGAATTGATATGTTGGAAAAAAGAAACAAGAAATAAAAAGAGTTCTACCACGGACAAATTGTTGGCATGCTTTCTGATGCTGAGACTGAAAAAACTAGATGGAGATCCAACCCAGAAATATAGGGATGAGCTGGAAATCCTAGTCGATATGGGATATCAGACTGGAGTTTTATCCAAGAAAGAAAGAAAGTTTTTGGTAACCAGCAGTAGTTGCATTCCAACGAGTTTTTGCAAAAAAGCGTGGCTAAGACTAATGCCGCGTACACACGTGCGGACTTTTGCCGGCGGACTTAGTCCAGCAGACAATCCGCCGGACTTTCCAGCTGGCTTCGCCGGACTTTCCGAGCGTGTGGACTTGCCCACACACGCCCGGACTTCTCCGGCGGACAATCCGCTGGCCAAAGTCCGCGGGACTTTTGAAAATGAACGGACTTGCCCACACACGGAGCAGTCCGTTCATTTCGAACGTAACTTCAGGTACGTAGCTAGCGTAGGCAGTAAATGCCGGCGCGCTAGCTCCGTCACCTGGCATGGATTTAAAGGGAATCCCCACGCCGAAAAACGGCGTGGGGGTTCCCCCCAAATCCATCTCAGACCCTTATCCGAGCACGCAGCCCGGCCGGCCAGGAAAGGGGTGGGGACGAACGAGTGCCCCCCCCTCCTGAGCCGTACCAGGCCGCGTGCCCTCAACATAGGGGGTGCCCTGGGGAAAGGGGAGCCGTGCGGCCCCCCCACCCCAAAGCACCTTGTCCCCATGTTGATGAGGACAAGGGCCTCTTCCCGACAACCCTGGCCGTTGGTTGTCGGGGTCTGCGGGCGGGGGCTTATCGGAATCTGGGAGCCCCCTTTAATAAGGGGGCCCCCAGATACCGGCCCCCCACCCTATGTGAATGAGTATGGGGTACGATGTACCCCTACCCATTCACCTAAGGTGTAAAATGTAAAGTACAAAAACACACACACTTTTGAAAAAATATTTTATTGCACTGCTCCGGGGGTCTTCTTCCGTCTTGGGGGTCTTCTCGCCGGACTCCTCCGCCCTCTTCTGCTCTTTTACCTAGCTCTTTCACGAGCGGAGAAGTCCGGCTACCTTCTTCGTCGTCGCCGCCGTCGTCGTCTGGGGGTCTCGATCCACCTTCGGGGGTCTTCCGGGGTCTTCCAAGGGTCTCTTCTGTTCTTGCGGCGGTCGTCGTCTTCCGCGCCGCCGGCGCCTTCTTCTTCTTGTTCTTCTTCTTGTTCTTCTTCTTGTTCTTCTTCTTCTTCCGATGTTGACCCGTCGCTGTCTCTGCCCGGAATGGCAGAGGCGCGCTGTGCTGGGACTTATATAGGGACATGGGGACAGGGTCACATGCTCATGTCACATGGTGCCCCGCCCCCCTGTGATGTCACAGTCCCAGCATCCTCCGGGACTGTGACATCACAGGGGGGCGGGGTCACCATGTGACATGAGCATGTGACCCTGTCCCCATGTCCCTATATAAGTCCCAGCACAGCGCGCCTCTGCCATTCCGGGCAGAGACAGCGACGGGTCAACATCGGAAGAAGAAGAAGAACAAGAAGAAGAACAAGAAGAAGAAGGCGCCGGCGGCGCGGAAGACGACGACCGCCGCAAGAACAGAAGAGACCCTTGGAAGACCCCGGAAGACCCCCGAAGGCGGATCGAGACCCCCAGACGACGACGGCGGCGACGACGAAGAAGGTAGCCGGACTTCTCCGCTCGTGAAAGAGCTAGGTAAAAGAGCAGAAGAGAGCGGAGGAGTCCGGCGAGAAGACCCCCAAGACGGAAGAAGACCCCCGGAGCAGTGCAATAAAATATTTTTTCAAAAGTGTGTGTGTTTTTGTACTTTACATTTTACACCTTAGGTGAATGGGTAGGGGTACATCGTACCCCATACTCATTCACATAGGGTGGGGGGCCGGTATCTGGGGGCCCCCTTATTAAAGGGGGCTCCCAGATTCCGATAAGCCCCCGACCGCAGACCCCGACAACCAACGGCCAGGGTTGTCGGGAAGAGGCCCTTGTCCTCATCAACATGGGGACAAGGTGCTTTGGGGTGGGGGGGCCGCACGGCCCCCCTTTCCCCAGGGCACCCCCCATGTTGAGGGCACGCGGCCTGGTACGGCTCAGGAGGGGGGGCGCTCGTTCGTCCCCACCCCTTTCCTGGCCGGCCGGGCTGCGTGCTCGGATAAGGGTCTGAGATGGATTTGGGGGGAACCCCCATGCCGTTTTTCGGCGTGGGGAGTCCCTTTAAATCCATGCCAGGTCACGGAGCTAGCGCGGCGGCATTTACTGCCTACGCTAGCTACGTAACCTGAAGTCACGTGCTAAATGAACGGACTTGCCGACGAGCGGCAAGTCAGTTCATTTAAAAAGTCCGGCGGACTAGCCTACTAACGGCGGGTTTGTCCGCCGGACTGCCAAGTCCAGCGGATAGTTTTAAAACAAAACTTAAAACTTTGGTCCGCCGGACTTTGGCGCCAAAAAGTCCGCCGACGCCCACACACGAGGGGATTGTCCGCTGGAATTGAGTCCAGAGGATAATCCCGCGGGATTGTCCCTTTGTGTGTACGCGGCATTAGTCTTACCTTAGAGATACAAAAAATTTCCTGAACTGTCTACAAAATGTTGACTTGGGGGGTATAGAAGAGGTATTGCTGGTAACTGCGAATGTTTCATCTCTTTATACAATAATACAGCACGACGATGCACTTTTGGCATTATATTGGGCAGTAAGTCAAAGAGATGACTTGCCACATAACCTAAAAATTTTCTTGCAAAATGCCCTGGATTTTTGCTTATCCCATAACTATTTTTGGTATTGAAGCAACTTCTTTTCACAACAGCGGGGTGTAGCTATGGGTTTGCGCCCAGTATTGCAAATTTATTCATGAGCGAATGGGAGGATAAAGCTATTCATAGTGTAAAAAGAAAATAATTAATCCTTTATAAATGCTACATTGATGATTTTTTTTTCATCTGGGCAGGATCAACCGAATCTCTTAAATCATTCATCCAGGAATTAAATATGAATAATAACAATATTAAGCTTACTTCTCAATGGAATAATGAGGAAATAAATTTTTTGGATGTCAATGTATATCGTCAGAATGATAAATTGGAAACAAAAGTATTTTTTAAGCCAACAGACCATAACAGTTACCTTCCAACCGAGTGGGCATCACCCACTCTGGCTTAAAAACATCCCTAAAAGGTCAGATCATGAGGGTGAAGAGAAATTGCTCCAAGACTGACAATTTTATCATGCAATCAAAAAGTTTGAAGCTAGGGGCTATAATCCACAGTTTTTGGATAAGATAGTAGAAGAGGTTCTAACCATCTCTAGAGAAGAATGCCTAAAAGATAAAACCCATCTCAAAATAATAATAATGAGTGGGGCTATATTTTAGGGTTCCACTCACAATACAGAGAGGCTGAATCAATCTTTAAAGAACATTGGCATGTACTACTTTTAGATAAAAAGCTTAATATAGTTCATCCACCGGCTCCTAATTTTATATATAGAGAAGCCCTCAGCTTTGGAGATAAGGTCATTAAAAAAGTGCTTGACCCTCCTACCATACCTCCCTCTTTTTGGGATAGGGATGTTTTTTTGCATGCAGACGATGCAAAGCCTGCAGGGAGGTTACTAGACCAGTTAGAGGCCTGGAAAATGTTATGTCAACTTCAGACATTTAGACATCAAGCAGTTTATCACCTTTAACACTACGCATGTGGTGTATGCTTTAGAATGTCCATGCAGTCCTATATATATAGGACGCACAAAAAGGCCTTTAAAAGTAAGAATTGCTGAGCAAAAACACAATATAAAGTTTGGATTCAAAGAACATAATGTCTCCTTACATTTTAAATTAAAACATAATCAAGACGCCTCTAGTTTGAAATGTTGGGGTTTAGAGTGTCTTAAACCATGCTATAGGGGATCTAATATCATCAGGGATTAATCAAAATGTGAAACCCATTGGATTTTCCTTACATACACTCTTTCACCCAGAGGGTTGCCTGATATAAGTACAGATAGAATGTTCATTATTATTACTGCAGCTGAGGCTTTAAGCCAATGACACTCTGATTGGCCACCTTATATAGTACCTTATATATAATAAAATAAAATAAGCTTTTTAAAAAAAAAATTTTTTTTTAAATAAATCGCATTAAAAAAAAAAAAAAATTGCATTAAAAAATATTGCATCATTGAACATGCTCCTCATTATAAATATCATCTATTTGAATGATTTATTTAGTCTCCCTTCCCTCCACAGCTAAGGTTTTTAAAAAAACAAAGGTTATTAAAAAAATAAGTTTCTTTATATAAACACATTTTTATAATCTCTCAACCGTTATTGGAATATAGAAGCATCAAAAGAGTCCTACTTTTTTTGTGTGTCTCATAAATTGGTTCACAATATTTTTACATATATTTATTGTTGATTGTTTTTTTGATTTTGTTAGTAGTGATTCATTTTTAACAAATTTTTATTCACTTTTATTAAATGTGCGACGATGATCTCTGATGCGATTATGGATAATGCGTGGTCGCATCAGCGACGCAATTTTATATGTGTTCCTTAAAGAGTGACATAATTATTAATTTTATTGCCTTCTGAGAATGTATGCATATATATTTTTGTATTAATGCAATAGGGGACTTGTGTCTGCCTCTCGGTTGTAAGCGGCATAGATTGTTCTTCCTCTGCGTTCCCTATTTTTGAGGGAGGTGCATGGGCGGAACGGCTGAGTAAACACTAACGTTTAACTGGCCGAGGGGCTGAACTTGCCCTATTTAATTCCGGGAGTCACGTTGAAGTCAGAAGTGACGAAACACGTCAGTGCATGATCTCTACGACAAACCGGAAGTGACGTTTGTGGGTCACGGCCAGCTGGAATACCAGGAAGTGGACACAGTGACTACAGTTACAGGCGTCTTCCTCCACAGCATGGTGACTATGCTTTCCGTTCACTTTATATCTGCTCTTTTGATATTTTAAGCTAGTACGTATATCTTATAAGAGGGGCATTGGTAACAATAAATGTTTACAAACAGGATTACGCTCTGTTGATATTTTTTTTCCTTCACATGATCCTACAACATTGAAGCCATGTATACCCAGTAAGAACTTTAGCAGAGCTGGTGGATGTTCTTTTGAAGCGGCAACTAAAGATTACTATAAAAGGCGTTTCAATTTTGGCCATCTGGTGAGTTCATTTTCAAAGGGGAGACGTTTTCTTACACGTGGTGGTATCTGAGGTGTGTGGTGCACATCTGATAACGATTAGGATCACCGCTACATCAATCACAATTCTTCAGAGGAATTATTTCATCGCTTTATCTTTATATGTGCTTGAGTTATTTCATCGCTTCACTCTTATGTGGTTGAAATCATATAAAAGCTTGTCATAACCGGACTATTTGACATGAGCGCTGCTATGACATTTTAACTACTTGCTTACTGTGCACTTAAACACCCTTCCTGCCCAGACCAATTTTCAGCTTTCAGCGCTCTCGCACTTTCAGTGACAATTGCGCGGTCATGCAATGCTGTAACCAAATGAATTTTTTATCATTTTGTTCGCACAAATAGAGCTTTAGTTTGGTGGTATTTATTCGTGACTCCGTTTTTTATTTTTTGCGATATAAGCGAAAACATAGCGGAAATTTTGAAAAAAAACAATATTTTCTCCTTTCTTTTTTAAAAGAAATCCAATAAAATCAAATTTTGTCATAAATTTAAGCCAAAATGTATTCTGCTACATGTTTTTAGTAAAAAAAATTCCGTAAAGTGTATAATAATTGGTTCGCGTGATCACGGACATATGTACGCAAATGATCATGTACAGGTGTGTGCAGGTGATCACGGACATATGTGTGCAGATAATCATTGGCACATGTTATTTTACTGGGACATATGTGAGGGACATGTGTTTTTATTATTTGGGGACATGTGTTTTTATTATTTGGGGACATGTGTGTTTTGGGGACATGTGTGTTTTGGGGACATGTGTGGGGACATGTATGTTTTACTGTGAGGACACTACTGGTGATCAGTGAGTAAAAAAAACAGCTAATACTCACTGATCACCAGCCGGCTGTAGCGATCCGCTCTCCTCCTCTCCTCACCGACGACTTCCGTGAGAGGAGAGGAGAAGCCGATTGCCTAGCAACCGGCTGTTTGTTTACATCACATGACGGCTGTGATTCGACACGGCCGTCATGTGATCAGGAGGGCCAATCACCGAGCCCTCCTGCCGATCCGAGATGCGCCGTGTCCGGATGACACGGCCGCATCGGGATCGCGCCGTTGCGTGGGCACGCGCGCGATCCCTCTATTTCTAAAGGACGTTCCGGAACGTCCGATCAGAAGTAGACGGCTCCCACCCGGCCGTATATGTACAGTGGCCGGGTGGGAAGTGGTTTTAAGGACACAAAAAAATATGCTGGACTTTTTATTGTCATTTTTCTATTTAAGGTATTTAATATGATAAAGAGTAGATACATTTATATAGTATTACAGGTACAACTGGCCCTTTGAGGACAACCATAACGCTGATGCAGCCCATGATGAAATGGAGTTCGACACCCCTGCCTTATATGAACAAGGTACAGGTTCACTTTAATAAAATATGCCGCCTTTATAAGTGTACAGTCCTCATGCACAAAAGACACGCTACTCTCCTTCGCTGTCAAGCTGAAAAATAACTTGCTTTTCAGATATACAAAACCAGCACCAACCAATGACCTCCACCCATCCTCTGCCGAGAGCTAAAAAAAAAAATGGCGGAAAATTAAAAAGCTCCAGTGTGAGAAAATCTAGGACGCTTCCTCTACCCCATTTCCATTATTAATAAATGATTAACCCCAGAATAAAAAATGAACACTCCTCCTCTGTGATCATTAACACATATCCCCTGCATCCTGCCACCCCTACTATAATTAGACCTGGTAATAAGTTCTCATTGGTGCTTCTTCCAATGACCAAAAAAGAATATTTATTAATTGGTTTCCACTGACAACAGATCAAAGAAGTCCAGTTGTAATCATGTGCCTAATTAGCAGAGATGTTTACTAATTAAGCAGAGGAACCAATTAATTGTCTTTTCTTCGGCAAATGCCTTTTTCCAAACGATGAGAATATGGAAAAAAGAAGGCAAATACTTTCCAGCATAAATTTCTCATTATTCCCAGGATTCAACTGCAGATGCTATATAGGCTGAAAATAATGATACACAGAGGGCAGGTAATGCAATATAAATGATACGGGTATTACAGAATGGTGCCAGTGGGCAAAATTATTTAATCGTCTTGGACAATTTTAATGAGGATACTGTAGTCAATAAACATAATGCAACTTATTTATAGCGGTGTTTCACATAAGAACTATTTTGCCATTGGAGAAAACAGACTTTCATTCTCCAGATTTTGCTTTTTAGGACAGGTTTGAATTTTATTGGCTGGTATGGGATGTCATTATTCTCTTATTTCAGAGTAGCTCCACACAAATACGAAAAGACCCCTCTATACTCATGGTATCCACCTTTCAAAAGAGTCTATAATGCCGTGTACACACAACCGGACTTTGACGGACTAGGTCCGACGGTCTTTCCGACGGACTTTCCGAATGAATGGACTTGGACACACACAATCACACTAAAGTCAGATGGATTTGAACGTGATGACGTACGACCGGACTAGAATAAGGAAGTTCGTAGCCAGTAGCCAATAGCTGCCCTTGCGTCATTGTTTGTCCGTCGGACTAGCATACAGACGAGCGGATTTCTCCATAGGAACTGGGTCCGGCGGGGGTCCGGCAGAGTTCCGGCGGAAAAATTTGAAACATATTCTAGTTTTAAAGTCCGTCAGATTTTGACAGCAAAAGTCCGATGGAGCCCACACACGATCGTATTGTCCGAAGGATTCGTTCCGTCTGAACTTTGCTGTCGAAAAGCCAGCTCGTGTGTACGCGGCATAAGAGGTATTTAAAGAGATCCTATCCTGACCAAATGATGGGTGCAAGACCGACACACTGGGTAATGCCAAGACTTGGAGTTAAAGTGTTACTAAATCCAGGACCGTGCATACACTATATCTGGTCTCCCACAGTACACAGAACATGGAAATTTAATTATTTTAGTAAATATAAACTAAATACCTTTTCTCATCAGCAGTATATAGCAGTCTTATGTCTTATGTCTTCTATCAGTGTCTGGTTAAAGCTTGTGGGAGGAGTTTTCATTCTCCTCTGACTTTCCCATGAGGCTACAGGACCCACGACCTTCAGTGTGGACAGTGCTGATTGGCCCTGTGCTGATCACATACACACCCCCACCCAAAAAAAAAAAAAACTCTCTAGCAATACACATCAAACTGAGCATGTGTAAAGTGCCTTCAAGGCTTTGAACTATCAGCAGATGAATTGGGGAAAGTAAAAAGAAAGGGAGGATCAGAAAAGATAGGATCAAACATCCATTTTACACAATGCAGAGTATTAACCCCTTAGGTTCCACAATAAGTATAACGAGCATGCTTTACTGCATAAACAGACTGATTTTACCGTAGTGGTTTTAGCAACACTTTAAGCCTCGCCCCACACATTCCTATTGACCCATCATTATAATGGCAGCCTCACTGGCCAAGAGGAAGGAATTAGGTATGGAAGCACAACAGTTGCTCCTACCGAAATAGACAAGCAGAAGAAGGATGTAGGAGGCTGCTGCAGGTATGTAGAGAGACCTCTAGGTCAGGTGCCTGTACGTTATACCTACAACATGTTTTTTTTTTTTTTTACACTCTGTAACATAGAAGGGGTAAGAAATCTAAAAAGACTCTTTACTGGTTTACTAAACAGCTATTCAGATTTACCAACTATTGGCGGATAAGTGTTTTAACATTACATGTGAACTATATTCTGCAGAATAGATATTATTTGATGTACCTGGACTCTTCAGCTCTGAATTCAGGACTCCAGGGATATCTGAAGTCATAGCTCCCAGCTGTCCCTGATTTTGGGGGACTGTCCCTCATTTTGAAGAAAGTCCCTCTGTCCCTCTTTCCTTCTCCTTCGTCCCTCATTTTTGGTCTGATCTATATAGTTGTATAAATAATGCACTATTTATCTATCCAAGCGTACCTGGTTCTAGCATCAGGATAATGCTCTTAATAACAGGAATGTCCAGAGAGGAAAGCAATTAAACATTTCGCTCTTTACAAATCCAAAAAAAGTGGTCCTATTCCTTAACCACTTCAGCCCCGGAAGGATTTATGCCCTTCCTGACCAGAGCATTTTTTGCGGTTCGGCACTGCGTCGCTTTAGCCGTCAATTGCACAGTCGTGCGATGTTGTACCCCAACATTTTCCCACAAATAGAGCTTTCTTTTGGTGGTATTTGATCACCTCTGCGTTTATTTTTTGCGCTATAAACATAAAAAGTGCAACAATTTAGAAAAAAAAAAGCAATATTTTTTGCATTTTGCTATAATAAATATCCCCAAAAAATATAAAAAAAATAAAAATTTCTTCCACAGTTTAGGCCGATATGTATTCTTCTACATATTTTTGTTAAAAAAAAAAAAATATTTAATAAATAAAATTGCAATAAGCGTATATTGATTGGTTTGCGCAAAAGTTATAGCGTCTACAAAATAGGGGAAAGATTTATGGCATTTTTATTATTAATTTTTATTTTACTAGTAATGGCGGTGATCTGCAATTTTTATTGTGACTGCGACATTGCGGCAGACAGATCGGACACTTGACACTATTTTGGGACCATTGACATTTACACAGCGATCAGAGCTAAAAATAGCCACTGATTACTGTATAAATTAGACATGTGCACGGACAAAAAATGTGTTCCTTTTCGTTTCATTCGTTTTTTTTTTGCTTTTTTCGGAAATTCGAAAATTCGGATTTTCCAATTTCCGAATTTACAATTTCCGAATTTACAATTTCCGAAAATTCGGAAATTCACGAGTTTGTCAAAATTCATTAAAAAACGAATTTGTAAATGTAAATCGGCATGCATCGGTCGGCATGTGGTTAACAATTCCACATTAATAATTATGCTACTAAAATTAGTGTGTACTGTAAATTTCCTCCGGCATTGATCTGGTTTCTTCTGTATAGCTGCCAGCCTGAAGTGATTTAGTAGGACTTAATTTTCTAACTAAAGTTCCACAGTAAGAGTTGCAATATACCCTTTGTTCACAGTTTTAACAACACAGGACTCTTCACGGTGTCATTAGGAGTCAATAGGGGAGTGTCATGATCAGGGGCCAGTGGCTATAGCAGTGGAAAGGCTCACACAGAAACCAGCAGGATAAATATATGAGCAGATTCTGCTGATGGGTAATGCAGGCTAACCCGATGCATGGGGTCTAAGCTAGGATTGCACAAATACTAGTACCAGTGCCGATACCAAGCATTTGCACGAGTACTTGTACAAATGCTCCGATGCCTAATCCGATACCTGGGAGTGAAGAGGCGGCAGAGCTCGCTCCCGGAAGTCAGTGAGCGGAGAGGGCGGAGCGGAGAGCGAATCCTCAACAGGCTGGCAGCAGCGGAAGGTAAGCTGGCCGGGGCAGGGGTGTGGGGCGCAGCCACAATTCCATTAGAATCGGCGACCCAGGCCGGCGCATTCAGTAATGGAAGTGACTGTCCGTGTCTCCATCAAAGGCGGAACACCGTGACGCCCATCTTGAGTACACCCTGCACTCGGCCGCAGTAAGGCCTGCAGCGGACATCTTGATACACCCAGCCCATATAGTGCACTAACTATATGGGCTGGGTGTAACAAGATGTCAGCTGCTGCCTTCTGACTGTAGGCTTACTACGGCTTAAGTGCAGAGTGTACCAAAATGGGCATTGCAGCGTTTGTACTAGGCTAATAGCATTGCAAAATCCTTCCTTTCCAAGTTGTTTGAATTGCTATGGTCTCACTCTCATCTCATCATTGAATATGCCAGCAATTTACCATCAGTGCCTGCCCATCAGTGCCCATAAGTGCCGCCTATCAGTACTGCCCATCAGTGCCCAGAAGGGCCTCCCAAAAGTGCCGTCCATCTGTGACACCTATAAGTACCGTCATATATCAATGCCACCTATAAGTGCTGCCCATCAGTGCCACCTATCAGTGCCCATAAGTGCTGCCCAACAGTGCCACCTAGCAGTGCCTATAAGTGCCGCCCATCAGTGCCACCTATCAGTGCCCATCAGTCAGTGCCACAGTGTTGCATAATCAGTGCCACCCATCAGTGCACTGTTAATCAGTGCTGCATAATCAGTGCTTCCTATCAGTGCTGCATAATCAGTGCCACCTATCAGTGCCTATCAGTCAGTGCCATCTATCAGTGTTCATCAGTGCTGCATATCAGTGCCCATCGGTCAGTGCTCATTAGTGCTGCATATCAGTGCCCATCAGTCAGTGCCAACTATCAGTTCAGTGCCCATCAGTGCTGCATATTAGTGCCCAGTCAGTACCACCTATTAGTGCACATCAGTGCCACACTGCCACCTATCAGTTCAGTGCCCATCAGTGCTGCATATTAGTGCCTCCTCATTAGTGCCACCCCATCAGTGCCCTTCAGTCCTGCCTCATCAGTGCCACCTAATCCTATCAGTACCCATCAGTGCTGCATATTAGGGCCTCATCAGTGCCACCCTATCAGTGCCCTTCAGTGCCGCCTCATCAGTGCCACCTAATCCTATCAGTGCATCCTCATTAGCGCACAACAGTGAAGGAGAAAAAGTACTTATTTACAACATTTTCTGACAGAACTTTTTTTTTTTTTAAGCAAAAAATAAAACCCTGCGTTGATTTGTGTGACAAAAAAGGTAAAAAAATAATTAAATGGGGACAGTGTTGCATGATTGCGCAGTGCGCAATTGTCATTCAAAGTGTGATAGCACTGAAAGCTGAAAATTTACCTTGGCAGGAAGGGGGTGAAAGTGCCCTGTATTGAAGTAGGTAAATAAACAGTGGCCACTTTCGCTTGTAATTTTTTATTTCAGGTTTTTTTCCCCCCCAAGGTCGAGCAAATTATCAGAGCCTATTGGTGCATATTGCACAGAGACACCAGCAGAATGTCAGCGGTGTGGAAGTTTTTTTTTAAATTAACGAGGACAACCCACGGATTGTAGACTGCAATCTTTGATCTGCAAAATTATCAAGAGGAGGTACAGAAATCTGTTCTTACAATACCAGTAATCTGATAAAGCATTTGAAAATAAAACATAAAAGTCAGCATGGAGAACTTGCTGCTATCGCTAGCACTCAGCAGCCAACTCTGCAGCAAACTTTAGCCAGAAGAGAAAAGCTGTCAAGAGACAACCCCAGAGCTGTAAAAATAACAGGAGGCGCTCACTCAATTTATTATTCTGGATGATCAATCTCTTTCAATTGTTGATAACGTGGGTTTTTGACGATTTCTTAATGTGTTGGAGCTGAAGTAGGACATTTCCAGTTGACGCTATATAACAGAGAGCATCTTACCGCAGATTCGCGCCGCGGTTAAAAAGCACATTACCATCATGTTGCAGAAGGACATAAAGGCAATTCGCTTTACCACCGACATCTGGAGCAATAGTGCGAGTCCACTGTCTCTCATCAGCTTAACGGCGCAGTGGATAGATGGCAGATTTTCTCTGCATCGGGTCATGCTCCACGCTATGAAATTTGAAGGCTCCAATCACAGACAAGCCACGAGGAGGTAACTGGTAAGCCCAAAAAGTCAAGGCCACCCCTCAAAGGGTTATGGCCGCTACACAAGAAATTGCCGGTGAATGTTCATCTACGTCTGAGAGCAGTGCGCCAAAAGCTGCTACTATACAGCTGGAAGCTTACCTCGTTCAGAGAAACCCCTGAAGTACTGGGCAGTTAATAAACTGAGATTTCCAACTCTGGCTAAAATGGCCCAAAAATTTCTTTCTGCCCCATGCAGGAGTGTGGAAAGTGAAAGAGTGTTCAGCTTAGCATCCAACGTCCTTACTGATAGCAGAAACAGGCTTATGGCTGAATAGGGATGAGCCCGGTGTTCGATTTGAACCCAGGTTCGAATCGAACATCGGCCGTTCGTCGAAACCAGAACTTTGTGGGCCGTTCGCATCAAATTCGTGTGATACGAACGGCCCACAATGCACTGCGCCAGTCGCAGTTCATTGCTGGCTGATGATTGGCCAAGCATGTACTGTGACCCAGCATGCTTGGCCAATCACAGAGCCGGCAGCGAGGAGAGACATAATTGGCCACAGGCAGGATTCCTGTGGCCAATTATAGCTCAGGGGGGTTTATTACACGCCCCACACTATATAAGGCCGCCAGTGCGGTGGCCTTGTGTAGTGTTGTGCGGCATTCATAGAGAGCAGGATAGGCAGGGACAGTGTCAGCTTTGTTTTGCTTCCTAACCTAGCGCTGTTACAGTGGGTGTAGTGTGCCTCCTGCACACTGCACAGCATACACCTGAATATACCCCCTAATTGCTGGTGTTGTGTAGTTGATTTGTGCAACACAGGCATCTGCCTAATATTCAGTCAGTGTAGTGTGCCTCCTGCACAGCATACACCTGAATTTAAATAGCACTGATTGCTGTATAAATGACAATGGTCCCAAAAATGTGTCACAATAAAAATCGCTGATCGCCGCCATTACTAGTAAAAAAAAAAATATTTAATAAAAATGCTATAAAACTATCCCCTATTTTGTAAACGCTATAACTTTTGCGCAAAGCAATCAATAACCAAGTAGAAGAATATGTATCGGCCTAAACTGAGGAAAGAAAAACATTTTTATATATTTTTTGGGGCTATTATAGCAAAAAGTAAAAAATATTGAATGTCGCTCTATTTTTGTTTATAGCACAAAAAATAAAAACCGCAGAGGTGATCAAATACCACCAAAAGAGCGCTCTATTTGTGGGAACAAAAGGACACCAATTTTGTTTGGGAGCCAAGTCGCACGACCGCGCAATTGTCAAATAAAGTGACGCAGTGCCGAATCGCAAAAAGGGGCCTGGTCCTTTGGCTGCAAATTGGTCTGGGGCTGAAGTGGTTAAATTACTTTTTTTCCTTTACAAATGTCATTTTGTGCAGGGACAGTTCTAAACACACATGTCATTTCACAGGCATACTTTAGACACCCCCCAGGTACGATATTTAAAGGAATATTTCACTTTATGCATCATTAAAATGACTGCTCCAGAAAAATGTCAGTTTTTAAAACTTCTTTTTGCATTGATACATGTCCCCTGGGGCAGGACTCGGGTCCCCAAACACTTTTTAGGACAATAACATGCATATTGGCCATTATAATTAGCACTTTAGATTTCGAACGTTCGCATCCATTATAATTAATAGGGTTCGAACGTTCGTGCGAACTTTTGGTCCGTTCGCAGGTTCTGGTGCGAACCGAACCCAGGGGTGTTCGGCTCATCCCTATGGCTGAACATACAGAGATGCTTCTGTTCCTTAAAGCGGAGTTCCGCCTTGGGGAAAAATACTATAGCTGCTGACTTCTACTATCAAAGGACACTTACCTGTTCAGGGACCCTGCAATGTCGGCACCCCAGCCAATCTTTGGATCGACTGTCAGGTGCAGCCGCCGCCATTCCAGGTAAGGGAACCCCAGCAGTGAAGCCTTTTCGGCTTCACGCCCGGTTCCCTTCTGCGCATTCGCGAACTGTGCTGCTCTTTCTGACTGGCCCGGAGGAAGATGGAGGGGGGAAGGGGACCTGTTCTGCCTCTCCAATCTAAGCATTGAAAGTGTGATCTCTGTAACTTACAGTTAGTTGTGTTGAGATGTCGATACAGGAAGGGGAGGGACCAGGGACAGAATAATACATATAACATTTAAGAGGCATATCACAAGCATGTGAAACATGACAGGACCTGTCAAAAACAGCCAAAGAGCCAGCTTGTGTCGGAGCGGCTGCCAAACACACGGGCCGCATGTCGGACATTTTTTATTGAACCAGCTGATGTGGCCAGACATTCGGCTCGTGTGTCAGAGGCTTAATGGTGTGTACTAGGCTTAAGCCTAATTCTCAGAGAGCCCAGCAGCACAGGGGGCTTTTGTTCTACCTGCAGGTCTCTTACTTGGGAGGAAATTAATTTTCAAGCCATTGGAATAGGCCTCCAGCTAATTAATATTAATTACTACCTGGAATCTTCCTCCTGCAAACAAACTCATTTACAAGTAGCATTAGGTGTTTCTTCAGTTCATTTCCATCTCAGCGGAGAACATCTGTGGCGAATGATCTCATATCTCATACAACTGTATCCATCACAACAGCATGTTTCTATTACGAAACAACGTCCTTTCCTGAATGTCATATATTGCACATATTAAATTGTATTCTTTTGGCGACCGGTCCAGTAGCTCTTAAGTCTTAAATTGTGCAGTCCTTGTTTTCTTGGAGTGCAAAATGTGAAAAGCAGATTGTGAAAACAGATGTTTACAAATCATCTTCCAACCTACTGTAGGCCAACTGTGTTTTTAAAGGGTAGTTTTTCCAGCACATTTTTTTGTGCTGAAAATGCCCCCCTCAGCTTATACTTGAGTCAAGCACTTTTCTGCAGCAGAAAATTACATTTTCCGACCCGATTTTTGGGGTTCCTAGCACCAAGTGTCCCCGAGATACGGGGCCCCAAAGTCGGTTCGGAAAATGTCATTCTCTGCTGCAGAAAAGTCCTTGACATTTTCCGACCCGACTTTGGGGCCCCCGTATCTCGGGGGCACTTGGTGCTAGGAACCCCACATTTGATATTCAAACCCAGTGGAACTAACACTACAACATATCCAAGATGGGGTTCATAGCACCAAGTGACCCCGAGATACGGGGCCCCAAATTCGGTCAACTGTGTCTATCTGCAGCAATGTCATTTCAGCACCCTTTGGGTCCAGAGAATTTTGGCTGCAGCTAGGGGGCATCTAGGAACCCTTAACTACAAAGTTTGAAGTTTGGGGGACCTATGGCTTCAAATGGGCACAGTGAAGCTGCAAATGGGCACAGTGAAGCTGCAAATGGGCATTGTTGACCCTCTTTTCCACTTACAGTAGCTGCGCATTTCTCACCCTAGGCTTATACTCGAGTCAATACGTTTTCCCAGTTGTTTGTGATAAAATTAGGTGCCTCGGCTTATATTCGGGTCGGCTTATACTTGAGTATATACGGTAAGTTTACCTTTGTACATTTTTTTTCTAAATTCCAGCTCTCCTATGCACCAATAAAGCATTTATGTACTTTTTTTTGCAAAAATATCAAAGCTTTTCATTAAATCTACAGTCACTTACTTTTCTTGTTTAAATCCATGTTTCCAGACGTTTCCATTAGTAATGTCTTCTTCCTGATCAGATATTAGGTCATGACACAGGAAGGAGCTGACCAGCTGACCTCATTAGCACACCATACCTCCCAACATTTTGAGATGGGAATTTGGGACACCTACTAACAAATGTATGTAGGCGTAGGACACGCCCCCTGCCACACCCCCTTAAAGGAGAATTAACCAAAAAAAAGGTTAATTAAATCCACAAGGACTTTATTTTTACTACTATTCCTTTATATAGCAATTTAGAAATCAGATGAAAGGTTTAGCACTGGGAAACACTTTTTAAATATAAAAAGTGCATTTTATATACAACCTAATAGATCAGACTAAAATAATGGACAAATTAGGGGGGGAGAGGGACAGAGGGACATTGCTCCAAATTAGGGACAGTTGGGATCTATGGCACACACCCTGCATCATCCACCAACCCATTCCCAGGTGCACATTTTTTAGATGAAATACAATTAATCAGTGATCACCCTTCTCACTAAATACACAATCAGATTGCATAGTGTATGGCCATCTTTATATAAGTGCATAGGAGGGAGTAGACAGAAACACTCAGCTGTTTCCACATGCGTTTTTTAGCAAGGGGGGGGGGTTGGAGCATTTTCACTCATCACAAATAGGGCAGCCCATCAACCTGAATGGGCTGCCCTACACACAACAATTACCCCAAAAAAGCTTCAGAACTTTTTTTTTAGAGTAAAGCTTGGTGCATTTTTTACTGCAGCGCATTTCTGAAATGCAAGGAAACGCACAGATGTGAATGGAGCCTTATTGTTTTTGTGTTATCGCACCAATTTCACGTAAATTTTTTTTTTTGCATGATTTTGCCACGTTTACGGGGTGTTTTTCATAGGTCATGTGACTCAAAAACTGCATAAAAAATGCAACATGGGCTCGTTTTTTATGCATCTTTGCCACGATTTCAATGCATTGCAATAGGGAGGTGTGTTTTTGGTGTGTTTTTTTTTTAACTAACAAAATATGCACCAAAAATGCGGCAAGCAATATTTTTAACAGTGCAACAGAAGCGCAATGGACCAGTGTGAAGACATACATTGAAGAGATGCATTTTTCTTGAGCTTTTCTTGCGCTTTTTTTAATGCAAAAGCACTGCTCATTGTGAAAGCAGTTTATCAGCTGAAAAGGTGCCAAAAAATGTCTGAAACGAAATTCATATAAATTCATAATATTAATTAAAAAGTGAAATATAATAAACTATTTTATGAAAAAAAAAAAAAAAAAATGATATATATATATATATATATATATATATATATATAAATAAACTGTCCATTTCAGTTTCATTTTTTGGCCAAGTGCATCCTGCATTTTCGGTTTCGGTCCAGAATTTTCATTTCTGTGCAACATTATTATTTTTGCCTTCTTGCGATGCAAGACAATGCTAATTCTGTCCTTCTGCTTCTTTTTAATAACTATGATTGGCATGTATAGGTGTTCGGGAACCAGTGGCGGTCCGTCCATACGGGGCGCCGCCCCCCTAATCCATACGTCTGGCCCCTAATCTACATGCAGGATGCTGGACGCATGGATTCCAATGGGTTTTTTTTTGTTAGAAGCACGTGATTACAGCCTGAGGCTCTTCTTGGCTTCAAAAAAGGGTGGGCTAGGGGCGCAGAGCACTCGGGGCAGGGGGTGTCCTTCAGGATGACTTGTTTGCCGCCTTCCAAAAATACACAGCACCAGCCGCCACTGTCGGGAATACTGTGCGAGCGAGACATTACAGGTCTGTGCCGCCCCCCCCCCCCACCCCCCGGTTTTACTTCCAAAGTAAAAAAGTCGTTACTTACTGTGTCTTCTGCAGGCTGAATTAAGAATAACAGTGTTGGGGCTCATTTACACCGTCCGTGTTTGGATTGTTCTTCAGAGAGCATTTGCTAAGCAGGGAGGAGGTGTTGCGTCACCTTTTCACCGCCTGCTTAACACCTTGAATCCCACACCAGCATGCCATGTGCTGGAACGCTACGCCTGCTGAAAGTGACAGAGGGTAGAATTCCTGCCATGGCATGCATACAGCTAAAGGGGGTAGCAGTTGGGGGGCAATAAAAGTAAAAAAGTGATGGTGCAGCACTAGTAACAAATTTGAAATTTAAATAGGTGATCTAGGGTGCATAGATCACATCTAAATGTATCAAAGTTAAAATAATTGTGAAGATATCAAACTAACAGTATAATGTGCAATATTGAAATATTGAGATCAGGTGATTAAACCAATGTATACCATACACATAAAATACAGTGATATCAGGTGAGTAAACCAATGTATACCATACACATAAAATACAGTGATATCAGGTGAGTAAACCAATGTATACCATACACATAAAATACAGTGAACAACTTATTATAAACTCAAAAGCAATAATAGAAAAAATGAATAAAGGAAAAAGTCCACTGAGTGGGAAAGAGTGTTTGATGAAATGGAAATGTCCAAAACATAAATATCTCAGCTTGCAGAGTTTGGATTCATTGAATGGGTTTACCAAAAATATAAATATTGTGGAATATACAGCCTCATGCTACATAATTAAGTTCCATTTCATCCTGAATAAACAAAATTATCAATATATCTTAAATAGAAAACGTTTAGATAGATATTTACTCCAAAAGCATTTTATTATAATAAATTTGATTAAAAAAAACAAAAAAAAACGATTTAAATAAAAAAAAGAAAAATACGATTTTTATTTTTTATTTTCTTTTCAAATCACCGATTTTCATCCATCCCTGCGCAGTGCCCAAATACATTGCTCAGGCATGGTCCACAGTTGTCATTATCAGGAAGCCAGTCCAGGGCAATGGTGTGCAAGGATGCTGGAGTGTATACATATAAATTGGAAGTGACTGATAAAGGCTGGAGACACTTGAGGAATATTGTCAGCTGGCTAAGAGACCTTATAAGAGACCTCTACCTGCAGTTCAAGTGGCAGTGAGGGGGAGGTAAGTACACGAGCTGTTCCGACAAGATGATGCAGAACAGCAAAACTCATTCTTTCAGATTCAACAGAGGCAGGAATAAAATAACCATTTACAATCCTTTTCTAGGGTTTTCGGAGTATTCTTATATAAAAAGCAATTACAACACAGCTGCCCGGCACCCCGACAAAGCAGGATAATTATTTCAACTTCACACCTTCCCCGGCCAATTACACGGCTCATCCCAAACTTGTCCAGAGGACAGACACAAGGACTGCGTTAGTGATTCAGCGATAAATTCACTCACAACTCTAGTGGAGGTCGTTTTATTTAATAGACTTGTGCACAATGGAAAATTTTATTTAGTTTTGTTTCATTTTTATTCGTAAAATATACATAATTTTATTCGGTTTTAATTCGTTAGGTTACGTTAATTCGTTTTCGGATAATTAGTTCTTTCTGTACAGTATAGATATTCGTTATAACAAATCGATTTGTTTCATTGTTTAATTGTTTGGTTTACGTATAATTCATTATTTATGTATATATATATTTTAGGGCTGTTACTGATTAAAATTTTCTTGTTCGATTAATCGATTTTTTTTTTTTAAATCGATTAATCAACTAATTTCGAATTAATTATAAAGCACATACAGATCCAACTACTTTTAGCTGATCTCCTTGCATTGCAACTCTGCATTAGTCAGTGGTAAATGTGGTATACACTATATACAATCACTGGACACTAGTTAGTTTCCACAATCCATGACTTAACTCCACAGTTCACACAAATAAGTTTTAAATTCAAACTGTAGCACTGACGTAAGTAATTTTTTTTCCCACAGTAGCAGGACAATCCCTCCACCTCCAGTCTAACTAATCACTCTCACCTTATGGCATGGACCCCTGTGCAAACAGATGGTCATGCAAGCGGGGATGTTCATGCAAGCGGGTATCAAAAGGGTTAACACGGACGATAAACTTTTCTCACGTCTCCTTAGATCTCAGCAAGGACGCCAGGTCATGGGTAGAAAGAAAAGATCGAAGTGCTCACCGCTTAAGTATAAGATTGAATTTTTAAAGCCGACAATCATGTTAGTTCCGTAGCTCCTCCCCGTACGCGTTACGTTCAATCAGAACTTCGACGTCACCGGACTCCTCCCCCCTTCCCTTCGTTAGCAGACGGAGGCACTTGGGGAAGAGGAGAGGAGTCCGGTGACGTTGAACTCCCTGAAGACCCAGAAGCCGGCGGAGAGGCGAGTACCGATCAAAAGAATTTTGATCGATCAAAAAAATGAATCGATTAATCGAGGAATTAATCTTTAATTTCCACAGCCCTAATATATTTGTGATAATGATTCGCAATTCGGAAAGTTGTTTGACTTACTCCGTTTGATTTAGGGCTCTTTCACACGGGGCGGATCAGTGCAGATAATGCCCCGTACACACGAGTAGATTTTCCGTTGGAAAAATATTTGATGGTTTTTGCGACGGAATTCCGCTCAAGCTTGGCTTGCATACACACGGTCACACAAAAGTTCGCTGAACTTTCGACCGCGAAGAACGCGGCGACGTACAAAACACTACGACGAGCCGAGAAAATGAAGATCAATGCTTCCGAGCATGCGTTGAATTGTTTCCGAGCATGCGTAGGAATTTTGCACATCGGAATTTTGTACAGACGATCGGAATTTCCGATCGGAACTTTATCCGAACGAAAAATTGAGAACCTGCTCTCAATCTTTTGCTGGCTGTAGGTCCGCCAGCAAAAGTCCGATGGAGCATACACACGGTCACATTTTCCGACCAAAAGCTCTCATCGGACTTTTGCTGGCGGAATTATTATTATATCCGGAGGCTTGTTGTTTAATATATATATAAATACAGTATTATATATTGGTGTATTTTGGCTATTGCTGAAGCTCCACACATCCCAATGTACCATGGCCCTGAGTGAGAGAAGAGCTGACCATTGACATGAGATGACAGTGTGGTGTCTATGGAGGCGGCAGATCAGACAACTACTCCAGGGGGGATCAATGCGGCAGATCTGAAAACCTTGTTATCAGTAATTCCTCCCATACATTTACTTAGACTTCAATGGCGGGACTGATCCTTTTATTAGTAACCGAGTTTTTGACAGACGTTGGCCAGATAAGAACACAATCATTCAAATCAGCGTAACGCAGGATTCACCATCTCCGATAAGGGACGGCTACATAAAAGGCTGAACAATACAAAACATGTACAGTACACAAATCAAATCAAGACACCACCTGCCCAAAAGGTCACTAATGCATTGTGATGGGATCAGATAAAAGGAGACACCGGACTCACAAATCGCTTTATAGGTCTATATTTCAGGTTGATCTGGGAAACCAGGAAAGGGGATTATATTAGAAGCTGCGCTGCCCAGGGAAATCGTATAAATGGAATACTGTACTACTGTATCATGGGTAGGGGGAAATATTTATGTATTTTTATATAGAACAAACACAGCCTCTGCCAGCAGCCGAAGTTTCAAATCAGGCTGACGGTGGCAACAGCAGTATTGGTTGCTGAAATGCAATAGAAGGGGCCGAGCAGGACTAATGAACGGAAATCCTGTCCATCTGAAAATTAAATAAAGTCATGTTACATTTACTAGCGCTGTGCGGGGCAGGTAAATACATATTTATGTTTGTAGCTGGATATACCTGTGCACTGCTGTAATTCATTTGTAGAGGCGGTTGTATGAAACACCTGTGGCTCCCAAGCACCAAAATATGGCGTTATATGCTACAATACACATGTGTGCATGATGCCTTAGATTGCAGATACGCTATATTGCCAAAAGTATTGGGACACCTGCCTTTACACGCACATGAACTTTAATGGCATCCCAGTCTAAGCCCCCGTACACACGTCGGAAATTCCGACGGAAAATGTCCGATAGGACCATGTTGTCAGAAAATCCGCACGTGTGTGGGCTCCATCAGACTTTTTCCATCGGAATTTTCCAACAGCAAAATCCGATCAGACTTTTTCCGATCGTGTGTCGAGAATTCTGACGGACAAAGTGCCACGCATGCTCAGATCAAATTACGAGACCAAAGCTATTGGCTACTAGCCTCTACGTAGTTCCGTCATACGCAACGAACGTCACCACGTTCAGAATGATCGGATTTTCCGGCAACTTTGTCTGACCGTGTGTATGCAACACCAGTGTCGGACAAAATCCGTCGGAAAAAATCTGACGGATTTTGTGGTCGGAATTTCCGACCGTGTGTACGGGGCATTAGTCTGTAGGGTTCAATACTGAGTTGGCCCACCCTTTGCAGCTACGACAGCTTCAACTCTTCTGGGAAGGCTGTCCACAATGTTTAGGAGTGTGTCTATGGGAATGTTTGAACATTCTTCCAGAAGCGCATTTGTGAACACCCCTCACATTTTTGTAATTATTTTAATTATATCTTTTCTTGTGACAACAATGATGAAATGACACTTTGCTACAATGTAAAGTAGTGAGTGTACAGCTTGTATAACAGTGTAAATTTTCCTGTCCCCTCAAAATAACTCAACACACAGCCATTAATGTCTGAACCGCTGGCAACAAAAGTGAGTACACCCCTAAGTGAAAATGTCCAAATTGGGCTCAAAGTGTCAATATTTTGTGTGGCCACCATTATTTTCCAGCACTGCCTTAAAGGGGTTGTATAGGTTCCTTTTTAAATAACAAACATGTTATACTTACCTCCGCTGTGCAGTTCATTTTGCACAGAGTGGCCCCGATCCTCGTCTTCTGGGGTCCCTCGGTGGCTGTCTCGGTTCCTCTCCGCAAGAGCCAACCCCCCTCTGGGAAGAGCTCTCCCAAGGGGGTTAGCTTGCGGGCACGATGTGATACACTCGGCGGCCATAGCCGCGGAGTGCATCACTCGGCCCCGCCCCCCCCGGTGTGCAACATCATTGATTTGATTGACAGCAGCGGGAGCCAATGGCTGCACTGCTATCAATCATCCAATGAAGAGCCCACAGGAGCTTGGGAGAGCAACGCGGGATCGCGCCCATGGAGATTGGGGGCTCAGGTAAGTAAACGGGGACTCGGGGGGGGGGGAGAGTGCAAGGTGTTTTTTCACCTTAATGCATAGGATGAATTAAGGTGAAAAAACAAGAAGCTTTACAACCCCTTTAACCCTCTTGCTGATTTTAACATGTATGAAAAACAAAATTGCCCTAGACAGCAAGTGATTAAGAGTCGGTAGTAGCCATTATACCAGCTAATAATAAGGTTATTTTACAAACTGCATATCCCCTCCATCAAAAATTTAACAAAGCTTTTTTTGCATCTAAAAAGTCCCATTCTAGTAAAAGAAATGGCATCTTCTGTCCTTTCCAATGGAGAGGATCACATCCAGAAATACAGTGACATGATGCGTGCGCTCGTTCTCTGTTTATTGAATGGTAAGTAATGAGGGCCAGATTAATCTTCTGCTCCTATAATTGAGTCATTATAGAGGCAATTCATTTTAATGGAGCCGAGGAAAGAAGCTGACAGGCAGTCGGCTGAAGATTTCTTACAATAATAAGAACATTCTTGATACTTTTCTATTTAGAATATGATATAAAAGTAAAGTGAGGCCCAGAAGTACCACATAGGGAGTCATTTACCAAGAGCACAAAAAAGGAGGAAGATTGTTAACGGACTTTATTTTTAGAGGTACCTCATGGAGACTTTATTCGTTTAAAATCATACAAATTTTATTGAGATCAATAAATACTTGGCCCAAAGGACCCAAAAAAAAAAAAAAGTTTTAAAATATCACAAAACAGTGTAACATATCTGAACATGTATCCAATTGATCTCATTCCACATGGAAGGAATAGCACTGTACACAGCCTAGAGCTACATTGCTTCCCTTTTGCCACTTGCCAACTGACGTATGTATTAAAATGGCAAATGGTTATATCAGGAAGGTAGCTGCTTTCTTATAAAAGTGATTCACGTGGCTTTACAGTTGCCTGATCACTTTCTCAGGGCTCTGGAGGTCCACCACTCTCTGCAATGTAGTAAAACTTTGTGGCGAATACCCGCCACCAGTATACAGTGCACTCACCAGAAACTGGAGCCAGCCTTGCATGGGTATCCTGTGTCCAAACGCTGGTGCTCAATAGATGTGAATATCCTCAGTCAGCATCCAAGTGGACATGGAATCAGGAAATTAATCCATCCTTAGTACCCCCAGTGCGATGAGTACTGAGTGAAAAAAAAACTCACCAGGAGCCGAGGAGAAGCTAATATGGTGTAGTATTTATTGGATTCCAATTGTAGTACATGTTCAATATGACCAGTAAAACAAGCATAAAAACACGTGCTAAAAACTGTAGGACTTTCCCTTAAGAAAGTCCTACGCACTGACGTTTTCATTGCCGCAGCCTCGTGGTAGGTGTGGCGGTTTTTTGCACGTGTTTTTATGCTTGTTTTTACTGGTCATATTGTACATGTTGAACTAGCCAAAATCCAACAGGAGCCCAGATGGTATGCTTGGGGGAGAACGCTTCTCTGACAGGTGTTCCAACATGAAAGGCTGATGTCCTTTGCAGACCTCCAACGTAAATTTGCTCTACCTGACCACAGGTTTTATTACTACACATACAGTTGTTCCATGCAGTTAAGGCACAGGGAGCAGCAACGGAGTGATCGCTATCACCTACCCCCCATATTCCATTTAATTCAGTCTGCGACTGAAACTAAAGGTTTCATATCCCAGTACCATCACATGCTCTTAGGGTAGGCCTTCAAATACTCCATTAACAGAGCAACGTCGCAATGGGAGGAGGATGTAGGAACCTTGACAGGGGATCAATGGGAGGAAGCTTTCCAGTCGGCCAACATGTGCTCCCTTAACGTCTCACAATTGTATATTCTGCTCAGAGTGCACTACACCACAGCAAAAAACTTCACAAGATGGGAAGACATCCTGACTCGCTGTGTGGTAGATGCCGACGAGCCCCTGGGGATCTCATTCATCTTCTTTGGCGATGTCCAAAATAGCATCGCTACTGGAGTGAAGTCCTCTCCACACTCAATAGGGTTTTTCATGTTACCATTCCCTTAAACCCCATCCATTGCGTATTTGGAGTCCTTGAGGAAGTGATACACGAGGAAGCGACTAGGGTGGCATTCTCTAGGGCCCCATTTCAGTCCAGGAAGGTCATTCTGGTGGGCTGGAAGTCTGCGACTCCCCCATCGGTCAAAAGGTGGGTGACTCATATGGCGAACACACTACAGTTGGAGAGATACATATATCAGCATAGGGATCAACTTAATAAATATGAAAAAACTTTGGTCCCCGTGACTTAATGTCCTTGGGCTAGCGCCTAGGGAGCTGGTTGTAATAATGAGGGTTTTGCAGTGCACCACAGGGTGAGTGTACTTTGTGAGAGTCCTAAAAATATGGAGATAGTGAAATGAGTCATGTAATAGCATACAGATCTTACAAACTCAATACCTGTCCATCCGAGTGTGCGGATGGGGCAGGTCTCAGTGGGATCTTATGTCTAACCCTGTAAGGTGGAATTGCGAGCCGCTAATGTGCCAGATTTGTTTGACTTGCAAGTTGTTCATAGATTTGATCAATGATTTTACTGGAATTGAAGAAGTTGTCTATACATGTTCCTTAATTTGTTTTTGTACTTGGTATTTGTCTCAATAAAAATCTCTTTGATTAAAAAAAAAAAAAAAAGAATAGTTAATGTTGGTTGAAAGAGTTTAGTTCCACTTAAGGCAAAAAAAATTTAACAGTAGCGAAGATACACATTTTAAAATTTTTGGTTTTAGGTACATTCATTCTAAGTAATGTGTAAGTGTAACACCTCCATGTCTTTTTTTACTTCTCACAGAAATCACAGTACTCTCCCGACAAAGCGTTTATCGGCTTTTCTCTCCAGACATTTTCCATTGTCACCTCTATCTTTTTCCATGGTTACTATCTACTTCCTGGATTGAGATGCCAGCTCAGAAATGACATAATCATGTAAATTCCTGTGCAGTTCTTGGTTGTGTTCAAATGTCTGACACATATCAGCCCCCACTGAAGCCTTCCACTCTGCAAAGTTACAATATACAGTCTGATCACTGGGGGAAAACGGACTGATGAATTGTTTCCTTCTGCTCGCAGCAGACAGAGGACATCACCCAAACCTAGGTAGAGTCACTTCACTTGTCTAAGAACACAAAAACTGCTTTTTCTAAAAGGGGGCACTTTTAAGGGTAATGATACTGTTGCTGTATATTGTGTTATATCAGGAATTTATTAAGGGGTAGGCAACCTCGGCACTCTACAGCTGTTGTAGAACTTCAATCCCAGGAGGCATTGCAAGACCGACAGCCCTAGGCATGACTCCCAGGGGCAGGATGAGATTTGGAGTCTTGCCACAGCTGGAGTGCCAAGGTTGCCCCCAAAATTGCTGAAAGGTCCTCTTTGAGTGCAGAGGTTGTAAAACTTGTATGCATTTTACAGAACTTCCAACTTCCTCCAGTCTTCCTTTCAGCATGCAAACCTCTCTCTTCGTGTCTAATGAACATGAAATATTTATTGTACCTAGGTGACTGGGTAGACATTATATATGCATCATGAGAAGATTCTACAAGTTTTTTTTATGCTGACAGTAATTTTTACTTGCAATCTCAGTGCGGACTGTTTAGCAGTGTGCCAGGTCATCTCAGTCCTAGTAAATGAAGCTTAATTCTTCACTGAAAGTGTTATGCCATCTGTGCCCTGCAAAGGCATTTAACTCTAATTAAAGACTCAGCGCAGCCAAAAATAAAAACAGAAAGATCAGCACAAAGGACATAACGTACAGTAAATCGGATGTGTCCCTTGTGCCGATTTCTCTTTTAGAGGAAATCTTACTCTGTCCTGACATCCCCCCCACCAGCAACGGTTTAACCCCCCCCCCCCCCCACCTGAATTACAACATAATAGTCAGACATGGCTGTACACATGCCAGGGCCCTGATTCTATGCCTCAAGGCTTCAGCATTTTTAACTTGGGGTGCAGCGTTTGACAGGCAGCACCCTCTGTCAAGCTTACCTGTTAGGGCTAATAGGGCTTCACCACCACCACCAGCGTGGTTCCACATTGTAAAATTGCCATTTGTCAATTTAAAAAAATGAAAGGAAGAAAAGTTCAGGAGGCAGCAGTAGCACCTCTTCAACGTCTGTCATCTGCTACTATACATCCTTCTGAAATGCGATCCACCGTAAGCCTGTGAAAGAAGCCTATGATGTCAGTGCACACCAGTGTTGCCAACCTTCAGCAGTGGCGTCGCTAGGGGGTGGCTTTTGGGGCTATAGCCCTGAATCTGGAGCCCATAGCCCCAAGTCTCTGCAGGGGTCCCCAAGGGGAGGGGAGGGGAGGGGACCCTGATGTAAGGGGGAGACTCTCTGGGAACCCTGATGCAAGGGAGAGGCTCTCTGGGAACCCTGATGCAAGGGGAAGGCTCTCTGGGGACCCTGATGCAAGGGAGAGGCTCTCTGGGGACCCTGATGCAAGGGGGAGGCTCTCTGGGGACCCTGATGCAAGGGGGAGGCTCTCTGGGGGGACCCTGATGCAAGGGGGAGGCTCTCTGGGGACCCTGATGCAAGGGGGAGGCTCTCTTGGGGACCCTGATGCAAGGGGGAGGCTTTCTGGGGACCCTGATGCAAGGGGGAGGCTCTCTGGGGACCCTGATTTAAGGGGGAGGCTCTCTGGGGACCCTGATTTAAGGGGGAGGCTCTCTGGGGACCCTGATTTAAGGGGGAGGCTCTCTGGGGACCCTGATTTAAGGGGGAGGCTCTCTGGGGATATATACACACACACACACACACACACATGTATATTGCTGTATATACACATGTGTATGCCCACCCAAGCATATGACTTTCTTTACTACGCTGCTATGGGCTCTAGCCTTAGATCTTTTGTAGACCTAGCAACGCCCCTGACCGTCAGTATTTTTACTGGCAGCCAGTAAAAAAAATGGACACTTTTCTCTTGCCAGTGACAGGAAAGGGTTGCCAGTAAAAAAATGTTGCTGTGATCCTCGGCTCGGAACTGCACATGCGCAATTCCAGTCTGGAGCTAGCCGAGACCATCCGAGTGCCTGCTACAGTATATTTGGATGGTGCGAGTGGGGGGGCACATCTGGTGGAGGTGGTGCCTGAGCATGTCATGTGATGTCATAGTGCAAGAGAGCTGAGCAGGGCAGCTGGAGTCTCTTGTGTGGGTCTTCAGGATGGGAGCAAAGAAATCCGGGAGCGGGACTGGAGTGGACTGAAGGGACCACCTGGTGTGGAGAGAGAGAGACTATCACTGTGACTCCAAAGAGAATACTAAAATTTGCACTTAAAAATCTGTAATTTTATAACCAGTAAAACCGGGGCTGTGCCAGTAAATTTTGGGTGCCGTGTCAATAAAGTCCAATCTGATAGGTTGGCAACACTGGTGCACACTGGTGCACACCGCTTCACTGCAGTGATGTCTGCTAGTAAGGCACGTATGGCATGCAGTACTTTTTCAGCGCAGCATGGTGTGACACAATCCACTACATTGCACCATAATGCAGCCAATAAAACATAAGGAAACTTATACTACTGGCAGCGCAAAGTGCTTGTTTTTGGTGTGAGCGTGACCAAAGTGTTATTTCATTCTCCCCTTTAAAAGAAGTTAATCCAGGAAAAACAAAACTTTTGACGTTTTGATCAACTTGCACAAAGAAAAACATTCTCTCTGCACCCCACCACGATTTTCATAAAAGACCCTTTCATGTTGGTTTTAGGAAGCTATCTAATCCCTATTCCACGGAAGAGTACAGATGAATGCGAGAATTTACATACACTGTACGCTTGCTGCGAGCGGGCTGTTACAAACAGCTTTGGTAACCGAGAAAGTGGAACACATTTGACTGTTATCACCTGACAATGCGATGGTGACGCGGTGGGACAGAGAGACAGGCTGTTACAGCATATATTAACACTTTGTACTTGTCTGCGGAAAATATTTTAAAACAATCAGCCAGGCAGGGTATACAGTTTGTCATGATGGCTATTGTCCCCCTTCCTGGGATAAGTGGTGCCTGTGGCATATGCCAGCGTTGCCCTCCTTTCACATGAACGTGCATTTCCACTTTTGCAGTCTATAATTTGAAAAAAATTACTTTATGCTTGTTATATGTTCCCATTCCCATCCACCCAGCATACCTAAAATATTTTTATAACATTTTCCTTGTTTCTTTAGAGCAGGATTATACGTAGGACACTATAGGCAGCTTCTATTGTTCAGAATAGCAAGCAATGTGCAAATAAAAGACAGATTAAGGGACAGTTTTTTCAAAGTGTTTAAAGAGGAAGTAAAGCATCTTAAAAAAAAAAAAAAGACACACTGCAAGGCAAAGGCATAATGAGCTAGTATGCATAGCATACTATCTCATTATGAATTACTTACCTGAGATCGAAGCACCCAAAGCGACCCTCGTTCACGTCCTCCGTCGCTGACATGTTGACTCGGTGTGTCTTCCGGGTATAGCTGCTCCGGCACTGTGACTGGCCGGAGCAGCGATGATGTCACTCCCGCGCATGCCCGCTGGTGCCGCCACTAACGGCATGATGCGCCTTAGACATCGGTGATGCTATTTCTGCAAATATCTCCTAAACCTTTTGGCCCCTTTCACACTGGGGCGGGGAGCCGCGGTGACGGTAAAGCAGCGCTATATTTAGCACTGCTTTACCGTCGTTTTAACCGCTCGCGGTGTGGTTTTACCCCCCGCGAGCGGCCGAAAAAGGGTTAAACACCTCCGCAGAGCGCCGCTGTAGCGGCGCTTTGCGGCGGTATTGCCGCGGTTTTACTGCGGTTTCCCATTCAATTTAATGGGAAGGAGCGGTATAGGAGCGGTGAACACACCGCTCCTATACCGCTCCAAAGATGCTGCTAACAGGACTTTTTTTGCCGTCCTGCTAGCGCACCGCTCCAGTGTGAAAGCCTGCCGGCTTTCACACTGGAGTTAAAGGGGCCGGATTTTTTCAGGAGGTGAACAGGCGCTATTTTTAGCGCTGTACCGCCTGAAAAACTCCCCAGTGTGAAAGGGGCCTTTAGGTTTGGGAGATATTTCTTGCACCTACAGGTAAGCCTTAATCTAGGCTTACCTGTAGGTTAAAGTGGTTGTAATGGGTTTACAACCACTTTAACATACTCTGGTACCACCCAAGCCTTGAGATCTTTGACCATTGTTGGGACAGCCTTTATGCATAGCCAGTTTACATCTGATAATGCAGATGTGCCAGCACAGAATATTGGCATTAAAAAGGGCATTAAAAAGGAGATAAAAACGATAATTCTCCCGCTCTACAAGACTCTGGTCCGGCTGCACCTGGAGTATGCTGTCCAGTTCTGGGCACCAGTCCTCAGGAAGGATGTACTGGAAATGGAGCAAGTACAAAGAAGGGCAACAACGCTAATAAAGTCTCTGGAGGATATTAGTTATGAGGAAAGGTTGTGCGAACTGAACTTATTCTCTCTGGAGAAGAGACGCCTGAGAGGGGATATGATTTCAATATACAATTACCGTACTGGTGACCCCACAATAGGGATAAAACTGTTTTGCGGAAGGGAGTTTAACAAGACAGGTTTAACCTTAAACTATGTAGAGGGTTCTTTACTGTTAAGCCCCATACACACGGTCGGACAATCCGCGGACCAGGTCGGTCGGATCCTGTCCGTCATACTTTGTCTGATGTTGGTGTTGCATACACACGGTCGGACAAAGTTGTCAGAAAATCCGATCATTCTGAACGTGGTGACGTTTGTTGCCTACGACGGGACTACGTAGAGTCTAGTAGCCAATAGCTTTGGTCTTGTAATGTGATCTGAGCATGCGTAGCACTTTGTCCGGTCGGACAACCGTACACACGATCGGATTTGGTGTGATCGGACCGTGTTGTCGGCAAATCTTTCCAGCAGGAGATAAGACTTTGTCCGTCGGACAATCCGACGTACACTGTCCGATGGTGCATACACACGGTCTGATTTTTCAACAACATTGTCCGATCGGACAGAATCCATGAAAAAGTCCGACCGTGTGTATGGGGCTTAAGAGTGACCAGGATGTGGAATTCCCTTCCACAGGCGGTGGTCTCAGTGGGGGGGGGGGGGGCATCTATAGTTTCAAGAAACTATTAGATAAGCACCTGAACGACCGCAACATACAGGGATATACAATGTAATATTGGCATATAATCACACACATAGGTTGGACATGATGGACTTGTGTCTTTTTTCGACCTCACCTACTATGTAACTATAACAGTATAAACAGGATTAATTATAGCAAACATAACTCCCCATCCTCCTCCTTAAGGCCCCTTTCAGACGGAGTGGAGTCTGTCAAGCGGATCCGCCTGCTAAGCGTGGGACCTCTCTGCTGATCCCCACTGAGCAGGCGGATGACAGGTGTGTTTCCGCTCCGCTATGCAGAGCGGACAGGGACAAAGCCCGCTGTTCTCTATGGGGCGGTCGGATAAAGATGGTCTGCCTGTTCATTTACATCTGACTGTTATACGATCCGACGGAAGGATGGCAAACATATCACCATCTCAGATCAGATACTAGCAGGTCCACTGACATCCACAATTCCATAGAGTACAATGGATGGTCCAATCAGGTCCACCTGAAAAACGGACAGGTGGACCCATCCGGTCCGCTGGTGTGAAAGTGGCCTAAAGGGAAATTCCTGTCTAAGCATAACCATTTTCAAAAATGTTTCCTCTCCCCTACTACTACCTATCCAGTCTACTTTATATTAAAAAAATATATATATTATATGCTGTGATCTGACTTCCTGTAAGCCCCCGTACACACGGTCGGACATTCCGACAACAAAATCCGTCTGATTTTTTTCGACTGATTTTGTCCGAAACTGGTGTTGCATACACACGGTCGGACAAAGTTGTCGGAAAAAACGTTCGTTCGGAACGTGATGACGTTCGTTCTTTGCGACGGGACTACGTTGCGGCTAGTAGCCAATAGCTTTGCTCTCGTAATTTGATCTGAGCATGCGTGGCACTTTGTCTGATCGGAATTCTCTACAAACGATCGGAAAAAGTCTGATCGGATTTTGTTGTTGTCGGAAAAATTGAGGTCCTGCTCTCAAATTTTTTCCGTTGGAAATTCTACGGAAAAAGTCCGATAGAGCCCACACACGATCGGATTTTCCGACAATATAATCCGATCTGACCTTTTCCGTCGGAATTTCCGACCGTGTGTATGGGGCATTAGAGGAAGGCTATGTTTGTTCTCCATGGTCCCTCTGTACGTTGGAATAGAGCCACCCTCTTGCTTGCTCCTGGGAAGGACTATGGAATTTGTAGTGTGCATAGAGCAGTGTACATTGAGTGCCATTAAAGCGGAGTTCCACACAAAAGTGGAAGTTCTGCTTTAAGGCCCCCTGCCCCACTCAGGTTTGTGAAATGGAGCTTTTGGGGAGGAGGCGTGTAGCGGGTACCTGGTTTTGACAGGTACCTGCTCCTGATTCTGCTCTGACTGCCTAGGCGATCGGAAGCGGAAGTTCTCCTCCCGAAGTCTTCTGGAACACATGACAGGTCCCAAAAGGCTGCAGGGCCATTCACAGTGCGCAGCGCCGCTTGTGCGTGCACACTGGGAACCCAGCTGTGAAGCCGTAAGCTGTCACAGCCGGGTGCCCATAGGAAAGATGCCAGCACCAGCATAAGAGGATACAGGGAGAAAAACAGCAGGGGTGAGCACACCGCTGGATTGTGGGATAGATGAGTGGCTGCAGTGCTCTGCGCCCCCGAGCCCAACCTTCTTGAAGTGGTAAAAAAAAATAAAAAATACCTTGCAGAAATCTATGCGTCCAGCATGGAGATTAGGGGGACGCCTGCACCCCTTATGGACTGGCTATCACTGGTTTGGGTATGTTCCTAAATAAAATTTCATCTAAATATCAAAATTCTTTCAATCTTTTTTTCAGGGTTTCTTAAAAAAAAAAAAGAAAAAAAAATACACAATATGCTATCTGCATTAAAATAAATGCTACAGAAAGTGCCACATAACAAGCAAAGAAAAAGAAGTCACAAAAACGAGCTGTGACTTTTCCACAGCTGATGAAACAAACAAAAAAAAAAAAAAAAATGAAGAAAGTAACTTTATTTTTAAAATGACTCCACATACCAGATGGCGAGGAATAACAACGAGCAAATGAGTCACAAAGCTCTGCTAGATCATCACATCAGACAAGAGAAACTCAGCTGCAAATTTATCACTGAAGAAAAAAAAAAAGCAATTAAAAACTTTTACACAAGAGTGAATCTCCTTCCCATCTCCAGAGCTCAGAGGATATGAACTGATCACCCCAGGAATTGTGTATCTCTGCTCAGGCCCTCCGAGAGCTCAGATGGGGCCCCGACCATCTCAGAACGTTTGGCCTTCTTAATTGTTTTGGAACAGAGGCAAAAAAAATGTAACTGTGTGAGGACCAGCCTTAAAGCGGTATTACATCCAAAACCAAAAAATGATGGCCACCAGGAACACTGTCTTGAGAAAAAGATCTTTGATGGGCAATTGATCCATTTGCCGAAATTCTTCTCCTGAAAAGAAGTCCAAAACGAGGGGAAGATCCCACTTGGAGAATCTTGGCCTCCTCTGAGGTCTGAGTCTTGTTGCACCCTTAAAGAATTGCCTGACGAGAGGATGTTTTGCCCAAGCAACGCCTGTGAATGCAGAAATAGTTCTCCCAACATTCCATTCACCTGATGATACTCTGTTAGTACCCTCTCTCCTGGCACTCATCAGGGTTTCAATTGCTGTGTTAGGACACCCTAAGGCTGTCAACCTTTCCCTTTCAACCACCAGATCATCAGGTGGAGATGGGATGGACATGGGTGAAGCGATGCTCCCTGTAGCAGGAGATCTGGCCTGGGAGGAAGAGGGACTGGGTCCCGACAACTGAGCTGCGTCAGGAGAGGAAACCATGGCCTGTTGGGCCAGTATGGAATTACCGCTATTATTTCGGCTTCTTCCCAGCGGAGTCTTGATAGAAAACGGAGAATGACCGGGACTGGGGGAAAGGCATACGCCTTGAGAAACCTCCACTGGTCCATCAACGCATCTATCCCATAAGCTTGGGGACAACGATTCCTCGTGTAATACTTTTCGAGTTTCGCATTGCAAGGTGATGCAAAGAGGTCCACTTCCGGTGTCACTCCTAGAGACAGAATCCAATTGAACACTTCTATGTGGAGGGACCACTCGTTGTTGTCCAATGCTACTCTTGAGAGGAAGTCCGCCTGGACATTCTGGACTCCGGGGAGGTAAACAGCTGTTAGATTCAACAAATTCGCCTGGGCCCAAACCATAATCGGACTGACCTCCTCTAGTAGGTCTAGACTGCGTGTGCCCCCTTGTCTCTTGATGTAGGCTACCGCAGTCGTGTTGTCCAACCTCAACAGAACCGAAGCTCCTGAAATCAGGTGACGGAAGGCTTGAAGAGCTTGAAAAGCAGCTCGGAGTTCCAAGACATTTGACACTATCCCTTGAGATGGGAAGTCCCATTTCCCTTGGGCTACTTCTGATAGACAGAGGGCTCCCCAGCCGCTGTTGCTGGCATCCGTCGTCACCACGATCCAGGAGATTGGTGCAATAGAGTGGCACTTGAGGAGATTCTCCTGATGAAGCCACCATGGAAGACACTCCCTCATGGACGGGGTCATTCTGACAAAGTGATCTTGTGACTCTGGGACCCATTGTTGAAGAAAACCCTTTTGGAAGGGTCGCATCCTCCACTGTGCCCATTTTACCATGGGAGCTGTGGCCACCATGGTGCCGATAACTCTGAGGCAATATGATGCCCTGAGGCGAGGACATGCCAGGGCGAGCCGGATCCTGTCTTGAATTACCGGGATCTTCTCCATGGGTAAGGAAATGGTACTCTTTACCGTGTCGAACTGCGCCCCCAGGAATATCAGTACTTTTGAGAACACTCGAGGCGATGTTGTCAGCCCGAAAGGAAGACAGGTGAACTGGAGATGTCTCTGCTCCACTGCGAACCTGAGGTATTGCTGAAAATTCTTCGCGATTGGAACATGAAAATACGCATCCTTCAGGTCTACTGAGACCATCCAATCCCCTGGCTGAATCGTTTGACTTATGGTCAAGAGAGTCTCCATCTTGAACCTCTCCTTCTGGATGAAGGAGTTCAAATATGTTAGGTCGATGACTGGTCTCCATGACCCGTTCTTTTTGAGAACCATGAAGAGGGGAGAATATATTCCCTGAAATATTTCTTCCACTGGTACCGGAATGACGGCCTCTTGAGATATCAGGGAGTCCGTGTAGGATAATAGAATTTCTCTTTTCTCTTCTGACTGTGGTAGAACTGTGGGAATAAAGCGGTGTGTAGGTGGGTCGGTGAAAGTCCAGGTATGACCTGTAGAGATAGTTTTGACTGTCCAGTAATCTTGGACCGAGGCTGCCCAGACGTGCTGGAAACGGAGTAATCGTGCTCCTACCTGCTCCACCTGGACAGGCTCCATATCAAAAGGACTTAGACGTATCCCGACCCCCAGAGGGTGTGGCCTTTGTGGACTTCTGTCCTGAAGGTTGATTTCTTCGCCAGTTTTTCCTGAATTCCCTGCCAGGTCTGTAACGACGTGCGTCTCTAGCACGTTACTGATCCTGTCTAGGTTGAGCTCTTCTCTGACTCAAGAGACGACGATCCTGGGGTAGGAAACCTGACTTACCCCCGGTAGCGCATGTGATGGCCGAGTCCAGCTTGTTCCCAAAGAGGGAAGAGCCCTCAAAGGGGATTTTGCACCATGCCTGTTTGGAGGCAGGATCCGCTACCCATGGACGCAACCACAGGGCCCGTTTAGCTGTGACCGAGGATAGCATGACACGCGATACCAACCGGATAATGTCCAGGGATGCCTCACCCAGAAAAGCCGATGCCATCCTCAGTTCGTGCACTGGGGAATTCCTGACCACGTCATCGGATATACTTCCCAGGGTTGCACCCACGTCATCTGTCCATGATTCCATGGCTTTCGACAAAGCCGCAAGTGCCAGAGCCGGTTTGCAAGCCATCCCTGCAGTGATATATATCCGTTTGAGATCAGTGTCGATTTTTCTTTCCAAACCATCTCTGAATGACACTGTATCCTCCAGTGGAAGCGTGACATGTCTCACCAATCTCATGAGCGCCGCATCAATGAGGGGGGCTGAATCCAGATATTTCACCTCCTCACTCTTGAATGGGTACATCTTTGCCACTTTGGTGATTAAAGAGTTCTTCCTTTCCACCTTCCCCCATTCATCAGATATGATTTCACCAAGCTCACTTAGGAAAGGGAAATTCGGGCGCTCTTTTTTCAGATGTTTAAAATACTTTTTTTGTTTGGAGGGCATCTCTATTGGGTCTTCCCATTTTAGCGCATCTTTAACTGCCCTGACCAAATGAGGGACTTGAGAGAAGTCGAATCCCGCTCCATATTCATCCACCTCGACCTCCTCATCTGAGGATCCATTTGACGAGAGATAGTCATGAGAGGGACCCGGAACTTCAAGTTCGACTGCGTCCGCAGTTGAGGCCGGTGCTGAAGGGGGAATGGTTATGTTGGCTGACTCTGTCCTGCCCAGAGATTCTTGCACAACCTTCCTGACCAGTGCTTCCACCTGCTGGTCACCTGCACCTCTCTCTTTCGCAGCTCTGGAGTAGCATGCTTCGCACAGAGATCTGTCCTCCGGGACATAAGCCCTACACCCCCAGCAGGCTTTTTTTCTCCGTGCGACCGGAATGGCGGCGGGAATCATGTTTAGAGCCGGACCTTGATCTGTCCGTGTGATGTTTAGAAGAAGATCTTGACTTTGATTGGTCACGCTGTGACCTGGATTTCTCTTCACGTGTTACTGGATGATGATCGGACCTAGAAGGGCTGAGAAAAGAACAGGAAACAAAATATTTTATAATTCCCCAATAACCCTGACAACCCATGCAAAAACAGGTAGAGGAAAAAAATTCCGTCCTACCTGCGGCATAAGGGCTGACCACTAGGCGGCGACGACACATCCATGGCAATGGAAAAACAGCAGAGACTGCAGGCAAAACATAATGCATAAACATCCCAAAATAGCAGAAGCAAGTAACAAATTGCTGCATAGGACAAAGGGGTGCTCAGCCTACCTTCCACAGATATCGCTATAGGGACAAGAGAACCGGCGTCTGTAGATTCCCCTGGAAGCCAGGGCATAGCTGTATCTGACAGCTATTTAAATTTGCCGCCCTGGATGACGTCACGGCGCTCCGAGCGTCATTGTGCGCCGCCTTGCGACGTCCGCGCGCATGCGCGGCCACCGCCGTTCCGCCCGGGCCGCGCATTCGCGAGCCAAGCCTCAATCTGGCTCGTGGCCGTGCGCACGCGCCGTAGGGACGAACAGCGGCGGACTCGAACGCAAATGCGCTCCAGCCGCCATATATTGCAGCTTACCAATCATTACATGTGGTGGATGCATTCGTTTTCTTTTCTTAGGCTTTTCCCCCCTCTGTTGTCACCTGGTGATCTGGCCAGTAACAAACTTTCTGTATTAGAGTGCCCCCACTCTGGATAAAAGGAGCACAGGGGGCACCTTTGGACAGCAGCATTGTTAGACTCCAGCTAATACTTTGTAAGCATTTACAGAAAACAGCTTTTTCCTTTTGGGATAAAGGTTTTACATAAATAAATACAAGCTGATCATTGTGAGCAACCCTAGTCGGTGTTAAATGGTTTGTCTCCTCTCTGTAACTGATACATTCTGCTGGACAGCTTGTTCTTTGAAAAACAACAAACCCTCTGGCCTGATCACCAGATGAAAATGGAGAAAAGAGAGCCTAAAAAAGAAAACAAATGCAGCCATGGCATCTAGGAAATGGTAAGCCGCAAAATAATAAATGTTTGCTTTTGGGTTTAATATCACTTTAATATCCACCACCAATACAAGTGATCCCAAAATTCAATAGTATCTGTCGAAAACTATTTACTTCTTCTTACTTGTTACTTCTGTGTTTACAAGTAACAGCTTGTCTCCCAACGGCTCCCACAGGTCTGATCTCCTGGGTGGCTCCCACTGAGTGCAGGATGGGGACAAGGGAGATGCAGGTGCCGTGCAGTGCAGTGCTGATTCCGACACCCCCACTGGATGAACTCCCTGCAAGTGAGAGGCAGACCCATCTACAGTGTGCGGGGAGGTACCAGAAAGAGGGAGGGGGGTGCATGCAGAGGTCAGAGCTGAAGAGGGGTGAAAGTGAGATGTGGATGGGGGATGCAGAGGTAAGCAGCTGTGGAAGGAGGATGAACTCTGCGCTCTGTGTGCAGCGCACCCCTGAACTCTGCGCTATGTGTGCGGCGCACCCCTGAACTCTGCGCTATGTGTGCGGCGCACCCCTGAACTCTGCGCTATGTGTGCGGCGCACCCCTGAACTCTGCGCTCTGTGTGCGGCGCACCCCTGAACTCTGCGCTATGTGTGCGGCGCACCCCTGAACTCTGCGCTATGTGTGCGGCGCACCCCTGAACTCTGCGCTATGTGTGCGGCGCACCCCTGAACTCTGCGCTATGTGTGCGGCGCACCCCTGAACTCTGCGCTATGTGTGCGGCGCACCCCTGAACTCTGCGCTATGTGTGCGGCGCACCCCTGAACTCTGCGCTCTGTGTGCGGAGCACCCCTGAACTCTGCGCTATGTGTGCGGAGCACCCCTGAACTCTGCGCTCTGTGTGCGGCGCACCCCTGAACTCTGCGCTCTGTGTGCGGCGCACCCCTGAACTCTGCACTCTGTGTGCGGCGCACCCCTGAACTCTGCACTCTGTGTGCGGCGCACCCCTGAACTATGCTATGTGTGTAATACACTCCTGGTATTTATTCTCCTTTTAAAACCCTTCCACTGTTGGTGAAATTCGACGACACTCACTATTTGATGTGGTTTGGAGGGTGTGTGGGGGGGGGGGGTCGTGGTTGAGTTCCAGCACCTATTTTCTGATTAAAAAAAGCCCTGGTCATTAGATTAGTGTGATTTAGGCCCCTTTCACACTGGGGCGGTTTTCAGGCGGTACAGCGCTAAAAATAGCGCCTGTATACCGCCTGAAAAAACCGGCCCCATTCACTCCAGTGTGAAAGCCGGAGGGCTTTCACACTGGAGCGGTGCGCTAGCAGGACCGCAACAAAAGTCCTGCTAGCAGCATCTTTGGAGCGGTGAAGGAGCGGTGTGTTCACCGCTCCTATACCGCTCCTTCCCATTGAAATCAATGGGAAACCGGGGGATACCGCCCGCAAACCGCCGCTGCAGCGGCGCTTTGCGGAGGTTTTTAACCCTTTTGCGGCCGCTAGCGGGGGTTAAAACCACCCCGCTAGCGGCCGCATACCGCGGGTAAAACGATGGTAAAGCAGCGCTAAATATAGCGCTGCTTTACCGTCGCCGCCCCGCACCGCCCCAGTGTGAAGCCAGCCTAAAGAGAACCTTTTCCCCTTATAACAGGTGTCTTCAGCAGAGTCCCCTCTCACATCAGGAGTCCTCATCAGAGTCCCCATCAGAGTGCCCCCTTACATCAGGTGTCCCATCAGAGTGCTCCTTTACATCAGTTGTTCCCCATATGAATGCCCCTTACATCAATTGTCCTCATAAGAGTAGCCCCTTGTATAGGTTGCCCCATCAAAGTCCCCCCCCTCACAGTAATGTTCCCAATAGAGTCTGCCTTACATCAATTGCCCCACTAGAGCGTTCCATGACATCAATTGCCCTCATCATATCAGTGCACGCACTCTCAAAGACCGAGGGGGGGGGGGTACTATTAAAATTTGCTCCGCAGCTCACCCCAGCACCCCCCCCCCTAGATACGTTACAAGGGGACTCAGGAAAACAAAGAAGGCTTTGATTATGCTAGTAGCAGACTGCATTACATATTAATTTTTTTTAAATATATACTGATGTTAAATGAACTGGGGCCGTGGGGCCAAAAATCGTGTGTAAAGACCTGAGTAATATTGAGTATAGGTGAGTATAGGTGAGTAAAAGGTGTGTAAGTGTATAGATGAATACAATTCTTCATTGCAATTTATGTAATATTTTAATTTATATTTATGACGCCCATGTGCAAGGGGCTAAAACTCGTGAGTAAATAACTGTACTCAAATTAAACATTTTCTATTTTTAATCATTTATAAATTTCTTTAGCTCTGTACTCAATGCTGTATTACTGATCTTTTCTCAGCTGTGTGCAATGTCCCATAGACAACAATGCATCTCATTTCAGATGAGTAAAAAAACTCAGTATTTCTTACCCCTGGCACACTTGTACAACTAGAACCCCTGATTTACAACACATACACACTAATAATATAAAGCTGCTTATTGCAAAACTGTATACATCGGTTTCAAGCTCGCTGGCCATCATCAGTACAGTAAATGGATTCCTTGCCTCTTAGCAGACAAAAGAACCTGCTACACAAAGATCAAAGTGTTTTCCAATGACGACAACACTGAAGAAGTTCAGAGATTTGCGAGCTCAGTATAGATTTTAGATTATTCATTAAAAAAAAAAAAAAAAAACACCATTGACTTGGAATGAACAATTCATCAGAATCCAGATGTGATCAATGAGATACGTACAGCTGACCATCCACCTTACTGTCTGATTGTACAATCTTCTTTGGAACTACCAAAAGCTATGTAGCACATGGGCCTGCTTGATTGGATACAAACTAGATGGTCGCTCTGGATCTTTTAAGGTGTTTGGGGGTTCTAAGTAATTTTCTAGCAAAAAATACAGATTTTACCTTGTCAGCAACAAGTGTCAGAAAAAGGCTTATGCACACTTGTCGGAATTTCCGATGGAAACTGTCCGATGGGAGCTTTTCATTGGATTTTCCGACCGTGTGTACGCCCATCGGTCTTATTCTGTCGGAATTTCCGACGGACTTTGGATTGAGAACCTGTTCTTAATTTTTCCGACGGAAAACCTTTCTATCGGATTTTCCGATCGTGTGTATGCAATTCCGACACGCAAAATTCCGACGCATGCTCGGAAACTATTCGACGCATGCTCGGAAGCATTGAACTTCCCTTTTATAGTGCAGTCGAACGTGTTGTATGTCGTGGTGTTACTGACTGTCGGAATTTGGTGTGACCGTGTGTAGGCAAGACAGTTTGATCGAAATTACGTCAGAATTCCGACGGGAAAACCATCAGAGCTTTTTCTGACGAGAATTCCGACCGTGTGTAAGCGACATTAGTCTTTACGTGGTTAAACTGACCTCATTTACAGACCGAAGTTCAGTCCTTTGATCTAAAAAAAACTAAATGTTACAATGTTTCTCTTTATCTCTGCCTGAGCAATGTTGTGATAAACTTGGCAGGCTGTCTTTTTTTTTTTTTTACAGCTGTCAGCAGTGAGCAGAGAATGCCTTTGCACTGAATCAGGGAAATGCTGTATTAAGATCGTGAGGGGGGTTGAATCGCGATCTTGATTTTTTAACGATTAATCACGCAGTTCTACTAGTGAGTATGATTTCCTATTTTGTGCCTGACAAGGCTTCAAATTTACTTTTAAATGGTAAAGGCTCTTTAAAACTTATTTAACACTATTGCTAGAGATGTCCGTGTTTGTTGGTGGAGTTCATGTCTACACTAATGCCCCGTACACACGGTCGGAAAATCCGACCACAAAATCCATCAGATTTTTTCCGACGGATTTTGTCCGACACTGGTATTGCATACACACGGTCGGACAAAGTTGTCGGAAAATCCGATTATTCTGAACGTGGTGACGTTTGTTGCCTACGACGGGACTACGTAGAGGCTAGTAGCCAATAGCTTTGGTCTTGTAATGTGATCTGAGCATGCGTGGCACTTTGTCCGTCGGAATTCGCTCCACACGATCGGAAAAAGTCCGATAGGACTTTGTTGTCGGAAAATTTGAGAGCAGGAGATAAAACTTCGTCCGTCGGAAAATCCGACGGAAAAAGTCCGATGGAGCCCACACACACGGTCGGAATTTCCGACAACATTGTCCGATAGGACATTTTCCGTCGGAAAATCCGACCGTGTGTATGGGGTATAAGAGGTGAATTTACTAAAGGCAAATAGCAGTTGCACTCGGCAAGAGCAGTTTTTCTAGAGCTTAGTAAATGAGAAAAAGCTATTCCAATCATGTGCAAGCAAAAATGCGGTTTTATTTTTTATTTTCCTTGCACGTGATTGGGTATTCTTTGCAAACTGAAGCCTTAAGTCTTTAACTAAGCTCTGGAGCAACTGCACTTGGAGAGGGCAACTGCACTTTGCAAAGTGCACAGTCTATTTGCATTTAGTAAATCAACCCCTAATACCTTTTCTGGTTGAATTGCTTTTAATGGCATAATAGAATAAAAACTAAGCAACAAGAAAAAGTACCTAGTCCGCCCAGGCAGGGGCTAGGACTGTCGACATGGGTAAAGACAGACTTACACAGTATTAAAACATAAGAGGAGGAACATTCTCCAAAGTCAATCGTAATAAACATAAATAAATACAACTAAAAAGTTACGGGGAGATCACCATAGCTAGCAATGCAAAGCAGGTTTTCTGGAATGCCAGACAACATTTCGGTTGGTCCTGGACACACATAAAAATAAAAAGAGGGCATAGGGACCAATCAAGAAAGAAAGCCCAAAAGAAAGGAAACAAGAAGACGGTGGGGAGGAGAGATGAGTGCAGGAAGGAAAGAACAGGGACTATTGGGGATTCCAGTCAAAGCCAGCCCAGTTGGTTTCTACACTAATGCCGCATACACACGATCGGATTTTCCAATAGAAAGTTTTTCAGTCGGGAAAATTGAGAACATGCTATCAATTTTTGGCTGGCGGAAATTCGGACAGCTAAATTTCGATGGAGCCTACACACGGTCGCATTTTACGATGAAAAGCTCTCATGGGTCTTTTTCTGCCCGGAATTCCGATCGTGTGTACGCGGCATAATACTTTTAATTTTAAGTTGATAACTGCTTCCCAAAATGCTTCCTCTACCCGGTGGTTGGCGGAGTCATTGGAGAAAGAAAAAGACATGTGGGTAGCCTGTTACTACAATCAACAAGCTCTGCATTGGGTGTAGTTCATAAAAAGAATAGGGCAAAGATAATATAAACTCTTTCCTACTTTAAGTATGCTAGCATATTTTGGACACAATTGTGCCAATTAATAACACAAATTAATCAAAATGCAACATTATTAAAGCATAATTAAAGCACCTCTTCTATACGGTGCTCCAAGCCATGGTCGCACGATGACGTCATCAGTCATCAAGTACAGTGCAGGACAAATATCCGTGCATTTTATGTGAGGATTGTCCACAAGCCGATGCAAAAGTGAATGCCGGAGTGAGGCAAGTATTACACCTTATTATCCCCTAGAGCAGAAGTTTCCAAACTTTCACAAAGGGCCACTTTACTGTCCCTTAGACTTTGAGAGGGCCAGACTGGCCAGTGGGAGTAGAAAATGTCCTGGTGTCAGTGGAAGTAAAGAATGCCCTATTATTGGTTTCATTTGGAAGAATAGTGCCTCATTGTTGGTATCAGGGGAAGAAATAGTGCTCCATCATTGGGGTCTTTGGGAGGAGTAGTGCCCCATTGTTCGTATCAGGGAAAGGAATAGTGCCCCATTATTGGCGTCAGTGGGAAGAATACCACCTTGCAGTTGGGGTCAGTAAAAGGAATAGTACCCTATTGTTGGTATCAGTGACAGGAATTATGCCTCATTGTTGATGCAGAAGAAATAGTGCCCTGTATCAGTGGGAGGAATAGTGTGCCAAGGGCCTGATGAAGGCAAGCAAAGGGCTTTGGAGACCACTGCCCTAGAGGTATTGAGAATTTAATCCTTGAAGTGCGAGAGGTGTAGTTTTGCTTTTGTAAGTCCTGGAGCTGGGCATTAAACAGCTCACAGTAGGCATGTCCCTGACAGCTCAAAAGTCTATACAGAACTACTGGATAAATGTCCATACCATGCATACCCTTTCATCTGACTCTCATTTTGAAAAATCTCTGCGATCTAGAAAAATGGTATACAGAGAACAGATGCCATTACAAAAGTGGAAAAAGTAAAACCAGATTTTTTCACTAAAGGAGAAAAAGTTCACGGTGGATGATTTTTTTTTGTGTATTAAAGCTGGAATTTTAAATAGTTATCATTTAGCCTTTATGCCATCGTTTATTATTAATTACAACAAATTAGAAACATTTTGGAAGAAAGTGGTTGCTCACCGTGATGATGAGACCTTTCTCCTGGAAGTAGTTGACCAGAGGTACAGCATTCTGTTTGAAGTTAATTAATCTCCTCTGTATCGCCTTAAGGTTGTCGTCCGGACGTCCCTGTTGCTCTGCTCTATTCAGTAACCTCTCCTTCAGCTTGAGGTTGGCACAGGTCAAAAATACCACCAGATCCGGCGTGCAAATCTACATATGAATAGAAAAATGAATGGCAATGTAAGAAAAGTTAAAACAGACTTAAATGCAAACAAGTAAACTTTATTTTTGTATTTTGGCACATCTGTTTTCAGTACAGTAAATGTTACAGATACACACCATTCAAAATTGAAACTACTCAGCACTTTTTTACCCCGGTACTGCTGTAGCACACCAGTCCACTGAACTACCAGTTGCAAGTAATCTTGGTGATCTGGGGAACTCCTGCTAGTAATGCAGGAAGAGAATACCCCCCAACACACACACTGCAGGCTTCCTCTAAAGAAAGCCCTGTGTAGAAAAATGGCACAGCTAAAAAGTTTTTCATAACCACAAACCAGATTCAAGCTTGCCTTATGCCGCGTACACACGGTCGGAAATCTCGTCGGAAAAAGCTCTGATGGTTTTTCCGTCGGAATTCCGACGGAATTTCGCTCAAACTGTCTTGTCTACACACGGTCACACCAAATTCCGACGGTCGGTAACACAGCGGCATAAAACACGTTCGACGGCACTATAAAAGGGAAGTTTAATGCTTCCGAGCATGCGTTGAATTGTTTCCGAGCATGCGTCGGAATTTTGCGTGTCGGAATTGCATACACACGATCGGAAAATGCGTTGAAAAGCTCCCATCGGACTGTTTCCATCGGAAATTCCGACTGTGTACGCGGCATTAGAAGTTTGAAATTGATAGGTGACACAAAAAGCAGAGAAAGTGGGGGGGGGGGGGGGGGGGGGTTACACATCACAAGCTTCAGGAACTACCCATTTAGGAGCTCTCTGGGTTCTGCTTGCAGGAGATAACATGAATCGTATAGTGCAAGTTCACCTTCAGGGAGATTTTCCAGAAATCCCCCTATGTAATTCTATATCCAATGAATACCAGGAGCTCCTCCTATTGTAAATGGCGAAGGTCCTCTCATTACAGAAGCAGGTGCTGGGAGGCCACTCCAGAAAAACTGGTTGCCCCTTACGCCGCCTACACGTCGGAAAAAGCTCTAATGGTTTCCCTGTTGGAATTCCAACTGAATTCCTCTCAAACTGTCTTGCCTACACACAGTCACACCAAATTCCGACCGTCAAGAACGCGGTGACGTATAACACTACAACAAGCCGAGTTCAATGCTTCCGAGCATGCGTCAAATTGTTTCCGAGCATGCGTAGGAATTTTGCACGTCAGAATTGCTATAGACGATCGGAATTTCTGATAGATACCTTTTCCGTCGTAAAAATTGAGAACATGCTCTCAATTTTTTGCTGTCGGAAATTCGGCCAGCAAAATTCCGATGGAGCCTACACACGGTCGCATTTTCCGATGAAAAGCTCTTATCTGTCTTTTTCTGGCCAGAATTCCGATCATGTGTACGCAGCATTAGGGTCATTCAAACTGTATGCAGTGCATGGTCTTCTTCTCAAAGCTAACTTCAGCTAAAAAAGGAGACCCCCATAATGCGAGCGCATGCAGTTTGATTGGCACAGAGTGGCCATTTGCATTAGCAACTCACTGATTGCTCTCTATTGTTCTCTGGAATCGATAAAGAAAATTGAGCTGAGGCATTAGTCACATGGTCACTTCCATGAGGATCATGGGGCCTTGATGTTTGGACACACCCAGGCAATCAATAGGCATGCATGGCCACTGCTGACTTGACAACCTCCAGATCCTCCAGGCCAGCAGAAACCAGGTGGTCAATGCAGTTATCATGCTATAGTCCATCAAAGAGCATCTGGAATAAATGTAATGCTAAAAATATTTGGTTTTTGCATTTGTGAGCCATTGAATGTATGATTTGTATAGCGCTGCAAATGCGAACTGAATCGCCTCAAGGCGCTTGGTCAGTCCTGTGTTGTCCTGCTTATTAGAAGAGGTAGGTCTTGAGTTTTTTTCTGAAGGCCCGATGGTTTTCTTCCAAGCGGATGTTGGTGGGTAGAGCGTTCCATTGTAGGACTCGAGTTGAATGTGGCTAAGGCCACCTCAGTAGAAGTAAGGCAAAATACATTTTAAACAATTCTGGGCTTTCTACTATGTGGAAACAGTTGGGTAAAGACCATTTTCTGTTCCAGCAGGACTGTGCCCCATAGTTAGGAACATATGACATGTTATGACAGGTTTGTTGAGGAGGAACTGAGTGATGAGTGCATTGCCCTGACCTATAGGACACCTTTGGGAATTGCAATGCTGACTGTGAGCCAGATCTTCTCATCAACATCAGTTCCTGACTTCGCAAATGCTCTCTTGACTGAATGGGCACAAATTCTCACAAACACTCCAAAATCTTCAGGAAAGCCTTCACAGAAGAGTGGAGACTCTTATCTCAAGGATGGACCATATTAAAATATTTCAATATTTGTTTAATGGGACCTTATGTATTCATTGCATGACAGTACATAGTTCTAGTTACATTAGACCCAAAGATGGCATCCTGAAACCACTCATGCTAATTAAAGTGACCCAGTTATCTCTCAGATCTACAAGGACACCTTTAAATTAGGAATTAATGATGCTTCAGTATCACAGAGCGCTGCCTGGGGGACGATATGTGCTTTTTAACCTCTGTACTGCGTGCTCTGTCTAGGATGTTAGGATGCTGCCTGCATCCCAGACTGTTTATTGTTTAGCCATGGCATCCAAGCTGTAAATCTTGTTCGGGCACAAAGAACCTCTTGGCCTAAATACTCCCTGAGCATGAAATAGGTTTTAAAATCCACTTCTATACACAAGACATCTCAAGTGGAGGGCACCAGCAAACAGATAGCAGACAGGTAGGAGAGATGAGCAGAGAGAATGGGATCTAATAACATTATATAGGTTTTGAATGATTTCTACTTCTCTGCAGCAAATATTATATCATATCTCCAAACTTTCTCGGAAGGGAAAGAGCTATGAAATGTTATTTGCCAAGTAACATATAAAGCTGAACTCCAGTTAAAATAGCTAAATACAGAGATAAAATACATTAATGGGAGCGGTTTTACTATACAAGATATACACAGCTCTGCCACCCAGCACAGGCCAGGAGACCTGATTTTTCTGTTACAGTTAAATAACACTAATGCCGCGTACACACGGTCGGAATTCTCGTTGGAAAAAGCTCTGATGGTTTTACCGTTGGAATTCAGACGGAATTTCACTCAAACTGTCTTGCCTAAACTGTCTTGCCTAAACTGTCTTGCCTCGGTAAATTCTGACGGTCAATAACACGGCGGCATACAACACGTTCGACTGCACTATAAAAAGACAATGCCCCAAGACTGGAAGGGTTAAACGCCATTTTTATTCTAGGGCAGGGGTCTCCAAAGTTTAAGCAAAGGGCCAATTTACAGTCCATCAAGCTTTAGGGGAGTCAAACTGTGGCAGTGAAAAATGCCCTGGCATCAGTGCCCCATCATTGCCTTTATTGGAAGGAATGGTGCCCCATCATCGGAGTCAGTTGGGGGAATGGTGCCCCATCATCGGAGTCAGTTGGGGGAATGGTGCTCCATCATTGGTGTCAGTTGGGGGAATGGTGCCCCATCATCGGTGTCAGTTGGGGGAATGGTGCCCCATCATCGGTGTCAGTTGGGGGAATGGTGCCCCATCATCGGTGTCAGTTGGGGGAATGGTGCCCCATCATCGGTGTCAGTTGGGGGAATGGTGCACCATCATCGGTGTCAGTTGGGGGAATGGTGCACCATCATCAGTGTCAGTTGGGAAAATGGTGCACCATCATCGGTGTCAGTTGGGGAAATGGTGCACCATCATCGGTGTCAGTGGGTGGAATAGTGCCCCAAGAGCCAAATAAGGGTAAGCAAGGGGCTGCATCTGGCCTCTGGGCTGCAGTTTGGAGACCACTGATCTAGGGGACAGGAAAAGCAGTTACTTACCCAACCCTGTGCTCCTGCCACAGCCTTTCCTACACTCTAAAAGGTGGATGATAGTGCAGTGCAGGGCTATAGACCATGCATTGCACCTGATGATGCCAGAGGACCTGTGACCACTGGAGAATAGGGGAGAAGAGACTGTGGGGACCGGTCTTGCAACTCAAAAGGGCAGAGGATCATTTAGGTAAAACAGTTTTTTTGCTGTTGCCCTAGCCCTAAACAGCAATTAACCCCTGCAGGGCGGGGGCAGTCTCATTACAAGGGAGCAATTTTACATTTTCATTGGAGTTCAGCTTTAACAATGGAGAGCAGCGCACAACTTCAGTTGCCCAGATCTCTGAATCTAGTCAAATGTTTGCATGTGCAGTTTTCACAAAAAAGTATCCCCTTATGTATAGTTTCACCAAATGACTAAAATGCATTGCACAGGTCTGCAGCAGCTTGACTTTAAATGACTTGAATGCAGTTAAGGTAAAAATATACTGGTAATATAGCCTTCCCCCCGCTACAAGACTAATTTAGAAGTGTTACCTAACACGGTAATGTGAAGCAAGAGAAAACGTTCATTTACTGCATGGTGTATCCGTGTGATTAGAAAAGGTTCATAATGGTTTTAATTTGTCTTTATCAAAAAAGCCAGGAAAGAGGGACTGCTACTTATGGCCACCAGATGGCAAACCTATCCATTCACATAATTCTCCAGGAATCTGCAAGTGTTCCAAAAACATACAAGAGAAAACCAGATCAATAAAACAGAATATCCTCACTTCCTACTGGTTGTTTAAAACTTTACACCTTAATTCCAGGCACATATAAAAATTCTCCTTCACTCCAGATGTGCATGCGTTAGAAATAGAAAATTGTCAAAAATAGTGCAAGTGCATTTTTTTTCCCCCCATGCGTTGAAGTGCCAAAATGAATGGGCTGCGGAACGAAACCCTCCTTTTCCTTTACAGCAGGGGTAATGAATTAAAATTCATGGAGGTCTGATCAGTAAAACGTGCTTCCAGCAGAGGTCCGAATCTCAATTTTGTGACTCAGAGCCTTCACATCACAACCCCTCCTTAACATCAGTGTCACAGTCCCCTCTTTATGTCAGTGTCAGTCCTCCCCTTCACATCAACATCCTCCCATTTACATCACAGCCCCCCTTTACATCATAGTGGCCTGTCTTTATATCACAGTCCCCCCTTTACGTTACGGTTCCCCCTTTACAATACAATCACGAATTATAATACAGCCCCCCCCCCCCACTTTACATTACAGAGTCCATTAAAATCTTACACCTCTCTGCATCACAGACCCCCATTCCAATCACAGTGCTCCCCTTTATATCAAATTCTCCCTTTACATCACCATGCGCCTCATAACATTATCCCCCCCCCCCCCATTTAACAGAACATCCCCATTTACACTGTAGCCTCCCTTTTGTATTGCAGTCTGCCCTTTACCTCGCAGTCCCCCTTTAAATTAGAGCTCCTTTTACATCACAGCCACCCCTTTACTTTGCAGCCCTCTTTCAAATTACAACCCCCTTACATCACAGCCCCCCCCCTTCTTAACATAACAGCACCACTCTTCACAATGGAGAACCCCGCCCCCCCCATTTACATATCAAGCTAGCCCTTTACATGACTGCCCTCCTTTACATTACAGCAGTGGTATGTTGTATATTTTGGGGCGGCGGCAAACAAGACACCTGGCGACACAGACCAAACCCCGCCTCCCCCCGTTCGTCCACCACTTACCCCATCTAGCAGCTTCTACCCCTTCCTGCATCTCCTCTTCCATGGCGGTGGCTTCCTCCTTGGCGGATTTACCCTGCGTCTCTGGCTTCACGGAGGCTTCCTCCTCAGCGGCTTCCCTCGGCGGCCAATACGATTGCTTCTCCTCTTGGCCAATTGGGTCTCAGGACCCGCTTGCTGATTAGCCGGGAGGAGAATCAGGAAGACAATATCGACTATTAATTCGCTATTGTCACACAACTGGGTGGGCTCAGGGGGCAGTGCTCTGTGCCGTGAGCACACCCTTGTTTGAAGCCAATTAGAGCCTCAGGCTTCAATCATGCACTTCAAAAAAAAAACAAAAAACATTTAACCACTTCAGCCCCGGACCAATTGTCAGCTTAAGGACCAGAGGTCTTTTTTCAATTTCGCACTGCACTACTTTAACTGGTAATTGTGCGGTCATGCAATTTTGTAACGAAACGAAATTTGCGTCCTTTTCTTCCCACAAATAGAGCTTTCTTTTGATGGTATTTGATTGCCTCTGTGATTTTTATTTTTTGCGATATAAACGGAAAAAGAGCGAAAATTTTGAAAAAAAAAGAGATTTTCTACTTTTTGTTATAAAAAAAAATCTAATAAACTCAATTTTAGTCAAACATTTGGGCCAAAATGTATTCAGCCACATGTCTTTAGTAAAAAAAATGCCAATAAGCGTATATTTATTGGTTTGCGCAAAAGTTATAGCGTCTACAAACTAGAGTACATTTTCTGGAATTTACACCGCTTTTAATTTATGACTGCCTATTTCATTTCTTGAGGTGCTAAAATGGCAGAGAAGTACAAAACCCCCCCAAATGACCCCATTTTGGAAAGTAGACACCCCAAGCTATTTGCTGAGAGGCATGTTGAGCCCATTGAATATTTTTTTTTTTTAGTCCCAAGTGATTGAATAAAGACAAAAATAAAAAATAATTTTTTTTTCTTCAAAAAGTTGTCACTAAATGATATATTGCTCACACATGCCATAGTTATATGTGGAATTGCACCCCAAAATACATTTTGCTGCTTCTCCTGAGTATGGGGATACCACATGTGTGGGACTTTTTGGGAGCCTAGCCGCGTACGGGGCCCCGAAACCCAAGCACCGCCTTCAGGATTTCTAAGGGTGCAAATTTTTGATTTCACTCCTCACTACCTATCACAGTTTCGAAGGCCATAAAATGCCAAAATAGCACAAAACCCCCCCAAATGACCCCATTTTGGAAAGTAGACACCCCAAGCTATTTGTTGAGAGGCATGGTGAGTATTTTACAGCTCTCATTTGTTTTTGAAAATGAAGAAAGTAAAGAAAAAAAAATTTTTTTTTTTTTTTTTTCAATTTTAAAAACTTTGTGACAAAAAGCGACATCTGCAAAATACTCACAATACCTCTCAGCAAATAGCTTGGGGTGTCTACTTTCCAAAATGGGGTCATTTTGGGGGGTTTTATGCCATCTGGGCATTCCATGGCCTCCGAAACTGTGATTGGCAGTGAGAAGTGAAATAAAAAAATTACTCCCTTAGAAAGCCTGAAGGCGGTGCTTGGTTTTTGGGGTTCCGTACGCAGCTAGGCTCCCAAAAAGTCCCACACATGTGGTATCCCCGTACTCAGGAGAAGCAACAGAATGTATTTTGGGGTGTATTTCCACATATGCCCATGACATGTTTGAGCAATATATCATTTAGTGACAACTTTTTGTAAAAAAAATATATATATTTTTTTTTTTTCATTATTCAATCTCTTGGGACAAAAAAAAAAATATTTAATGGGCTCAACATTGCTCTCAGCAAATAGCTTGGGTGTCTACTTTCCAAAATGGGGTCATTTGGGGGGGGTTTGAACTGTCCTGGCATTTTATGCACAACATTTAGAAGCCTATGTCATACGTCACCCACTCTTCTAACCACTTGAAGACAAAGCCCTTTCTGACACTTTTTGTTTACATGAAAACATATTTTTTTTTTGCAAGAAAATTACGTTGAACCCCCAAACACTATATATATTGTTAAAGCAAAGGCCCTACAGATTAAAATGGTGGGTGTTGCATTTTTTTTTTCCACACAGTATTTGCGCAGCGATTTTTCAAACGCATTTTTTGTGGAAAAAATACACTTTTTTTTATTTTAATGCACTAAAACACACTATATTGCTCAAATTTTTGATGAAATAAAAAATATGATCTTAGGCCGAGTACATGGATACCAAACACGACATGCTTTAAAATTGCGCACAAACACGCAGTGGCGACAAACTACATACATTTTTAAAAGCCTTTAAAAGCCTTTACATGATACCACATTAGATTCACGGAGGAGGTCTACTGCTAAAATTACTGCCCTCGATCTGACCTTCGCGGTGATACCTCACATGCATGCTGCAATTGCTGTTTACATATGACGCCAGACCAACGCTTGTGTACGCCTTTGCGCAAGAGAAGGGGGGGCAGGGGTGCTTTTTTTTTTTTTTTTTTTTAGTTTTTTTTTTATTTATTTAGCTTTTTTATTCTATTTTTAAACTGTTCCTTCCATTTTTTTTCTTTGTTATGATTTTTATTGTTAACTCAGGGAATGTAAATATCCCCTATGATAACAATAGGCAGTGACAGGTACTCTTTTTTTGAAAAAATTGGGGTCTATTAGACCCTAGATCTTTCCTCTGCCCTCAAAGCATCTGACCACACCAAGATTGGTGTGATAAAATGCTTTCCCAATTTCCCAATGGCGCGGTTTATATCCGGGAGGGGGGACATTCCCTCCTACTGCTTGTAAAAGCAGTCTAGAGGCTAATTACCCGCTAGAATTGCTTTTACATGAAAGCCGATCACTGGCTGAAAAGAATGATACCAAGATGATACCTAAACCTGCAGGCATCATTCTGGTATAACCATTCAAAGTCCAGCAACATACTGGACATATATTGTAATCTTTTTTTTTTTCATGCAGCCTCTTGGCTGAACGAAAAAAAGAGATTGATTGGTGGGTATGCCCACCATTAGAATACCTCCCTTCATCCACCCACTTCTAATGATGGGCATACATGCACCATTTATATATGCCGATGCATGGGGGCATCCTCCCGCAAAAGTTATGCCGTGTACACACGGTCGGAATTTCGACCGTATGTACGTGGCATTAGGAGCCAATCGCTCCTCCCCGCCCCCTGCTGCCCCCATGCTTCGGCATATATGCTCTTTTTTTTTAACTGTGGTGGTGAAATCACCTCCTACAGCGTTGGAGTCGCGGCTTTATGTATCGTGGGAGCAAACGCTGTTGCTGTCAAGATAAATAAATCCGCGCTGCAACTGAATGGCGCACCTGAAAACAAAAAAAATGCTTAACACTAAAACACAGTAAACAAAATTACATACCTGAAAAGCAAGCATGATAAAACATGATAAAACATAATAAAACATTGCAGAATAGAATGGAGTAAAAAAAGAGCAACAATAGAGAGAGAGAGAGAAACAATAAAACGACAACTATTTTTGTTTTTTTTTTTTTTTTTGAGATTCACAGGTAAAAAAGCTCCTGACTGTTAGCGACTGAATCAAAACGCTACCACAAAAAAAATGTTAGCGATCGCAGGGATCAGGCCTGACTCTGCGAACACTGCAGTTATGTGTGCTTAGTGTTTTGTAAGTGACAGTGATCGATCGATACTGCACTTGGGTGGGCTGGGCTGGGCTGGGCGGAGGGGGAAAACGCAGGTGCTAGCAGGTATCTGGGCTGATCCCGCTAACAATGCGTTTTTTTGGAACCCTAAACTGCTGGGACGCTAGTATAGATCTGATCAGATCAGATATTGATCTGTTCAGATACTATACCACTAAGGGAGGTGTATGCTTTGCGCGTGGGTGTTTGCGGTACTGGCACTAACCTGGGGCGACGCAGACCTTATTTGACCCTAAAACCTAATTGATATCACCCGCCGGGCGATCAGGGGGTTAAACCGTTATTGGGTAATAAATGGCGGGTGCCCTGACAGTATAAAAAACAAGCTAACTAACCAGCGTCACCCGTAACAGTAATACAAAAAAAAACTGGTTACCTAGCGACACTAATGCAGGGATCAGAAAAACGATCGCTTAGTGACACTGGCAAAAGGGGGTGAAAGGGTTAACTAGGGGCAATCAGGGGGTTAAACCTTTATTAGGTAATATATGGGGGTACCTGACGCTATATAAAAACCTGACGGGGAACCTAAATAACGAAATAACTAACTGGCTAACCAGCGTCACCAGTGACATTTTATACGGTGATCACTGGTGAAAGGGTTAACTCTAGGGGCAATCAGGGGGTTAAAACCTTTATTTAGGTTGTAATATGGGGGTACCTGACCTATAAACCTATTTATGAACCTATATAAACATGGCGGTTAACCTAAAAAAAAAACTGGTTACCTAGCGACACTAATGCAGCGATCAGAAAAACGATCGCTTAGTGACACTGGCAAAAGGGGGTGAAAGGGTTAACTAGGGGCAATCAGGGGGTTAAACCTTTATTAGGTAATATATGGGGGTACCTGACGCTATATAAAAACCTGACGGGGAACCTAAATAACGAAATAACTAACTGGCTAACCAGCGTCACCAGTGACAGTTATACGGTGATTACTGGTGAAAGGGTTAACTCTAGGGGCAATCAAGGGGTTAAAACCTTTATTTAGGTTGTAATATGGGGGTACCTGACCTATAAAACTATTTATGAACCTATATAAAACATGGCGGTTAAAATAAAAAAAAAATGGTTACCTAGCGACACAATGCAGCGATCAGAAAAACGATCGCTTAGTGACACTGGCAAAAGGGGGTGAAGGGGTTAACTAGGGGCAATCAGGGGGTTAAACCTTTATTAGGGGGGGGTAGGGGGCTACCTAGGACCTAAAACTAACTGCCCTGACAGTTATTACAGTCACACTGACACTAAATGCAGTGATCAGTAAATAAATGATCACTGCAATTAGTGACACTGTGACTGGGGGGGGAGGGGGTGATCTGGGGGGTGATCAGGGGGTGACAGGGGGGTGTTTTGTGTGCCTAACTGTACTGGTGTCAGTGTAGTGTTGTGCACTAACCTTAACATGTTCGCCGCTCGGCGTCTCCGGTCACATAGACCGGCGCACCGAGCGTGACATCACTTCCGCCTTCCTGTCTATACAATAGACAGGAAGGGGAAGCTTTTCATTCGCCAGGAGCGATCGCGAGGGGGTGGCCAGAAACCACTGGCCGTCCCCTCGTCCCGGATCGCTCCTGAAGCGATGCCGACCGTCCCCGCCGGCGGAGGGGGGTCCGATCGGACCCCCCAACCGCCTAAAGAATGGCACGTACAGGTACGTGGTTCTGCCTGTACGTGCCATTCTGCCGACGTATATCTACATGGGGCGGTCGGCAAGTGGTTAAATCCATGCGTCCGGCACCCTGCATGTAGATTAGGGGCCGGGCACATGGATTAGGGGGGCAGCGCCCCTAATAGACTGGGCCACCACTGCATTACAGTACCCCCTTTATATCTTATTAAAAAAACTATTATTCTTTCCATATAGGTACAAAAGGTGCATCGCTCAAAAATTAAAGGCAAATTTGGAATGAAATAAAATGTAAGTGCTGTACAGTGAAAAAAGGAAAATACTGTGCCCCTGATGACGTCACTTATGACAAAACACGTAGGGTGCATGCGCCAAACAGCCGCAGTTATCTTGCTTGTGGGAACAGACCCGGGATTGATCTGTTTGGAATGCCTTTTCATTTTCTGAGTTTTGCAAGTGCAAAATGTTTCACAGTGGAGAGTACTCTCTTTTCCCTTATGGTAAACACCAGCATATGAGGCTTTATTGCCCAGTAAACGCTGTAATATGTTGTGACCTACATTGCCAGTTGCCAGAGATTGAAGATCCCAATATATATATATATATATATATATATATATATATATATATATACACACACACACACACACACACACACACACACACACACACACATGTATATATACACATATATATATATATATATATATATATATATATATATATATATATATACAATACATATATACACACACACACTAAAGCCCCTTTGACTTCTGTTTAATGAGGGTCATTACAATCTAGTAAGCCCCCACTTTGCATCCACTGGGGCGATTCAACTCAACGGCACTCAGCACGGAATCTTGGGAGCCTGTCCTTTTCTTGGATACACCTCCACAAAACGAAATCACCACTCGCTTATAAATTTTGCCTATGTATGGGAATTTTGTGTTCATGCATTAAATTGTTATTTTGGACTTTTTGCATGGACTATTCCTTTTTGCACGGTACAGCACTTCTATTTTGTTTCAACTTTACCTTTAAAATGTAATCTCTGCACCTTTCGTATTTATCGGTTTGTGTGCCTTGTATTCGGGTATTGTGCTTTGTAGAGAGCCGAGGTTCTTCCTCTCATTCTCTCTTTAATGACAAGAAAGTATCTTCCTATAGTCACTTCCCCTATAGAGTATTATGGAAGTATATTAGAAGAAAATACCACTATGAAGAAAAGCATGTGCTGCTTCTGCACAGATGGATTCCGTAGTGAACCCCTAAGCTTGTATTCTGTCTCACTAAGGGTTAACTCCCTTATCTCTTCCAATATGCGCAGAATCTTTTATTCCGCACACACAATACACCTAACATTTCTCTTCTCTAGAAAAAAAAAAGGCCACAGCAAGACGTCGTTTTTCACTGAGCAATAATAAAATGCCAGCCTGCTCGGCTGGGCTACTGTATTCGCAACTCAATTACTGTAAATCTTCCAATAAACTGGTCACATTTGCAGGTTGCATGCAAAATACATTTGCGGGTCAGTCTGCCTTTCCATTCCGTGCAAAATGTGCTTATGGGAAGATCTGCGATATATTGGAAGACAACAATTTTATTCGGTTGGTCCATCCTAAGTGCAGTTTTCTGTACATACTGATGGGTTATGTCACTTATCAGGAACACGAAACGTTGGATTTACATATTCTTTATGTGCCTGCTGTGCCTGTATGAAAAAGTATCATGTTCTCTTTGTATTACTTCCTTTATGTGAAATCCTTGGTGATCCTGCCAGTCCCTCTGCTTTCCTGTTAAAAACTGACCTCACTAGGGAACACAGCGGGGTCAGTTCTCTAGCTGTGATGGGAGCTCAGCCAATGATCAGACCTCTGTTGACACGCTCCTGCCTTGACAAGCAATTCACTGGAAAGATCAGTATGCTGCGGTTTCTCCTTCTACAGCTCTCCAAGACCCTTACGCAGCTTATAACAGAGGGTATTGATATGTTTTACCTTCGTTTTAAATTTTAACCACTTAAGCCCCAGACCAATTTGCAGCCAAAGGACCAGGCCCCTTTTTGCAATTTGGCACTGCGTCGCTTTAACTGACAATTGCACGGTCGTGCAACATGGCTCCCAAACAAAATTGGCGTCCTTTCTTCCCACAAATAGAGCTTTCTTTTGGTGGTATTTGATCCACTCTGCGGTTTTTATTTTTTGCGCTATAAACAAAAATAGAGCGACAATTTTGAAAAAAAATGCAATATTTTTTACTTTTTGCTATAATAAATATCCCCAAAAAATATATATAAAAAAAAAAAAACATTGTTTTCCTCAGTTTAGGCCGATATGTATTCTTCTACATATTTTTGAAAAAAAAAATAAAAAAAAAATAAAAAAATCGCAATTAGCGATTGATTGGTTTGCGCAAAAGTTATAGCATTTACAAAATAGGGGATAGTTTTATAGCATTTTTATTAATATTTTTTTTACTAGTAATGGCGGCGATCAGCAATTTTTATTGTGACTGCGACATTATGGCGGACACATCGGACATTTTTGGGGCCATTGTCATTTATACAGCAATCAGTGCTATTTAAAATGCAGATTCCTGTGTAAATGACACTGGCAGTGAAGGAGTTAACCACTAGGGGGCGGGGAGGGGTTAAGTGAGCCCTGTGTGTGTTTTCTAACTGTCTGGGGGCGTGGCTTGGCGTGCGACATCACTGATCATCTTTCCCTATGACAGGGAACAGACTATCAGTGACAGCGTCACTAGGAAGCACGGGAGAGGTTTACACATACCTCTCCCTGTTCTTCAGCTCTGTGACCCGATCGCGGGACACCAGCGGCGATCAGGTCCGCTGGTCCCGCAGCCGCTGAGCTCAGGACCGGGTCGCGAGCGCGCCACCGGCACGTGTGCGACCCACGGCTGGGCTCTTTAAGGACAACGTACCTGTACGTTGATGTGCCCAGCCATGCCATTCGGCCAATAAATGTAATGTAAATGTGCAGGAGGCAGTCCTTAAGCGGCTAAACTGAATGGGTTGTTTTACAAGGTGAGGGTCCATGTTGACAGTACCTTTCACCGCTCTGGAATTTTAATCACACAGCGAGTTACTATACCAGTCCTAGGTCCCCTCTGCTGACCACCTTATCACTAACAAGCAGGGATCAGAGGGAGGAATGAGAGCTCCCATGAAATTGACACCAATGAAAACGTCCCTTCCCCTTTTAGACTTAAAGTGGAGTTCCACCCACTTTTACAACTCTTCAGCATCCCTCACTAAACTGTGCACTGTAAACAAATTGGATATTTTTTTTATTTTTTTTTCAGCACAGACTGTACATCTGCTGTATTCATTTTTCACTTCCTCCTCCCTGGCCGCGGCCCATTGCATCATTTCCTGTTTGCAATGCCTCTTGGGAAGGGGCAGCAACTTCCTCTCAAACTGCCGTTGCTATGGAAACCTGACCTGAAACCTATTACACTGCTTATGCTGCACTGAGCATGTACGAGATCTGCAAGGATGAGATCCAGGAAGAAATACAGTCTGGCTTCAGATGCCCACACTTAAGATGGCCACGGCCTGCTGCAAGTTTATAAAATAACAAACTACTGCTAAAAACAAACAAAACAGACCTTAGTTTACAGACTAACTTTACTAGAATACATTAAGCTTGTGTATTATAGGGGTATTTTTATTTAAAAAGTATAATTTCGGCCGGAACACCGCTTTAAGCAGGCGATTTCTCAGCTTTACAGCAGCATTCACCATAACTCTTCTAATAGCCACATGGGATATAAATTCACTTTGTGTGTACCAAATACCTTTACAAGCCTAGATATTATCCACTTGAAGACCAGATTTTTGGTATGATATGAAAGATAATGTTACACCAAGTAAATAGATACGCAACATGTCACACCTTAAAACTGTGCACGCTCGTGGAATGGTGACAAACTACGATACTTAAAAATCTCCATAAGAGCAGACATTTATTACATCAAACCATGCACAAAGTTTTATGCTGGATTACTGCACAGATCTGAAAGAAATACACCATGATTCAAGTAAGAATACACGACTGTTGTATTGGGACAAAGATCTGTTTAGTAAAATTTCAGCATTAAAGATCAGGGCTTAAAATACATTAAGGGCTCATGCACACAGGACATTTTAAAAAACGAAAAAGCAGTGCTAAATAGTGCTTTTAGCACATTGTTTTAATAGCGTTGAGGGTCATTTTTTTCTGCGTTCGCGCTTTTACAGTAAGAACACTTACTAATATGTAAAAAACACCTCAAAACGCCAAACGCAACTAAAATCTTGTTATAGCGTTAAGCCGCATTTTACCACATTTTTGGTCGTTTTGTGTTTATACAGCCAAACAGCCTCTGCTCCTGGATGCACAGGCAACTTATTTTCACTGCCCCTAAACACTTATGCCTCCAAACTCCATAATTATATTTATTTTTATATTATATATATATATATATATATATATATATATATACATACATACACACATACACATTTTTTTTTTTATTGAAAAGAATGTCATTGTACATCAATAATACAGAGAGGGAAGAAAAAAAAAAAAAAGGGAGTAATTTTGCTTAATGACCATGGCCTAAAATGTCCTTAAAGTGGGGTGCCCCTTAAAAAAAAAAAAAAAGTAAAAGTCAGCAGCTACAAATACTGCAGCTTCTGACTTTTAATAATCGGACACTTACCTGTCCCAGGGTCCAGCGATGTGGGGGAACGAACCCCCGCTCGGCGGCGCTGGCATTCTTACTGTGGGCACCCACTGCGCATGCGCGAGCAGCGCCGTGATACGCCGCGCAGTCATCTGGGACCTGTCACGTGTCCCAGATGACTGACTGCGCCGAGGGGAAGTGATGTCACCAGCCCGGGCACTGAAGGAGGCAGACCAAGAGAGGGACCCCCTAGCAACAGGCATTTAGAGGCGAGTTAAAAAAAAATTCCAAATATTTTTTTAAGAATTTTAAGCTATTTCTTTTTTTTGGGGGGGGGGCGCCACTTTAAGTTAGCCAGATTTTAGATATTTCTCATTCCTACTTGTATTTTCACGAAATAGAAAACTGAAAATTGCCCGTGCCAACATATTCGCTATCATTGCCAATTATTATATACATGTATGCACTCAAAAAAAAAAAAAAAAAAAATAAAGACATAATAAACAAAAGCAAACAACAAATAATCCACAAACCAAAACAAGAGGGAAAGCATTTTTTTTTTTTTAAATCACCAGATGCCAATAAGAGCAGCTGCAAAAACATCCTCCATGCATGAGCCCTTAGAATAAAAGATCCCTTTTAAACACTTTGATAGGATTATTTATATTTAGATGTTCCCTTTTACATAGATGTCTGAAAAAGGCTTGAAAATACTAAACATTTCCTTTAAAGAAACACGTGGTCAACTGCAAACAGAACACTGAAGTGGAAAGTATATTCCCACATCTGCAGTCCCTCATCCCCTACCGCAGGGGTAGGCAACCTCGGCCCTCCAGCTGTTTTGAAACTACAAATCCCATGACACATTGCAAGACCCTGACAATCACAGGCATGACTCCTAGAGGCAGAGGCATGATGGGATTTGTAGTTACACCACAGCTGGAGAGCCTACCCCTTGCCCTACCTGGTCAGCTGGAGATCTCGTTCCATTTCTCCAACTCACCATGAGGAAGAGCGTGACTGCTCCCATGTGGCAGTGCTTGGGCATGAGCAGCCGATCTCCAGGCACGAATGGTGTCCAATGGGGTGCCAGTGATGACATCTACTCAGGTAAGCGCCAACAGCATCCAACACTGGAGCTCATTCAGAGTGGACTCCTAGAACGGTGACAAGGTGAGGGAATGCGGATGGTGAACCTTGCTGCGAGGAAGTGGGCTATCAGGGGGCACTCTCACTGTTCCCTGAATAGGCAGGGGGCTGTAAAACTTTAAAGGACGAAGTATGAGGTTATAACAAAAATTAAAAAAAAAACATACATACTCACCTCTATGCTGTAGCACTGGTGTGATACTGTAGCTGTCCCACTTCTGCTGTAAGACGGAGAACTAAGTGATCAAAAATGACCACCGATTGCTCAGCTTTCAGTATGCTCAGAGCGGGGAGCAGTGACTGTCAGTAGCTGCCCTTTACTCCTCCAGCACTCACTGGAGAGCCGAGCTGGGGAGGAGGAAGACACAGCCGACCCTGGCTCTCAGCTGCACACCAAGAGGTGAAACCAGCTATCAATCAGGCAGCAGGGCAAATCCCGGCAATTGTCATATTGACTCAATCACAGGAAAACAAAAAAAAAGGTAAGTGCACCTCTAGTGACCCACAAAAGAAGATTGGCTAAAAAAAAGTTTTGACTATACTTCTCCTAAAGCGGAGTTCCAGTCGTTTGTGTTTATTAAAAGTCAGCAGCTACAAAAAAAGTGTAGCTGCTGACTTTTAATAAACAGACACCTGTCCCACGGTGCAGCAATGCGGCCGCCCGAATCCTCGGTTCTCTCCCGGCATCACTACTGTGGGCACCCGGCTGTGACAGCTTGCGGCTTCACAGCCGGATGTACACTACGCATGCACGAGTCGTGCTGCATGTCCTGAATGGCTGGGCAATCTTCTGGGACCTGTAAAGCATCCCAGAAGATTGCAGGGAGGGGCCGCCTAGGGGGCATGAGCAGAAGTGGAAGCTGGGTACCTGTGAAAAACTAGGTACCCGCTCCCCAAAAAAAATTACGTGCCAAAATTAGGCATGTCAGGGGGTCAGGATTCCTTAAAGCGGAAGTTCCATTTTTGGGTGGAACTCCGCTTTAAGTAACATTTTTGCTCTCATCCACCATACAGCCCTACCACACTATAAAGCCAACACAACTGCATATTTACACAAGTATGATCACTGTATTGTGAATATGCATTATCACTGGTTGGCTGCTTTTACGCTGATCCATTTTTCTTCCGCTTAAAAAAAAAAAAGTGGAAGAAAAATGGATGACCATGAAAGTCTATAGAAATCCTCACACTGATCAGTTGCAGGTCTGCTGCAATTTCTAAAATCCTGCTTGCTGCATTTTATTGGTGAGGAAGAAAACCAAAAAGCACCTCCCCATTAAAATGAAAGGAAACTGCATCAAAAACGCCCTTTCAGTTACGTTTTCGGTGTGGTTTATCTATTTTCACAGGCACAAAACACAACGGAAACAGGGCAAAAGCACATATAGCACTGGATCTGGTCTCCCCTTCTTTTAGTTCTTCCACCTCGCCAAGTCCACAGTGTCCAAGATTGGCCATACACTATCCAATTGTACAATTTTCTTTAGAACTGCCAATAAGTATGTAGTGGATGCATCTTCCTGACTTGATACCGACTGGAAAATTCAAGTCTGTCCTTCTAATTAAAATAGTTGTGGTAGATGTAAGGTTGATTGTACAGAGATCGTATGGTCAGATTATAACAACGTGTATGGTGACCCTAGGTAACTTTTGAAAGTATTGTACAGTGCAATGGAGCCCAACTGACTCCCCCCACTCTAATTTCTCCAGTGCATGGGATTTAATATAAAGAAATAAATCAGGTAATTATACCAGCAACACTTACAAATACTGCACATTATTACTAAATGGATACAAAGCGGGGAATATATACATTTCTCTGGAGTTCTACTTCTGTGGTGCAGAGAATAGGCAGGCGATTGTAAAAAGCGAATAAAGGTCTGCTTGCTTCAGAACATTTTCTAGCTGCTGCACGTAGGCAGTTGAAAGTGAGGGAATACAAAGAAAGTCCTTCAAGTGATTGCAACATAATAAAACTAATGTATTTATATATGGAAAAAAAAAAAAAGGCTGGACATATACTGATGATATTTCTTAATACACGGTTT